>BPLQ01014188.1:0-79499 GCA_021605075.1 Caerostris darwini
ATCCAAGTCCTAAATTAAAAAAATACCAGTGTCAAAAGACCAGGACAGACGGGTAGCATTGAAAAATACTATTTTCTGTTATGCTTTATAAAAGCAAACAAGGATGCAAAAAGACTACGTTACTATTGAACTAAGCTATCTTAAAAAGGCAGCGTCGTCCTTCATACACGTAGCAATTGGCAGAGACCAAACGAAATCGATTATCTTTTGATTTGTTTTCCACTTGGCCGGTTATCCGCTAAGTTTACATACTTTTTACCCACCGAAATTTTCGGCCAATAGGAAGAGCGCAATTCGATCGCGGATCAGTTGACTGACTCGCCAGTAGATGGCGCCATCAGTCCCAAAATCGAGCCCAAAAAGTGAGTTACATACAAACATACATACATACAAACATACAGGTGAAGCTAATAAAAGCGTATTAATAAGATTCAGAAAAAAAAATTTTAACTGCAAAAAAAAATTTTAAATTGATAGTTGAAAAATAAATATAAGTAAAAAAATTGAAAACTACAGTAAATAACTATAGTTAAAAAACTGAAACTACAGAAATTTTATATTTTTTTTTTATGATTCATAATCCAAATTTCTGTAAGTTTCATCTATAATCTTTAATATATTTTGATTATATTACATGAATATAGAATCTTGTAATATTTTATTATTGCTAAATTTGAGTGTATATATATATATGAATTAAATATAATACAAATTGAATAATATAGTAATAATTAAATATAATAAATTAAATATATATATATAAATTAAATTGACACAACTGAAGCACTGAATCAATTCATTCATTCAATTAAAATGGCAGGAATTTAATTGTGTAGGATCATTTATTTTTTCCCTTCCTCTTCACTATGTTAAATTTGTATTTAATATCTTGGAACAAAGCGGTTTTTATAAACAGCAGTTGAAATGTGACAAAAACCAATTTTCACTTATCAAAAATTAATTATAAATACAATTTTAGACATATGTTGTATATTTCATTAACATTTACTAAAAACAACCGAATGACCTTTATATTTAAGCATTTTATTTTTTTTTCCTTTAAATTTTTTGTAACATTTCTTCTATAATGTAATCATATAATAGTTTCAATGCTGGTTAATCTGATGGGGTTGACATGAATGATTATAATTTTTAAAAGGAAATTAGGTATTACAAAAGTCAATACCTGTATAAAATGCTTCCAATGTACCATTTGTCATCTGAAAAGTAGTTCAGAGCCACAAATAGGAAGAAAATGGCAACAGGATCATTGAAAAGTCGAAGAACATAAATTGAATGAATTCTGTATGAGGTTAAACACATAAATATCAGAGCATATGGAGGAACCTAGAAAAAAAAAATACAAAATCTCAAACCAAATAAGAATTTTGAGTAATTATGAATTAATGCTTATAAAATGACATCACCTTTGTAGTGAAATTACTAATTGTATCTCAAAAATACAATTAAAATTAAACTATTAAAATATTATATATATATATATATATGTATAGATTAAAAATTAAGTTGATAAAGTAATAGCAAAGGTTCAATCATTTTCCAAAATAATAGACAAACAATGTTGCTTAACAATAAAGAAGTTAATATTTGGCTTGTTTTTACAATTTGAAAATTAAGTGTTTGTTAAAATATAGCAAATTTTATTTATTTATTTATGTAATTCATTCAAGGTCTCTAAAAAAAATGAAACTCAAAAATTATATATAATCATAAAATTAAGAATATTAATGTATAAGTTACATAAACATAATATTAAAATTCTACTTACAATTTGAGATCGTGTATAAAGTCTAAATACAAAATACAATGTTGCTAAATAGAGCAGACCAAACAAATGTTGCGCAATGAAAACATTTGTTCCATTTTGCGTCACAAAATATAAAATAAGGTAGACATAAACAAAACCACCAGGATACCTGTAATATATAAATATAATGCATAAAAATTTATTAAATATTCTTAATATTATTTTTTAAATACTTCTTAAAATATCATATTAATCAGACATCACATTAATAGACATCACATTGAGATAATTTTTTGGTTAAAATTACAAATAGTTACATATTTAAAAAAAATTAAAAAAACAACTTACATAAACATATTGTCATTAATGTTAAAAATATTGTAATAAATAAACTTAAAATTATTTTAAACTTAAAAAAAGGTTTAGTTAAAGACAAAACAATTCTAAAAAATAGTAAAATTTATAGTTCCTCCAAAAGCATATGAGAGGACAATGTCAATTTATCGTGATTGAACATACTTTGTTGGATGAATTAACATAGGAATATATCAATGTTCAAATAGATTTTTAAAAAAAAATATCAGAATTTATCAGTATCAAATGAAATTTATTAGAATATTACAGGAATGAGAGTTCTGCACTTTAGGGTTTTGCTTGTTTATTTGGTGATTTTTTGCCATGCAGTTTTTGCTAAATCCCCCAAAACAAACAAAATGACCCCTGTTGTTAAAAAATACTGCAATTTTGGTGATTCCATTTGACACAGAAAAGAGACTTGGCATAATTGAAACCTTAAAATGCAGAATCCCAGAAGAAATATCATATTCAATAGCAACAGGAACATAACAAAATTTAATATAGAGTTTTATGAAGAAGCAATTGTTCAAATACTACAAACAGCTTTATTAAATTCAGACAGAAAGTCTGTTAAATGAGGGTTAAGTTAACTTTTATAAACATAAATTCTTGGACACTATTTTGAGGATATTGAAACAATAATTTGTTTATATTTTAAAAGATGGATAATTCAAAAATTCACTCCAGAGCACAAGACTTGATATGGGCCAATCGTTATATTTAGCAATAAATATTTCATGCCAGTTTTAAAACACACACAAATAAAATCATATGAAAATCAGTGTTTATTTTAAATAAAAATTTTTGAAATTAAAGTTTCGCGTGTCACACGAGGAGAGTAATCTGTTTTAAATAATAACTTATTATCTTATTTTATAGTTTCACTTTATGTGCCTTGAGTTCTGTGGAGATGCCATGGACTTTTAAACAGGATAATGTCATGCCAGTTGCATAAAAGTTAATAAAGTTAGACTTGCATAAAAGTTATATACTTCTCAATTAATTTATTTTAACTTTATACAAAATATGTGAATTCTACCATTAATGTGTATCTGTGTGTAAGGAAGAATTTAGATTTAAGGAAAAATCTTTAATACAGTTAATTCGCAATATGTTTTTAATTTAAAAATTTACCTACACTAATGGTCCAGTATCTCCTTTTAAATATTGATAATCTAAAGTTCCATTTATTACACCTTCCACTTCTTGCATATAAGCTTTCCAATCGATTTCTGTATCTGAAACATTTAATTTAACTCAAATATTATATATAAACTATTATGCATAAAAAAATCAGGATTAAATTATTCTTTCATTAAAGGAAAAAAAAAAAAAATTATTCTTTCATTAAATGAAAAAAAAAATTACATAAATAACATACAATATATGATAATACAAAAAATTACATATTACATTACAGAACATTGAATAGGAAATTTATATTTTTGATTACAGTAAAAATGCTAGAACATGAATTTATTATTTTTTTTTATCATTTATTGACATATTTATAAATATCTCATTAGTTAATTAGATTATTTTATCAATTTGATTATATACAGAAAAGAATAAAATTTTATTCTTCAGAAAATAAATTCTCATATAAACATATCCTGAAAGAATTCGTGATATTTACAAGGAAAAAAAAATCCATATTAAAAAATTCTTTGCTTTATATAAAATACAGAAGTAACAAAAATTACTACAATTAGCAGGATATAAAAACTTTTTAAACATAATGTTGTTTTTATTCATTGATATTTTTCTTGGGGTCCCCTTTTTCTTAAATTTATAACTCAGTTATCAGTTGATTTCAGAAATTAAGATAATGAATAAGAGAAGGACATGTTATTCCTGAAGTTTGAATAATATTCCTATTGAAACTACACTAATATAAGCTCATAAAATACATATAAAAAGTAAAATTCATATATATATAAAAGCTCAATTATATAATAAATCTATATATATGAGTTCGCATGTTGATTAATAATTAAAGTAATATTTATTTCATTATAATTAAAAATGGAAATTTTACAATGTTATCTTTTTCAGGGCTGCAAGTTAGGAAAAAAAACTTTAATTAAATAATTTATTAAAAACCTGATGCCTTAATGGATGCTATATTACACAGAATAATTCAAACCATGAAAATTTTCTGTCCATTTTAATCATATTTTTAAATTAAGAATTATACATACGTCAAATTAAATTATATTGTTTTGGTACAAATACAAAACTAGTATTTTATTCCACAAAATATTTATTTTTATCTTTTAAAAAAAAAAAAGTGAAATTAATATTCTAAGAAGATAAAAATCAGTTTATTCATAGTTTAAGTATATTATGCTGACACCGCAAAATTAAATGTAACTTACAAGGTATTTTATAAATTATTACTGTAGAAAGAAATACTTCTAAAATTAATAAAAATAAAGCAATTATCCATGAATATTCAGGATTTACAATGATGCGAGGAATATCTCTGCATAATGATGCAAAGTCAATATTATTTTTTAGCGGTACTGTTTTAACAAGCCGCTTTCCATGTTTACTTGTGGACGGAGCCATCTTGAAATCATCATCATTATTAATAAACAAAAGATGACTTCAGTTCAGAGCATTTTCAAAACGTTTGAAAAATTCTCATGAAGGGTAACGAAAGTAATAAAATAAAATAAGTTTTCAGAGATTATAAAACAATATTATGAAAACTATTCATTTAAAAACTATTTATTTAATCTTTAAAAAATATTAATCTCAGAGGGATTATTTTATTTTTTAGGAATTATTAATTATTTCTTCAGTAACAAAGCGCAATCGTAGTGCGCAACATAGACGCATTCCTTTAACCGTGATTTAAACTAAACCGAAACTATCGATCTATTTATTTATTTAGTTAATTGGGATATTTATTTAATGCTGTAGAGCAGTATACTATTTATTGTTTTACTAAAAGTGGATGGTAGTTTATAGGCATGTCCCAATCAGACTTTGGTACTGGTAAAAGTTTGGTTGTACTAGCAATTGTGCTGGGATGTTTTGCTGTATTGTGGCCGAAGATATTTTATCCGATGATGCAGACGGCATTTGCGATGACTTCTCCCAAAACTGACAGCGATGGAAGTTAGTTGTTATTTTATAATTTTGAAGGCATTATTTTTTTTATCATTTAAACACGTAATTCTTTGTAAAATTATTATTTTGAGCATACCATATTCCAAATTTACTGTTTCATTATTGTGTTTGAATTTATCGTGCCACATAAAATTATAAGCGTTATGAAGAAAAAAATTTTTTTCCAAAATAAAATTTTTAAAATTATTTAATAAATTTATGAAATAGATTAAATGGCTACTTCCATACCTTTAGTTTACATGTATGTTTTCTTTAAATGTTTGAAACAAAGAATAAAAAAAAAGTATATATACACACACACACATATATATATATGCATTTTATATTTGCATAAACCATGTAAAATACATATAAAATTGTTTTCTTTCACAAAACATTGTAATAAATTTGAATATTATTTTCATAATCAGTTTCAAGCAGTATATTATTAACAAAATGAATGGTTTTGCACAATACTAGTAATATTCATATTACATTTAGTACTATAACTCTTGCTTGGGATCATATTCTATATTTAGTTGATTTTCAGTCACGAATAAAGCAATTTTATTATTTTAACTTAGAGAAAAAAGTATATTAAAATTAAATAAATCAATAATCATCAAATTTGATATTAATGCATTGTGAAAAAAATACATTTAAATGAAGTCTTAAGTAGTACCTTTTGCTTTATTATTAATTTTATTATAAAATTGAAATATTTTAATTCTATTATTGAATATAATTGATTTTATCATATGTTCTTTTTAAATTGATTTTCATGGATTATTTATATTATTTTATAATTTAAAAAAATTACACTCCAAAAAATACAGTAGTGGTGTATTATTTTGTATAAATGATTTTATTGAAACTTTTTATTGATTTTATTGTTAATCTAACGTAATTTTTTTTTCATATTATTCATTGTATATAAATTATTTACTAGTTATTATATTATTACTTAAAAATTGTCTAGTTTATGCATTAAAATATATTGTAATTTTAATTTGTTTTAATAAAAATATAAGATTTTTAATGTAAAAATTTAATGTTTTCAAAAGTTTGCTAAATATTTAATTATAATTAATACTCATGGTTAATAAATGAAATTGTATTCTTCTGTAATGGTGATTTTTGTTGATGGCTAAGTAGTTGGCAAATTATAACTTGTGTTTTCAATTGAAATACATTCAACAATGATGTTTTTTCCTCCAACTTTTGTACAACAGAATTTAAAGAAAAGGAAAAAACTAATTTTTATGAAGGAAAAAAAAAATTCTCAAAGCAATGTAGAGAATTTAAAAAAAAAAGTGATTTTAAGAGGCAAGAAATTGACACTTTTGCTGATTTCCATTCAGCAAAATTTAAGGAATGAAAATTAAGGATTTATGAAGTAATTTCATGAAAAAGAATTTGAAAACCTATACTTTTTGAACATTTATCATCTTTTAAGGATGAAAAAAAAATGTCTTCAGATCCCAAGATCTCTTAAAATACACTCTGGCTGATTTAATATATATTCATCATATAATTTTGCTTATACAGTGAAATTTCATACTATAACTAAATGTAGTGGTTTGGAATTCACTTTAAATTGTAGATCTCTGTCTAATATGACGGCTGAGTGTTTGGCATAGGGTTGATGACCCTACCCTGCAAAGAGAAAATATCCCCCGTCTTGAAATGTACAAGTAGGCAGATAGCCATGACCCACTATGGGATTGTGGTGCCAATGATGACTATGATGATGATGATGAAGAAGATAACAAAATTGTTGCCCAATAATAACTGTCACTTATATATAAAAGTTGTTTCTCTAAGTGATACAGAGGTTTGTGATGATTTCCTTAAATTAAATTTAAATGAGTTAAAAAACTTGAATGACATTTGTTAATAAGGTTTAATTATCTTCTGCATCATTCTTTGCTTTAATGTGTCTCGGAAAAATAAACTATATATGCCAGAGGCCTTATGTTTGCTCTTTACAAACAGAAATATATTTATTCAAATTATTGAAATACATGTAAAAAGCATGGTTTTAATGTTTCTATGCATAAACTAAGTGACATAATCAATAATAAGGTAAAAAAATGTCAAAAATTACATTTGACTGAGGAAAATGGGTTAATAAAATACATACCAAATAAAGCACTACTCTTATTATATCTAAAGTTACAAGACACTCTAATCCTACAAAGAATTATCATAAAATATTTATACATTTCCAACAACTGCTTTCTTGGCTCAAAAACTAAACAAGATATCCATCTGATTAACTCTTGCTCTGATTAGTGAAAATAAAGTACTCTGTTAAAAGAACTGTTTAAAATGGGGAAAAAAGTTATATAGTCTAAAAATAAGTTTAATGAAATGATTTTTAAATTAGTTCATGGTATAAATAAAAGCTCTATATGTTGTATTTTTTTTAAAAATTGATTTTACTGAACCTGTCTCTCCAGTAAACACCCAAACAACTGCCCTAACTAGAATAAAACCGCAATTAAACGTCTTATAATTTTTTATAATTATGTAGCAAAATGTTTTCTAGCCTTAGTAACTTATTTCTAGGATTTCCAAATACAGAACGTCCTCCCCATCTTCACCCAGCCTCTGCTGGTCCTCGTGGGCGGGGCCATCATCCCTCTGAAGATGCGCATGACAAATTTCTTATGAGAGAAGGAAGGGTAAGCATGCCATTATGTTTTTTATTAATATGTAATGCTTTATAATTTTATATGAATATATGTGATTCAAATCCCTTTTTATTTGTGGCCTGAGGGCTAATTGGCTAGCACTCTGGTACCCTTTGGTACCACAAGCTCCAGGTTCAAATTCCTGGCAGTGGCATGGATGTTTGTTTGTGGTTCGGAATCCACTTTAAACTGTAGGTCCTGTTCTGTTTAGCCCTCATGTGCACAAGATGACCGTAAAGTGACTAAACCAATCTAAACCCTTTTTATTTTTTTTGATTTATGATACCTAATTAATTATATTTTTATTTTATTACTTTTATAATATTTCTGTGAAGGTTTTATTTATTGCTATTTTTCATGCTTAAATGTAATTTAAATGTACAACCATCAAATAAGTTTTGTTGTTGTAATTCTTTAATGTAATTTAATTTTTTAATGCACCTCAGCATTACAATTAAATTCTTGTGTTCTTAATACAGTTAGTTCCATGCAGTTGGATAGTCGAATTTTAGATGTGAATATATGTTTGTATAATGCGTTTTCAATTGTTATTTATCATTGGTTGAACAATATTGTTACTAATTTTAAATTCTGCATTGTACTGGAGAAAAAATACATCAATAATTATTTTTAAATAAAATTTAAGAGGATGCATGAAAAATATCCTTAAACTGGCATAATGATAAAAAAAAAGGAGTTGTAAATAACATGCATAAAAGAGCAATTCCATATGTAACTCAAAGCAATTTTAATTGTAATGTAGGTAATTTCTTGGAAACATAGAGTGAAAAGTTATAGTTTCTAGGGTTTTGATTTTAGCAGTGAATATTTATAGGAAGAATATTTTGTATCATTAATGAATCTTTTCAGTTTATTTACTTATTCCTTTTATTTTATGAGTAAGAAGTCTGTAGTAGTTTTAAGTGAATTGGGATAGATTTGGGTAGGGAAGATTTTGGGTATCTGTTAAATTAGCAATGCAGGAAAGTGTATATATATTTAATAGTTAATTATCTTAGTATAATTTTTTATTTGAAGTAAATTTTAATTAGCATTTATAAAATAGCAACTTTCAAAACATAAACAGCTATTTAAAATCAGCATCTCTTTATTGTCAACTCAATTGCTATGTTATTAAAGATGTAATTACCCTTTTGGTTATAAAAATATAATTAAATATAAACAGCAATTGTGTTTTGTAAGGAATTTTAAATTTGCATGATGTCTTTTTTACAGATAATCTTTGACAAAATTTTCTCTACTTACGTATTAACGGTACCTTGGTGATAGCTGCACCAATAAAGTGCAAAAGCGCCAACCGCAGCTACAGATTTGGCGGTTTTTAAGTGGCGCCAATCTACACTTAAAATTTTTGTTCCAAATAATAAATTCTGCAGCCGTTATATTGGCGCCACTTAAAAACGCCAAGTCTGTCGCCAAGGTAACGTAAATTGGTACGTAAGTACCAAATTTTGTATAGATTTTCTTATGTTACTTTTTCATTTATTTTAGCCTTTTCCACATCCTCAAGCAAGGCAGCCAGTGAAATCTCAACCGAAGTCGGGAGGTGCCATGAGCATCATTATGCCTATTTATACTGTTGGGATAGTTGTTTTCTTCGTATATACAGTATTAAAGGTAGTGGACATGTAAATTTTTTTAAAGCCGTTTTAGAATGTTATATAAATAATTTCATCAACAGTTTTTTGTTAAAGATTAATTTGATAAATTAAATTTGATATTGTAAGATTGTGTAATCAGTTGAAAATCAATAGTGAAAAGTTCCCTAGTCATGTTTAAAGTTTCTATACTAGTGGTTTAATTGGCACAGAAAGTTTTGACATATCAAACTTTTCTAAAGTGATGATTTAAGAATGTGAAGGATTTATGCACTTTGAAGTCTAAATTTTTATGCATGAACAAGGGCAAAATAAATGTATTTTTGTTAGACTTCAAGTGAGCTACTTTTTCAAGATCTCGTAATTTAGCAGCAACTCAATGTTCTTGAGAAAGAAGCTTGGATAGTTTTGAAAATATATACAAATATTTTTAGGTTAAAAAAAAAAAAAAGCTCCAGTGTCATGAAGAAATTGTGGACCATATATTTTTCTCATTAAGGAAATTTATATGCATTGTACTCCTAAAACTTAATTTCCTACATTTGCAGTTATACTTTTCTTTGGATAGCTTGAGTACAGCTTTTAATGAATTTGAAGAAAGATTCCAGTAGGTAATTCAAATAGTATGTTTATATAATGAGCAATGGAAAAAAAATGTATTAGTAGTTTATTGTTGCATACTGGTGCAGATCATCAAAGGTATTATAAACAAAATGAGTTTTCATGAGAAACTTTATAGAGTTAATAATATACTGAAAATATTACATTTTTTTGATTTTATGTAATATTATACACGAGTACATCATTATCAAATATTCATCATAAACATTTTTTATTTTATGAGTATAAATTTTTTCAAATAAATTTTGAATTTTTAGAAATGATACATTATAATGCAATTTGGATGTTTTTTGATTTAGGAATATTAAATCTATGGAGTTGACACTTTTTTTTTTCTTCTTTCTTTCTGTGTGTGTGTGTGTGTTTTTTTTTGTTTTTTTTTCCCATAAGAGATATAATTTTTTTTCTAACAATATTAGGTGCATATGAATGAAACTAATGGTTTTTAATACCATAGTACTATTTATTTATATTTAACAATTTTTTATAGATTATTATTAAAAATGTAATTTTCTGTCAAATTTTGAAATTAATGTTTATTTTTGTTTTCTTTTAAACAATTTTTAACTTTAGTTAGTTTTTAAGAAACCCAATGAAGGAGAGAAGAAACCTCTTATCAAAGATTTTCATATGGATCCAGAATATCGTAAATTTGTCTGTCAACAAGCAACTACTGAAGCAGTGAAGGCAGTCAAACTTGAAAAAAAGACTAAGAAAACTAACTTAAAAGGAACAGCTATACTTGAGGAGGAAAGTTAGTGTTTATTTTATTTGCAATTTAGAAGTTATATAAATCTAAAGGGTTTGATTATTTTACATTAAAATATTTAATCTAAATAAATACTATCAAACACTTTTTAAAGTTATTTTCTTATCTATATTTTTTAAATGTTTCAAATTCTTTAACTTATTTGAATTTCTCAGTTTTAAACTCATTATTATTAATTATTTTTTACAAAACCTTATTACTTAGGTATTTAAAATGTTTACATACTCTTCTATAACTTATTAGTCCTATTCTTGTGACACATTTTATGAATAGCAGTTTATCAACTTTTTACTTACCCTGCTAAATAGGTTAATCATAATCAGAAATATTATTTATATTTTACTTTGTTGAATTTTCATTTAAAATGGTTTAAATTTTTTAAAAATCAGAAAATGCTTTAAATGTTAAAAACTAATCAATTAAAATAAAATGTAAGATAATAAAAGTAATATTTAATGACACGTTATGAAAGGCACATCCGGAGAATATTATGAATCACAGTATCAAGATAAACATTTGAGATATATTAATTTTATTTTCTTATACAATGCTTGCATTATCTATAAAGAAACGCCAGTCTGAACTAATATGAAAATAAATACATAAAAAGATTTGTTTTATTTTAACTCAATTTTTCATTGAATTATTTCTATAATAGATATATTAATTTTTTTTTTATTTAATATACACCTGGATAAATCACACTAAAGGCTTATTTTTTGTTTGAAAATTGTAAAGGCAATTGTTATATATCTGAAAGTTACTGTAATTACTGTTTAACAAAAAATAAAATGAGGAGTTTTTGTACATTACAATGAAATTAAGAATAAAATTGTATTTTTTACATATAGTAATACTGTTATTATTAATAAAAATTATTCTGTGTCATAATATGCTTATAAGTTGTTTAAATATAATCTAAATTATGCATTCAATTTTTTTGAAACTTATATATACATTTTTGCTTTGCAGCTAAAGAATTGGACCCAAGTATGTATCTTTATTTATGCAGAATTAAGCATGACATTTTTTAATTTTGGATTGTTTTTATTTAAATTTCATGCAATGTATGTTTTAGAGGATTATGAAATTTTTAAACTGAAAAAGAAGCTTGAAGAAACCGAGCAGGCCATGGAACGCATAATTAAACACATGGGTGTTGTAAATGCCTGTCTTACGGAGAGAGTTCAACTTGAAAAGAAAATTATAGATACTGAGGAAACGAGTGATGTTAGAGTATGTAGTTTGTTTGTTACAAAAAGTTTAAATTTGAATTTCGCAGTTTATTATAGTACTTGTATTTAATTCTATTAATTTGGTTTTAGAAAAAGAAAAAAAAAAAAAAAAATTAATTTTTGTTAACATTAAAATCTTATAAATTACATTCATTTGCAATTCTTTTTTTAATTCATTAATTTTATTTATATCAAGATTCTTTAAAATGCTTAAGTGTATCTTGGTTTTTCCAAGAGCAAATCATTTCTACAAAAATATTTCTGAGAAAAGTTACAAATAGCAAACCCTTCCCCATTTTTTATAGTTTTTTTTCAGATTTTTATATTTACTAAATAAATATGAAACCCAGATTAAATTAAATAGTAAATTATATAAATAAAATATTGTATAAATGTCTGATGCTTCATTTTTAAAAATGTATATCTTGAATTTTCATAATTATTATAGTACTCACCATATTAGTACATATTAATAATTTGGACTACAAAAATTAGCAATTCTTTATAAAAGAATTAATTTATGTGTTAATTAATAAATTCTTATCTCAAAAATTTAAATAAATGAGATAATTTTTTTTAATTAAAATTTTATTTATTCTCAAAAATAATGCCTAGAAAGAAAATCATTTAAGCCTAAGATATATCTAAGAAATGTTTCAATAGTAAATCCTTTTTTTATTAAATATTTCTGGATTATCAATTTTTAGATAAATTTTAAAAATTAATGAATTTATGCTATAGAATCAAGAATTTTAGCAGTAAAATAATTGCTTGAATTCATAATAGTTATGCAAAAAAAAAAAAAAAAAAAGTTTTTTTTTTTCACGTTAAAATGTTATATTTTATGATTAAATATAAATTGCATAAATAATTTAAAATGTACAGTTGTTTTAACTTTGCAATATACTTGAAAAATGATACACATACTTTCCATAAATTTTGCTTTAATTTTTATAAATAGTTTGAGTTTTTAAACATTTCGAAAAAATATTTTTATAAAATGATATTGTTTTATATTTAGAGATTTGAGCAGTTATCTTTGATATAAAGAGAGTAACATTGATTTAATAAATCAAATATTTTGTTAGTTTGCTATTTAATTCTTTTTATGTAATGAACTTTGTTCTTTTTCGAAAAGGAATTTTCATTATTAGATTAATTTTTCCAATGTGGAATTATCAGCTTTTCACGTAATGGCTATAGATTACCCAACTTATTACAATATCTTCATCCACATTTATTTCAATAGAATTTTCCTTTTCTGAAATTCATATGTTCTAAAATTATTTATTCTTACCAATTTTGAAAGTTTATATTAATAATAATTCTATTACTATTTTTATTCTAATTTTTGAGTATTGCTTGCAATAGTGATTTAATGATGACGAAAATTCCATAACTACTTCTGTTTGAAAAATATCCCTTTTTATTTATATTACAAACTTTTCAAACTTTCACTTTTTTAGCGAAACATTATTAGATGTAAAATTTAGCTTTTAATAAAGCTTTTTTATGTTTTGTGAAGTTACATTAAAAATAGAAAGAATTTTTCAGGATGCATGCATAGTTTGGATGTTCATTGAATGCTGTTAAGTTGCTTATTGATGATTTGAAAAAAAAAAGTTACTGAGCTGAAATATAACGGAATGCTTTTTTAAATCAAAGTAAAAGTTTTATTTTATTTCGTTTTATTTTGCATAACTTATTTATTTTTACTTTTATTATTATGTTGCTGCTATTTTTATTAACTTATAGGCTGTATTTTTCTGCTTTTTTTATTATTTTAATAATATTAAGAAGAAAAATTATACACTATGCTAATTGTAAAATTAGTTATTAATTAAATTTAAGTTGTTGAATGATAAATGTGATGACTACTTTTCAGGATCAAAATTTATAAAACTTTTGGTGAATATTAATATTTATATAAGTATAAAAAATAATTTTTGATAATATATTAAAATATTTGTATATTTATTGATTTTACCTTTATGTTTAATGCTCAGTGAGTTATGTAGCATTGCAAAAGTAATTATTTACTAATAAAAATTAGGTGAATCCCTTTTAATATTAATTAATAAGGTAAGTTTTAATGTAAGGATTAAAATTAAAATTTTGTTATTTGTATTTTTTTCCCCCCCTGTAAATCAAATGAACAGTGTTCCTCCCTTATTAAAAATAACCTTAAAACATTTTCTTTTAAAGTTTTCTGAAGTCAAATTAGGGTTAAAATACTTTGTAAAAAAAAATTGTATTTCATTGAATATTGATCCAGAAGATTTTTCTGATATTATAATGTTTATGAAGTAAAAAATCAGTTCATAAGTTTATAAATTTATGTGTTTCTTGTGCAGTAAAAATGTATAAAAAAATACCTTCATTATCTCATATGAATATTCAATAAAATCAAATGGGTAATGTAATAGTTTTACCACAGTTGACACTCTTTCTGTAGGGACATTGTACAAGCAAAAACAAGATCAAATTGTTTTTTGTTTTTGTGAAATATTTATTTTAACCCAATTCACATTGGCAGGATAAGCTATTTTATGCTCATGTTTTCTCTTTTATGAAGAAATAAGTTTTAATAAGAAACTTTAATTTTTCATATTATTATTGTGGTTGAATAAGAAGAAAATGTTCTCTTAATATTTGTACTTATTTTTCTTATAAATATGAATATGAACTATAGCTTATAGCCAAAAGTACTGATTAATTATAAATGTTAATTAATATTTATGTTTATTTAAAAAAAAATTCTTATTGAGTTGCTATACCTATTATTTTCCACACCTTTTAGCAAAGGCACAAGAAAGGTAACAACAACAACAAGAAATCCAGTGGTTCAGAGACATCTAAGAGTTGCCACATTCAAGAAGTGATCGAAGAGAATGAATTAGATGACAACCCTATCAACGCCCTGGAGGAAGATCTCTCGGAACTCATCAATATGTGCAAAACGGCTCACGAGTCTGCTAAATCTGAAGGTGAGGATAACCCTGCAGTGGTAGATGACAGTGAGGAATCAGATGAAAAGGAAGTTGAACACAACAGTTGTGCCAATAAAAAGGAAACTTGCTCTTCCAACGGATGCTGCAAAAATGTATCGTGCATGAATTGTTTGGATACAGTCATGCCCTCATAAGCCAACCCATCTTGAGCAGTAGAGAATATGAATCAAAAATATTTATTAATATTTTATTAATTATTAAATATTTTATTAAGTTCATTGGGTTTTAATAGTAAATATCTTGCTTTGGTTTTCAAATGTGGGGTATATATGGCATTTCCTGAAGTTACAAAATTAAGTAAATTAGAAAATGAACATTTTGAGGAGCAAAAGTCCATTAATTATGTTAACAATTTCCTACCACTGTGCAGCCTGATGGCCATTTGGCTAGCTCTCTGACCTTTTTTCTGGCTTCAGGTTTGAATGGTGGTAGCATAAATGTCTGTTAGTGGTTCGGAATCCACGTTAAACTGTAGGTCCCGGCCTAATTATGAAAAAAATGACCGTAGAGCTGTAAACCAAACCAACTATGGTATCTACATGCAAGTTAACATAAGAGCATACAAAACATTTAAGTGTATATTTAAAAGCATGTTATTTATTTCAGTTAAAATATTGAATAAATTAATAATAGATATTTTAATAACTTTACTTGATAAGCATGTAATTTAAAAAAATCTGCACATCAAAATCTGCTGCTTTTAATTTTTAAAAAAAAGACGAAAAATTACACTAACTTTTTTAAGTTTTTATACAATCAGACTCAAAATCGTATATTACTTAATTTTTCATATGTGTTACCCAGAAGAAAAAAAAATTTATGTCAATTCAAGATTCAAAAATTTTTTTAAAGAAATATGTGTAACTTATTTTACAATCTCTATTTTCATGCCTGTAAGTTGTTGGAAACTTGTTAAAAATATGGATTTCATTATCAGAATCAAGTTTTTTGTACATTGAAAAAGAACTATATATTCAATTGTATGGATTTTTTAGTTATGTTGCTTACATAAATTTCATTATGACTAATTTTTAAATATTGTTGAAGTGCTTGTTACATTTATTTAAAATCCAATGAACTTTAATTGTAATTTAAAATGTTTGTTAGCAGTAATTAATTTCATTTTTTTAAAAACTACACAAAAATATCTTATAGAATAAAATAAAACTATTTTTCGTGCATTGAAAATTAATATACTAAAATCTTTCCTATAAAAAAAAGATAAGTTGTAGTGATTGAGGAATTCCTTTTTAAAATTTAGATATTGGTAATCTTGTAAATATTTACTTATCAAAAGGCAATTCAAGTGCTAAAATACTTCGTCGATATCCTATTATGTTTCTGAAGTTTGTGCCATTCCCTATTGCCTATGGAAAACTACACAATAATGAGCTGTATCTTATTAAATAATTTTTTTTTCTTCTGAAAATGGAATAGACTTTCGAAATCTTAACTTTTAATTAAAATCCCACATTGATACCAAGTTCATATGATGAAAAAATATTTCCTTTTAAATGGAACCTATATATATAGATTATAGAAATTTTTTTACCCTGTTGATCATGTAAAGAAAAATGTTATCCAAAGCTGAGCTAACACACAAGTGTTATTGTACCATGCATGCACAATCTACAAGCCTATTAATTATCCCTTTATAAAATTTTTTCTTTCAACATGTCATTCAAAAATTTTATACATTATGGCATAGATAATGTGAATCCATTATTGTTTGTAAACTAGATTGAATTCATTTTTGTGATTTGTATAGTACAATATAGTAGATATGTAGAAAATATTGTTAGTGGTTTTACATAATTTCTTTGTTAGCATTACTTTGTAAGGAGGAATAATATTTTGTTTCTTTATAATCATTTTTGTTTTGCAGATCTCAAATCTATAATAGTTAAAACTGATCTGAAGAATGTATTTCTTTATTCATGCATAAGATCATTATTACTTAATGTAATTCTTTGTAATGAAATTATATATAAAATTTCAATCACAAATTGTGCCAATTTTCCTCCTAAAAATTTTTGTAAATTTTTACACATGTAAAAAATATCAAATTTTATAAAAAGTAGATTTGTAGCCTATCCTCTCTAATACTTTGTTATAGCATTTATTTATCTTTTATATGTATAGCTTTAATTACAATTATTAGATTGAAAGTATTTTTCAGTTGTATGTATGGATCGTGATTTTAGTTAAATAAACTGTGTCAAAGGAACATGACTTTACTGATGATTAATGAGTACTTGAAATGTTTGCTTTTTATTTATTAATTATCGTATAAAACTGCTGTACAATTTCTCCATTAAATAATTTTACTTAGTTACATTAGTAGTGCATAGAAATTGCATTTGTTCCCATTTTTACTTTGTAGCAGACAGAATATTAGTGATGTTTATATTAATTATAGATCTTGGCTCCATATAAAATATTGTAAGATTTAATTCATCAGGGTGGTCACAAATTTCATACCATTCACATAAAACTGGGACACCATATAAGCTATTTATAAACCCTACTAATATGAAAATTATACTAATTCAGTGATGAATAACAGAGTCGTCATTTTTGGGGCCTGATGGCCGATTGGCTAGCGCTTGGTTCCACAGGTATCCACTTTAAGCCACAGATCCAGGTCCCATGACCGTAGAGCGCGACACAGCCCAATCAGACTTCTTGCCCCTTTACAGTTTGTCAATGATGTGGGTAACTTAGCTCTCAGCACAGTGATGTAGTATGGTGTAGGTAGTAGTCATGAATAACCTTTATGTTCAAAGGCAATAAATTTAAGTCATATTTTCAAAACATAACCAATAAAAATCATAAAACAATTATTTTCTTTGATATCACAGATTTTTCATGATAAAAGTCCATAAATTTCCTGCCTGTGATCATTTTAGGGTTTTAAAAATTTTTACAAGGATTTATTTAAAAATTGATTCATTTTCGCATATAATAGCTTTTTGATTTCATGTAACTGGCAACAGCTTGTTTATATTACTTAACGAGCACAGTATTGTAATAAATACATAAAATTTATTAGTTTTTAATTCATGCAGCCAAAGTCAGAAATTCAGGAACTTCAATCCATGCTTTTTGGAATGCTGGTTATTTAGACCTTCTGAATCAATATTTTAAGCTTAAAAAATTTGAAAAGTTGCCACTATTTGAAATAAATATTAGTAAGTTTTGCAATCATACTTAAAAGGAAATCAATATAATATTTTTCGATTATTATGGTCATATATTTTCTCTTAGAACTTGAATTATTGTTGCTTTACAAAATTAATCATGTTTCTTTCCTCCAAATCTTTATAAGAACAGTTCAAGAAAAATTATTTTTGAGGATATTGTCCAGCAAAACAAATTTTTCATTGGATGCAAAAAAAGAATTTCTCATCATTTGGTTTTAAAGTCCAGATTTTCAGGGTCATAAGATAAAAAAAAACCTCAATTGATTAACAAAAGGCTAGAAAATGTTATCCCACACATTAAGAAAGAAATTTAGCTTTTCTTAAATATTTAGTAGTTTTGAAGGGGGGTCAATGTTTAGGAAACCCTGCCATAAAGATTGCACTACAAATGCAATTATGTGATTAAGTAAAAAAAATATATACAAGAAAAAAACTTTCTTAGTGACAAAAAAGAAGGAAATTTACACTTTATGGAAGCTTTGTCAATGGTAAAAGCAGAATTTGAAACAAGCAAAATTTGCTTCATTAAAATGTGATATATATAATCTAAATACACAGAAATCCTAAGTAAAAAACCCATATAAACAAATAATATATAAAAAAATATTTTAAAGTCAATTCCTACTTAGGTCAACAAAGAAATTTTTATTTTAGATACTTTTTATTAAATAGTTACAATTAATACAAATAAAATTTCTTCAATTTCTATTTTGGGAAAAATCATTCATTCTAACCACTAAGCCACAACTGCTAACTCACTCTCAAAAATCATTTGGATAAAACGTCTACTTAAAGCAAAAAATTATTGATTTTTGCAAGAATTGAACTCTCATTCTTCACCTTCACGTGAAAAATACTGAAATCCTTGCATTTTACTGATTGAGCTACTGCCTGATGATTTTAATTTTCATTACAAACTGCTAAAACACTATAAAGTATTAAAAATTAATTAAATTTAATTAATAAATATTTGGAACAATTGTATTAACATCCAGTGTCATCCACTACAAGTTTAAAAATATGTATTTGAACTTGAGGGACAAATAAAAAGTATTTTATTGACGCTTGAGAATTTGAACAAGATATATATAGGGAGAATGTGAACTAATTAGTAGGAATTGAAAAAAGAAATATTTAAAAGCTTCTAGAAGGTTATTGCTGGAACGATGACTTGGGCTCATATTATTTCACCTATAATACAGAATACACCAGGGTAATAAATCCCCAATTTTCTGTAATTGTAACCATTAACTTTGTAACCTAGTATTTTAAAAAATATTAGGACCAATCAAATGACATGGCCTTCTTTCATGAGTCTAGATTCTGCATGCCCTGGCACTTAATTAAATATTTTTCGTTATGCATAAATTTATTATTTATTTTTTTACTTTTTATGTAGAGATGGCACTGAATTTTTATAATTTAACAACTTTTCTTCAGTTTGGATGTGGAATTTTCAATTTTAAAATTTAATTTTTTCAATTTTCTATAAAACTTTCCCAGTTTTACGACATTTCCTGAGTTTTTCTAGGTTGAGTGACCACCCTGTTATAAATAAATAGTCTTTATCCACGTTTTAGGAAGAAAAAAAACAAACTTTTGTATCTTAGGCATATTTGAAACCTAATTATATTACCTTTCTTGGTTCTATGGTTAATTAAATTTTCAGAGCATTCAACCAATTAAATATTTGTAATTATTACAGGATTTTTTTATATTGAAAAAATAGCATTTTAAGCATAATTTTATATAGAAAATTTATTTATGTATAAATTCTAAAGCAATTCGTAGAAATAATTTTTACATAATAACAAGCTAAAGAAAAATAGTAGCCATGCAATATCTGTTAAAAATATAATTTTTTGTTGAATTTATATATATTCTATAATATATTATAAAAAAAGGAGTCTAAATATAATGAAGTCACAATATTAGATTTTAATCTCTTAGGAAATGATTCCACAAATATCACGGATTATCAACAATAAATGAACAATTTTAATTACTATTTTTTTCCCGTTGGATGAAAAAATACTCTAAAAACAATACAAAAATCATCAGCTGTGTCTTGGTCATTACATACTCTTCAAACACAAATAACATATCCATAAAATTACAAAAATTCTAGAAATTTAATATTTTACAAATTTACAGATATAAAATCTATTAAACGAGCATATTTTTGAGAATGAAGAATAAAAAAATCAAAACAGGTTGTCATAAGCAACACCGGATGCAATCGAAAAGTAAAAAAAAAAAAAAAAAGTAATAAAGTAAGATTTGATAATCATTTTTTTTATACAGAATACAATGGCCACACCTTTTTAACCTTTGAATCATTTAAAATGCTTCTGGATCTGCAGAAGTAATAGTAATAAACAAGAGTTTTTTATTTGAATTGTCTGCTCATATATCACTTCCTTTGGCTTGTCTCATCTGTAGAGCTCTCGCCAAATCATTCCTGAGGTCTGCCTGTTGCCTTTGCTCGGTCAGAGACTGCATAGACCGCAGTCCATTCACTATGTCTTTAGTCTTGCCAAAATAGATTTCATTCAAGGTGTTTCGGATTTTATTTTCCATGTCCTAAAAAATTACAAAATTTTGTTAAAGGGGAAAACTATCTACATGAACCAAAAAGCAATTCTACGATTTAAAAATTATTTGACATTGATTATGCATTTAAAAGTGTTCTTTCTACTCTATTACATAATAGTGTGACCATCTATCATGTGGAAAACTGGTAAGTAGCGAAGTTTGATGGATTCAAAAACAGTGGTGTCATAGTGGTGAAAATGTCATTGAGGAGGAATTTTATTTGCAATAAAGAGAACATTAATTTTTAATAATTAAAATTTTAGATTACATGATATTAGAAAGAAATATATATATATATTTCTTACGAATTCGCTTTGCACTGTGTTCGTCTGACAAGCAAAATTGGAGCGGAAACCAATAATCTTTTGATTAGTTATCAGTTTTTGCTGTTAATATAATATTTAACATTTCATGCAATCTGAGGTTGGACTAAAAGTACATCTGATTTTCAAATTTCTTTTAGAAATTCTAACTAGATTTAGTTAACAAAAATAATACCTAATTTTATGCTTATAATCTGAATTTATCATTTGGTTTCTTCACCATAGCATATACCTTTTTAATGGCTGCAGTTGAAAATCTTATACTAGTATAATCAAATTTTTTTTGCAATTTGATAAACGGAAAAAAAGTCTACAAATTGAAATTGTTATCTATAATCTATAAAAAGTAATTCTAAAGATTTGAAAAGCATTTTGATAATATTAAGGTTTGTACTACACAAAATAAATTCAAAAACAATTTCTGTAACATTAAATAAATAAATATAAATATAAAATGCTTTTGACTTCTGTCATGTTTGATTGGTAGTATTTTATTTCTACATAAAATATTAAGCTAAAATCCGGCAAATAGAAAGAATCAATTTTGTGTTGCAACTTTAATAAAGTTAAGTGTAATCAGTAACCGTTTTAGAATTTGGTTAAATATATAATATATATATAAATCAAAATATGTCTAGTATAATTTTGAATTAACAATTACAGTTCAATCGAAATGCTGCAAAAAATTCATACATACTTCAACTAGTTTTCCAATGTTTGCAATATGAGGATTGGCTTCATTTACATTTGAATCACTTTCAATCTAAAAATAAAAAGTTACATTGCTCATGTGTTTGAAGTAAAAGCATTATCACATAATATACAAGAATTAAAATAATTTTTACACTAAACTTTTATTACATGAAAAATAAAAATTTGTAATAGAAAAATGCTAGATATAAATTACAAAAGCCAACTTAAAAAATTCTTATTCATTAAAGAATCTATTGAATTAATTTTGAAAAAATAAAATACTTAAGAAATAAATCAACTCTTAATAATATTTACTAAATTATTTCCATTACAAAAATTAAATATATCTTAGTTTATTAAAAGGGAAATATTTGACACTATCAGCAAAAGTATATATGAAATGCCAAAACATATCAATGAAGTTGACTTTCTAGGTTTGTCTGATAATAACTAAGATACATTAAAAATATCGATAAATACATAAACATATATAAAAAAAACATTTGCCTAGATTTTACATAATATAGGCAAACACTTTAAACAGAAAAAGCAACTTTACCTAAAAAAGGAAAAATCATAATTTTAGCTTATCTTGTAGATGATTTTAATTAAAAAGATTACAATATATCAACTCGATGAAAAGTTCATTAAAATTGAAGCTTTTGCCATTATTAATTATATCAATAACATGATTTACTACTTTAAGTTATTGTTTTGATAACTAATAATAATTAGCTATGTTTCAAATTTATGCAAAAATATAGAAAGAAAACAATATAAACCTGTCTAGTAAGACTTCCTCCTAAATTCATAGTTCCAGAGCTTGATTTATTCGTTTGAAGCCATAACATAACAGTGGATGTTAATTTATAATGTGCACTTCGACCACTGGACTTTTCCTACATTTAAAATCTTTCCAGATTAATAAAATGAACAATAATAGGATAAACAGCTTACAACATAAAATTTGCTTATTAAATTAGTGTAACATACTTTTTTATTGAGCAGCACTGTCTATGAAGAAAGAAAACATGTTATTTAGCTTTAAATGAATTATTGAATATATGAAAATTATAACTAGAATTTTAGGCAAACTATGTTATAATAGGAATTAAAAAAAAAAGAAAAGAAAATATGCTTTGTAAAAGTATAATAATCGACAGGAAAATATTATTTAACATGAATAAAACAATAAAAAAACAATATTTATTCAAATGTTGAGCAATTTAATACAATATTTATGTTATGTATTGTACATTATCATTTAAAATAGATACACATTGTCAATTATCAAAATTCATAAATTAACTTTTAAATCTAATAATTAAATTTAGATAATTTTGTTATACTTTATTATATAAAAAATATATCAACCAGTTTTTCTTGTTGGAATGTTTTTAGAAAAGCAAGTATTATTTATTTGATTCAATTATCATATAAAGGTTAATTTTCTTAAAATATATCATGGATCATAATTAAGAAAATTTCTCACCTGAACTTCAACAACATGAATAGAATCCCAGCAACCTTTAATTTTTTTGGACCCATCTCCAGCTTTTTTAATTAATATAACACCAGCAAATCCATGTTCTAAATCCCACAGGTAGACAGAGGACACTCCCCCTTCAAAATACATTTCCCGATATTGGTCAAAGGCTTCATTAGCATCAATTTCCAACTTGCGTAGTCTATCTGAGGGCATGGCACCATCATCTAAGGGTGGATCATATGTATTGCTCCAGGGAGACCTGATGAGGAAGAAAAAAAAAAGTTAATAAAAAAAAAAGATTAATTTTAAAAAAAAAAAAAAAAGTTAATATAAAAAAAAATTTAATTTTATAAAAAAAAAAAAAATTTTAACATTTTTATTTTATACATTATAACAAACAAGGAAATTAAATACAATGAACGAGGGTTTAGAACAGAGGTGGACACCCCAAATGATCTTGTGGGCCATTTTGAAGATGCATCATAACTCTGTGGGCCGCATATAAAATTATATATACCTATATTAGATTCAGACCCCCTATAGACATTTTTTGGAGTGGAAAATTGAAACATAATGAGTTATTATTTTTGTGTTTACTATTATTCTTACATGCAAACATAGATAATATAATAATAATAATACTAAATGCACATGCACGATAAATATATAACACTAAAAATGAAATATAAAAAAATATATAAATACAAACAAAATTAAAAAATATTTATTTTACTAGTGTGATATTTATTTCTCCACTCTTTCACTTTTAACTTTTACAAATCGGGTATTTGCATATCAAAATGGGTGTTGCAGGTTAGCGTCCATTATGTTTGAAAGTGTTTTGGGTTCAGTCAATTTCATTTTAAAAATAAACAATTCACAAGTGTAACCAAAAGCCCTAACAACTTCAACTGAGTCTGGCTTGCTTTGCTATCACCAATCAACTGTGCGCATCTAGAGATGGTTACTGAGGTCATTTAAAGTGAAACATAGAACCTGTTATATTAGATGTTCCAAGATCCGAGCCTCATGAGTTCGCAGAATATAATTTAATTATTCTGTGAACTCATAACTGTAAAATCATAAATAAAACTGTCCTATATTCGCCAGAATATTATTTTAAAATTAAAGTTAATTTTTGCTCATAATTTCGACAATTATAATTTTTGAAAATATGAATGCACACATAAAGTGTTTTTTTTAATGCATTGTTTTTCACTAATTAATCATTGGTTGTCAGGTCATTATAAAAAATATATTTTGTAAAAGTGTCATAAATCTAACGGGCAGGAAAAATATTTAAGGCGACCCTGAGTAGGCCACCCATGGGTAAGAAGAATTAAATTAATAGAGCCTTCTAATTTTACATGAACACATATTACTTATGTTTATTAAGTACATAATATTTAATAGACACAAGTACCTTTCCTTGTTCTATAAAAACATTAATTTTATATTTACTATCTAGTATTAATTTTTATTCAAAAACAATACTTTCAATAAAAAGTCATAGAAAAATGATGCTGGCCTTCAGAAGTAAGAAAACTGATTTAAATTGTGAAATGAAACAAATAAAATCATTTTACAGAAATTAAGACAATTAAGTTGAGTTTTACATTCCCATTACAACTTTTGAACTTATCAAAGTATCAATTTTATAATTTACAAAGTTTTGAAAATATAGATTTAACATCAATAGATTATTAAAAAAATAATTATTTAATATTTTCCTTTTATATACATATAATTGCAAAAAGTATCAAATAATATTTATATAATATTAAAGCATACCAAAGTACACAAATTTATCCATATAAATCAAAATCAAGAGAAAAAAAATATAAATATGGGTTTATATCAAATAAATTCAAAACATAAGCAAGTATACATGTTGTAAAAATAACCTCAATCAATTTTAAATTCATTAAAAATCTTATTTTAATACAAGAAATACTAAAATAAAATAAAAGCTGAATAATGCTTTTCGGGAAAATGAAAGAAATATGCTGTGTATTAAATGTGAATGTGTGTAAACCTGATTTGAAAAAAAGAACAAGATGTCTGGTAGACTATTTTATACCTATAAGAGTCTCCATCTCGATTGTAATCACATAACAAGTAGTCTTTTCCAAGAGTTTTATCTCGGGCAATCTTCAAAGGCTGGTCTACAGAAGAAAGTAAATCTTCACAGAGACTTGGCACCTAAAATTTTTCAAGTAACATGAATATTATTTTTTAGAGTTAAAAGAAATAATATATATATATATATAAAGAGGAAAATACAAAATTTCTCACCAGGTCAATTAGGTCACTTAAATTTTTTTCAATTTGCTGTGGAGGGAGTCTTCTCATCAAATCTAAAGCACAATCCAGTTGTTGTTCAGTCTAAGGGAATTTAAAAATTTATGTACATATGTAATAATCATGACGAAAAAAAAAAAATAGAACACAGCTAATAAATAAAGATATAACATTCATACACTGATTATTGAATAACACAAAAGGTTTGTAGCCCATTTCACGAAACCAAAAATTGTAAAATATAGTGCCTTATAAAACTGCTAAAAAACGCAAAAGTAATAGGTGAGCATAAAAACTGATTTCGTCATATGCCAGACTTCCTAACATTTCCTAAACTGGAGTAAGTGAAAAGTCACTCTACCTAGGGTTTGTTTCATGCCTCACTTCAGAGATTTACAATTTACTGAACAAAAGCTGATTGCTTGCTTTATAGAGCAAGATAATTGAACTTGTTTTTTGAGATAAAAGTGCAATCTACTTGCCATTTGTGTGGATGCGACTTTAGGAATAGAAACTTTATATTTTATTGTAAATTTAAATCAAAGTAAAATATTGATAAATAAAACTTTTACTTCAACAAAGTATTAATTTGTATTACATTTATGAAATGAAAGGCATTCTATTTTAAAAAAGTAAATGAAATTTCTACTTTTCTTAGAATTAAATTGAACTACTGATTTAAACGTTGTTCAGTAAACTAAAATTAATAATAATAAATAATCACATAATTTAACAATTACAAATATATAATTTGAAAAACATAAAAGTCATTGCATATGTGCGATTGTCTTAATTTCATGAAAAAGTAAAAATAATTAAAAATCTATAAAGATTTCAGCATGAAAAGAACATTGAAATACTTTACTAGATGCAGTATGGTGAATTAGATATATTTTTGTAAATTTTGTAAAAAAAAATCTCTAAGATTTTCACATACGATTTAGTCTTGTAATAAATCGCTCTGCTTTAATTATTTTTTTTATCATATAAAGATTTTTCCAACATAGATTGCCATACTAAATAATTAACTATACTATATTATTCAGAATAATTAGATTCCTTACATATTGGTATTATTTGAAATGTTTTCACTCTTTCTTAGAATTAAAATAAGAATCACATAAATAAAAACTTTTATGAGACACTATATATGTATCTATGGTGAATTAAATTTAAAAAAAAAAAAAATTGACAAATTCAGAGAAGAGTTTCATAAAAATGAGTTCTGTTAAAATAACTGCCCCTCCCCCTTCACAAAAAAAATTAAAAATGATCATAAACATTTTACTGTTTAATTTTTATGCTATGACTAAATATTAAAAATTATAGCTAAAAAATTTATTGTAATATTCAGTAATGTACCAAATAAAGGATAACAAATATAGAGTCTTGTAATTTGTATATTATTTACATCATTAATTCTTATTCATTTGCCTAAATTTTTTCTCTCTTTTTACTATCCCTATAAAATATATATATACTGAAAGTTCATTTATATTATTCATTATGTAATTCTATTTGGTCATGGCATTTCAATAAAAGATTTATTAACATTCTACAGGCACAAAATCTCAATTAGAGTAATAAAAACAAAAGGGAAATGATAATCGACTTTAGATTATAATGTAATTTTCAATTCAAATCATATTCTGCAACATGATATGCAATTCCATTAAAAATTGCTTGATGTTTATGCTTAAATGCGCTTCTTTCATATCTGCATAGATTATTTTCATTAACAAGAACTATATGAACCAGGTTTCCCATCTTGTTTTAATGAAATAATTTTACTTTAAAATTAATTCCACTAAAATAATTCCCTTTTTTTATGCCCTGATTTCATTTTAGTAAACATTATAAAATTAAATTAAGATATAGATCTTGTTGATTAAGAATCTAAAACAGTAATTTTAAATTGAACAATACTGCTTCCTAATGAACAGTGAAACTGTCAAAGAGGGGAAAGGGAGATAAGAGCCTCAGGTACATTTAATAAAATTTAAGGGGAGGTGAAGGTATGAAGAAATAGAAGATAAGAATAATTACATTTTCTTCATATTTAGTGGAACATTTGTACAGTCCACTCACAAATTCATCAAAAAACAAATTTTCCCTTTCTTGGAATAATATAAATGTTACTATAGCCAATTTTAATAAGTTTTGTATAATGGAATATTAATTATACCAGCAACTATTAAATTTACAATCTTTTTATTTTTTAAAATGCTTTGACAGATGTCACCAAAGTTAGCACTACCTCTCCTTGGCCTCGGTCAATCAGATTGGTTATGATTGATTATTTAGTCATAGCATGTTAATCATCACGTTTAACAGTAATAGATACTCAATTTTTTTAATTCTCTTTATATAATTTACTCATTATTTAAAAAAAAAAACTTTTATATTTATGTATTTTTTTGTCAATTTAACAAACTATCAATAATTATACATAGTAATTATGATTCTAATTAATTATGATCTTAATTAAATTAATTGCAATTAAGATGACTAATTTTTTCGCAAATTATTTACTTATTAGACATTTCATAACTACTGCCAGTAAGAATTTATAATAAACAGAAAATTTATGAATGGGAAATGAATTATCAACATGTTTCAAGAAAAAATACCTAAATACTAAATAATTATCCCATCGATAATAATATAACAAAAAAAAATGTTTACCAAATTTCAATAAGTTTTTGAAAAATAATCTGATTAGATAAGATATTTTGAATGAAGCACAATTTTTTTTTTTATGTCTGAGCTTGAAAGACAAGATCGAAGATTTTATTCAACAAATAAAGTTATTCTAAAATATATAAACTTAAAGCGGGGGGAATTCCCTGTAAAAAAAAATGATAGTTTTATGAAATGCAAGAAAGATAGAAGGTATTAAAAAAAGATATTATTACTGTGTGCAATATTAAAATTGATTTTTCCAAACTAAATATGTAATGCACCATAATTAGTATATAATAATTTAATGGACTATTTCCTTCAGTTTAAGATTTTCTTTATTGCTCCATGAATATAAATAATCTAAAATACAATAAAGCATTACTTAAATAAAAACCTTATTAGGGAATATTTTAAAATTATTTCAAAAATTATTATTCATCCATGAAAAAAATGTTTATCACTTAGAGGTCGACAACCATAAATAAATTTTATTTTTATATAAAACATTACCATATTTAGTTATAACAATAGTGCAACCAAATATGGCAACA
Organism: Caerostris darwini; assembly: GCA_021605075.1. Classification (NCBI taxonomy): domain Eukaryota; kingdom Metazoa; phylum Arthropoda; class Arachnida; order Araneae; family Araneidae; genus Caerostris; species Caerostris darwini. The sequence goes on from BPLQ01014188.1 coordinate 29,031, forward strand.
GAAAGTTGCAAAGGGTTATCTGGGGAAAATGACACAAATCTAATCGTTCAGTTTAAATTTTTTTTCTTATTTTTAATTTCATTCTATTCTTTTTTAAAAAATAATAATAGTATATCTTCAAAATACACCTCCCCTCTTAAAAAAAATCAATATTTGAAAATGTTCATTTTAAGCATTTTGTTTTAGTAATATTTTATAAGTGTTGTGTAATACAAAATAAACAAAATTTTTAGAAATTCACAAAATATATTAAAAGGAACTACACATTAAAAGGTCTATTTTTTTCAATATTATTAAAAACAACATTTATATTACTTATGCACTTATTAAATATTTTTACCTATTTCATATAAATATATTGTACCAATATAGTCTTAAATAACTTTTATTTATGGAAATGAGTGAAAAAACCCAATTATATGTATAATAATGATTCATACACAATAATTTGCTTCATAACCTATTTCTGAATATCAATATCTATTAAAAGTGAAATTCTAAAATAGAAAATTGTACACTAACAGAAAATAATCATAGAATTTTAAATTCACATTTTACACACATAAATTATAGGCAAGTATTACAATTTTGTTCAGATAATAGAGAAACATTTGTGCTGTTAAATTGTATATAAATATATATATTTAAAATATTTTAATAAAGAAAGTTCGACTTATGCAATTAAATCATTGACAAAAAATTAATTATTTAAATATCAAAATCGCACGCAATGTTAATGAAAATAATCTCATATATATATAAAAGAAAAACATTGTAAAACACATAAACGTCATTCATCAACAAATACAAGATCGCTCATGCATTGCAGTATATAAAGTAATCAATTAACCAAATAACCTATATTAATGTTGAAAAAAAATTCCGCTTAATACCTTTTATCAAATTATAAATTAATCATTAATCACAGTAAAAGAAACAAAAGAAATATCTGCAAAATAATAGTTATATTTGTAGAAAAATCCAATATAGAAACGTGTCTCACAAAATATAAGAAAATAAATAAAAATAGTAAGTATGCAACTTCTTTCTCGATTTCTTGAAAAAAATTTTTGCAGAAAATCAACCTTTTCCTGGTTAAAGATAACAAATGTATAATGTACACAATAATTATTGTAATAATACCGTGACAGTACTGAAACATCCTTGAATGCCGGAGTTTCGAAATGGAAACACTTACCATTTTTAGGATATACAAAATGTCTCTTGTAAATAAATATAAAAAAAGGCAAATTTGAATGTTAACTTATGTAAACAAAATAACTTAAATTACATGAACTACGGTGACACCCACTTAAATGTATATAATACTCAAGACATATCAGCAGAGAGCGGATAGCATGTATTAGTGGCTGTGATTGAAGAACATCCTGTAATATCAAAGAGAACAAACGGCAAAGTATAAATATAGCAAGTGAGATTTACTTATTCCCCGCTAGGATAACTTTAAAGCAATTAACTTGAATAAATTCTTTTCAACTGTAAGTAGAAAGCATTAAATTAAAAGAAATAATTTCTACTTTCTCTTAATAAATTATTAAATACGATACATTAAAATGATAATTTTAAAAATTATGTCGCATTTAGGAAACTTGGGTGGAAACGTTTTTGAAGACATGCTTTCTTTGGAACCGGACACGCACAATTTCGTGCTGTTTTGTACGGGTTGTGTAGTTATTTGAAAATAAAATGAAATTGTAAATATTTATCTGTTCTAAATTTTTCTCAAGTGCTCTAAACAAAGGTAATGATTTCAATTATATTTTTTAAAGTCAAATGTATAGAATTAGTTTTGATTATTATACACAAAACTATGACATATCTCAACTCTAGTTATAATTAGTATTGTTTTCCCTCTATTCATTCAAGTATGTTATTTTATAATGAATTAGATTCGTTTCATAAGTTATTTTTATTTGTTGAGTTAGTAAATTCAATATTTTGGAAGTGAGTCATGCAAAATGCAGTGATCATTTCAACAAATTTATATTTGTAAAATTTTTATAAAATAATTATAATTATTTTATAAAAAAAATATTAAAATTTTTTCATTTAATTTTAATATCAGCAGAGAGCGGATCGCATGTAATAGTGGCTATGATTGAAAAACATCCTGTAATATCAAGGAGAATTTAATTTAATTTACTCGAAAAATTTTAAAATTTTTATAAAATCTTGATAATCTAAATAATTACTGCATTTTTGAATTTATGCACAATGTTTATTAATTTAATACTAATTCACCCGAATAATATTCGATTACTTTTTTTTTACTATATTTTATTACTTACTTTTAATAATTTGATTTACTTTATTGTATTACTTTTTTTAATTTTTCATTTGCAAAAATTATAAAACACTTGATGATTTAGTGATTTAAAATTATGATCCTTTGATGATTTTTGAATAAAACATTAGTTAATTTAATAATATTCCTTAAAAAAAGTTTTGAAATTATAATAAACATTTAAATTTCGAATCGAAACTACTATTAACAAAGAGCAGCATTTGCCCATTATTGCTATATACCATATCTATATTTTAGGTATTTCTTACTATATTGTTTTAAAGTACAAAGTTATTTGTTGTTTTAATATATTTGAGTTTGTATTTAGTTTTGTGTGTTAAAAAGTAATTTGAATTTTGTAATTTATTTGCTTTTAATTTTATTCATTTTCTTAAATAAGATTATCACATAACTACTGCTAATTTGTAATTAAATTTCAAGCATATAAGGATTATTAATCCATCATTCACGATAAAGTTCATAATTCAGTAGATTATTCAGTCTGGTGATCCTGTTTGTTGATATTTTAAATCAACTTGCATAATTTTGTAAATTATATGTTCATGTATTTCATTGTGTTTTTAGCTTATTGCAATATATTTCTTTATCTTTTATTAAAACATCAATGCTTTTCTACTAATACTTATTATCATTCTTTCTATTTATTTATTAAATTAATCATTATCAATGAGATAAAAAAAATTGGTTCTTTTCTGTAAGATATTAATAGGTAGCTGGATTTCAATATTTCAAAAATATTTTCAAAAGGGTTTATTACCACAGTAGCATAAATATTTATGCTTTAAATTTATGAACTTCTCTTAAAGATGTTGATAAATTTTGTATTCATTTATATTTGCTTATTTTTCATTTTATTTTCTGATTCAAAAGTTCTTGTTTGGTGTAAAACTAATTTATTCTTCATTAATTATTTAATTATTTTTGAAGCAATTATAAAATATATTTACCAATAAAAATATTAATATGAGTTTTTTATTTTTTGTGTATTCATATGTATTAACTCATGATTTCTTTTTTTTTTTCCCTTTAAATTTCAATTTTGCATGCTTTTGTCTTCAGGAAGAGAAACGAAAATTAAACTTTTTAGAGATGATCAATTTATATCTTCATATAATGTTGATGGTTTTCTTTTTTTATACATTTCTTTCTGTGCCAATTTTTATTTTTCGTTTCATGTTTTCTCCTGTTTGTTTAATGAATAGAAATCTATTATCTATTTGATAACTTAATTGTGGTACCATTTCTGTTTTTTTAAATATTTTTTAAAAAAATGTTTTCCTTCCCTCTTTCCTTTCCTTCTTTCTTTTATGTTTCTGTAATAAAATATTTAATGCTAATCCATAACCTTTATACACTGCCGATTACCTTACTGCTGATATTATCACTGCAATTGAACTGATGAATAATGGACTTTATATGCAATCTCATTCATGATAGTAATTCATGAGGTGTAAATGCATTAACTTATGACAAATTCCAGTGAAAACAACCAGTACAAAAACAACTTGATTATGGTTTTGCGAATGAGCTAATAGATAAATATATTGAATTTGTAGTTAAAAAAAAAAAAAAATCTATGGAGGCTGAAATACTATGCCAAGAATTTGTTGGACTATTATGAGACATTTTCGAGATCTTGTAAAAAACTTATAGACAATTATCACCTGTTATTAATGAATAAATAGTTATCTAAATGGACTTGTCTCTATATTAGTTAGATCTAAATCTGACTGAGAATGTATGTATTTGGAAAATCTAATCTTCACCTGAATAGCAACCAGAAGTTCAGTATGATTCTAAGCAGAAATGATGTGACTTTTCCTATTTGAAAATCTAAGAGTATGCATAATTAATGCCTTTCTTGTTTAACAGTTGAAGGTTGTTTTATATAAATTAAAAAATCTTTTAGTATTGTGTTTTTTATTTAATGATTTTTATCTTTTTATTCTAATATAAATGGAATATTTTTATTTATTTTACTAATCATATAAAATTTAATGTTTCTTTCATTTGCATATAATTTATTTCTTCATAATTTATTTTAAATATTTACTTTGATTAAGAAAATTTCTAAAAATTTGTCCCAAATTATAATTTTTGGATATTTAGTTATTGTAGAATATTTTAGTTGTTAGATTTTAATACATAGTAATCAACTTTTATATTTTTTGAATATCAATATTTTAATATTTTGTTTTCCTTTGTTTCTAGAACTTTTATTGAAATGTGTTCTGTAAAAATTGGCAGAATTGGTGCTTTTGATTATAATCCACGTGGAAATCTTTGGACAAATGGTATTTTAATTAATATTTTTCTTTGTATATAATGAGTAATACTTAAAAAAGGTTTTAATTATCAATCATACATATACAAACATTTGGACAATCCTATTGTACATTATTCTTATAATAGAAATGCATAATAATAATAATACATGTATTATCAATTTATATATATATATATATATATATATATATATCAATTCAGGTTTAATGTGATGTAAATGTGAATTTTAATTTGGATATCATTATTTTTTTAAGAGTTGTATAACGTTATTGATTCTTTACAAAATGCAGTACAATGATTTCATAATTGTAAAATGCTTTGCATACTATTCCTCCGCCCCTAAACCTGTATGCTATATTTATCAGATTGAAAAATAATTATCAGTGTTCTTTCTAAGAAAAAATTTGGAACTTTATTTTCTTAGAAATTGAAGATGTTAATGAAGGTGGTAGAAAAAAAAAACATTGTATTAAAACTTAAACTATGAATGACAGGACCTTTGACATTAACACTATAGTATATAAAATTAAAATTTTCCTTAAAGTTTATTACTGCATGTATATTTTAAATAATAATTTTTATAAATAATTCATTGACAAATTCTTTTGTTATCATAAGTATTTTATTAGTCAATTTCGGTAACATGTTATTGACATTTTTAAAGTTACATATTTGTAATTGTAAGTAAAAGATTAGTTCTCTATGTCCATTAATTATTTTTTTGTTTTTTAAAATAGAATGAAGACCAATAACATAATCAATGAAATGAAAAAAATTCCTAAAGCGATGAGAAAAATTTAAGATTGTGGAAATTGTCTTTCCTTTTAAATTATTAATGCTTTTTAAAGTAATTTCAATATAAATATTTTTATATAAAAATTACTGAATTATGAGTTATCAAAATATTAAAAATTATAAAATAGAGAAATTAAAATGTGTTTGAATATTAAACAGATATTTGATTTTATAATATTAGCAGTGTGTAATATGTCATGTAATAAAAAAATAAATTATCTTAATGTAGTTTGAAGGATATTACTAATGAAATGAAATCAAATCAAAGAAAGGTATGATTAAATCAAAAAATATTTTTGTCAAAACTCTTAATTAAATAAAAAAATATTTTATAAAGAGCTGATTTTAATATTGCTCTAATATTTTCTGAGTAAAATTAATTTTTTTGAGAGTATGCCATTGTTATTGCAGCATTTGATGAAACAAAAATCATGGGAGTAAGTAAGCTAAAAGTGCTAGTCCGTAGTCATGTGATAATTATTTTTTTTTCCATTGAACTGTAAAAATTTCAAAAAAAAAAAAAAAAAAATTTTTTTAGATATTATTGTGATTTTTAAGTTATGATAAATTGGAATGTGCTGAAGTTGGCTCACACTTCCACCTTACAACCAGCTATGATAACCTGCAGACTTACTCCGCTGCATTGGTTAGGCTTTAGATGGGATCTGCCCATTATATCAGATCGGCAATATGGACAGTGATCACATGTGGAACTGCGCTGAACTTATCGATGTGCCTGATGACATTACAGCACTCTACTGGGAGGCTCTGCGTCGTGTGGCTGAATAGCCACAGACAAAATGGATAAAAAAATATATAAATATTATTAGAAATAAACCTATCCACACATAGATCTTTATAGATTTCTTTTTCATCTAAATTTACAAAAATATTTCATTTACATTTTTTTTGTTTTTCAACATTTGTATATCTTAATAATTTTTTATTATTTTAGATGAATGTAGTTTTGGACATACTATGCTGGCGAAAATGGGATGGAGCCGAGGCAAAGGATTAGGAAAGAACGAAAATGGAATAACTGAAAATTTGAAAGTCAATATTAGAAATGGAAATACTGGTAAAATAGCATATATACTTAAAGCTACTATAAATATATACTTAAAGCTTATTAATTTTTTTTTTGTTTATCAAAAATTCAACTAATAATTAAAGTAAATATACTTTTTGTTATCCTTAATTATCTATGATTATTTTCTTTTCAAAATTAAATTTTCTATTATGGCCAAATATTTTAATTTATAAATAGTTATATTTAAATTGACAATAAGCAAAATTATCAATATTTCAAGATATTATACCAGAAATATAATATACCAGATAATTGAATGGCTAAGGTGTTGATTGTTGATTGAGCATACGGCTAAATTTTAAATAGAATTTGAACAATCATTACAAAATCAATAAAAAAAATCTGCCCATTGTATTTGCTGTGTTAATTTTATTTTATTAAACTAGATATGTTTTATTTATTTAGGTTTGACACACTTCCATTCAGTTTTGAACTCTTATCCTTATTTAATGTTGGGATACATCTTTAGTGAAAATGTTATTTAATCCATACCTTTAGAATAATAATAAAAAATGTGTTGAATTTGATGCATTTGAGTATCTACATTTCAAAGCATTGTTTATATCATGTTCCCTCCTTACCCTTATAAGATCTGCGCCCAAGAGTGAGTTATTGCATTCCTATTGAAAATGCATTCTTTGAAACTGTCCTACTGAAAATACCTATTGCATTCCTACACAAATTTCAGATTTGAATCCTGTCAGCACTATGGATGTTTATAGTGGTTCATAATCCAGTTTAAACTGTAGGTCTTGGTCTAATATGACTGTAGAGCAACAGACCAGGGATTGGGTTTAGAGCTAACAAACTTGCCTTGTAAAAAAACAAGGGCTATGGAGCCAAATATGATTATGTATATTGTATGTATTCATTCGTGCAATTTTTTTCCCTTTTTGCTTATAAATTTGTGTACAAATATTATAATTATTTGTTTACTAGTTTTTACCATTATGCTATTAGGATAAATGAGATTTTTTTATTTTTCTGAGTCATATATATTTCAAATCTTTAGTTATGTATTATATTTTAATTTATGCTTGTTTAAAAATTGGAATAACTATCCATGTAGTAACATGAGAAAATATTGAAAACATATATATTAATGCTGTAAACAAAATATTTCAATTCAAAAACTTGTATATTTGAAATAAAAAAATATGTTCCTAAGTGGGAGAAAGGAGTAAGGATATATTAATAAAAAAATAAATAAATATAGAGATTATTTAGGCTGAATATTTTCTTCAATCTAAATAAAGGGGGTGATGTGTTATGATTAAACTGAAAATAGTTGAAAAGTCATAATAGTTGTGGTGATTGTTGTGTTACTAGAATCTCTGCCTAATTTAGCTGATTTATTACTAGAATCTCTGCCCTATTATAATTTTTGGAGGAAAATTATATTGTACTGAGTTAAATGAGGCTTCTTATTTAGAATTTAATCCAAATTTCTTAAAATATTTGCTGTAGTGATTTATTAGCTTAACTGCACAAATGTCTTTTCATTTTTGGCTAGTGGGTAGTCTTTTTTGTGCTGTAAAAAAAAAAATTATTTCTTTTGTTAACAATGTATCATACAGTAACTGATCTTGTATTCAGCATTCAATGTTCAACAATTTATATACTCTTGGAATGATTGAACTATTTGCTTTCGATATCTGCATATGTGTTTATTCAATTATTTGTTTATCTTGGCTACCAGGTGTTGATACAGAACTGCTTGCATTTTGGCCCAGTATTTATTATAACTAGCAGTTTTCATTCAATGCAGCATGAAACTCGTAACACTGCAGAACGTATAATTCTTATATATATACTGCAGTTCTTAATTCATAAGGATTTTTTGAAGAATCTTATTCATGGGAGCAAAATCTGATACTTTTTTTAAACAGTAGGATAGGCTGATATGCATTTATTCTTTTGTTGAACTTGTTTTAACTAACATTGTCTAGCATCAATGTTTTTTTGTACCATGGTTTTTTTTATCAGTTCAAGAATATTCAATTAAATTAAGGTTCTATATGAATTTTGATATTGTATTTGCTAGAATAACAAAATAGTTAGTTGTTTCTATATATTATCTATGGAGGTTCATAAGCACATTAAATATGTACATGTGTTGATCATTTAAATTTTTACTTTTGATACTTCTTATAACTACATTGACACTCGATAATCTGTCAAAATCGCTATTCTAGCTTGGTTGGATTAATGAGCATTTACAGTGTGCATTTTAGTACTCATAAACTATATTTAAGGTTTAGCATCCAAAAGTAAATTAAGATGATCTGTTGTGTTAAAATAATTATCAACTAATCATCATTACTGTGAAAGCTAAAGCCTTTTGAGAGTCTAATTCAGGTATTTTTAGTATGTTATTTTAGTTTTAATATTGCATATATTATTTTATTCTTGTGATTTCATTATGTATTCTCTTTCCAGGTGTAGGTTTTAAAGAAACACTTATTGGAATAGACACCCGAGAATATGACAATGTTTTAGAAAATTTAAATAAACGTTATGGAAAATCTGACAAAGTAAAAAGTGAAAATAGAAGTATTGAAGTAAGATCACAACAATTCAAGAATAGATTACAGTAGGTATTTTTATCTGATTTATTTGTGCCTTTAATTTATTATTATGTTTAATTGTTTACATTCATTTTCTTACGAGTAAATACTTCATAAATAATTTCAACAGAAAAAAATTATAGATTTTTTCATTATTGCAATTCATTTTAATTCTCTTAATATATGAATATCATATGCATATGTTATTGAATTCTCATCCTGAATTTCCTAACATAAAGTTCTTAAAAATGATTTGATTTATAAATATGTTAGCAATGTGGTTTACTGTTAGATTGCATGCATTGATTTAAATCTTAATCTATCTTAAATATTTTTAAGCCATTGCTAATACTAAAGTTAATAAAGATAAGACTAATTTTTTTTTTTACACTTCATTTATAACCTATTTATTAAAAAAAAAAAAAAAAAAATGTAATGTAATTAAAAAAAAATTTTTTTTTTTTTTAATTCTTTCAAAATTTAATTTTTTATTTCTATTTTAGTTATGGAAAATTTGTTAAAGGAAAGGATATTAGTCGGTATTCTGCAAAAGATCTGGATTGTATATTTTTAAATACACCTAAAACTGTAAGTTTGTTAATTTAACATTTTTATACATGTTTATTTCCATGCTTTAATTTTATAGTACTATGAAGCTTTTTGAGACTATATTCTTTCAAATCCATAAGGTTTCCTTAGACTCATTACTGTTATTAATATTATATATTATATTGATATAATATCACAATATGTTTTTTTTTTTATAGCTTTATTATGTACTTTTTTTTATGTGTAACTTCTTATAAGTTAATATTTTATTAATCTGTATTAATTTACACTATATGATAGAGAAAATGAATGGTTCGCATGATGTTGCAAATTGTAAGAAAATAGCCGTTAAGCAATTTGATGTAAAATGCAATTTTGGGTAGTGATTCGCAAGGTAAAAGGAATCAAAACATTTGATGAATTATTACATGTTTTTTTTTTCTTTTGTTAATGGGAATTTTTTAATTGCTTTTCATCTCAGAATACTCATGTAGCTGATAAGATTCCTGTCATTTGTCCTAGCTGAAGTCTATTTAGATCATTTTATGAGGGGATTATCTGTGGTCTACTTATAATTTTTTTCATTGAATTGAATTGCAGCTGAAACTCGCATATATGCATTCAGTGTTGTGTTAAGAATTTTAAGAAGACAAATTGAAAAAATGAATCTCAGGACACAAGTGCATCTAGAAAATACAGTAGTTCATAGAATTTTTTTTTTTTACTGTAGATGTTTTTAATTTTAAGGAAAAACGAAGTAAAAATTCCAAATGATTTCAACACGAGAACTCCAAGTTATTCCATATAATATTGTGACTATGGTTTGTTAGTTAAAAGATTTTTCAAATTTTAAAGTATTTTTGCCCCTAAATAAATTTAATAATAGTTTTTGTGCATAATTCAGACTTGTATTGATTTTGTTAATTTAAACTAACCATAAATTCTGTCCTACTGAGAGGCTTAGTTCTATCAAGTTAACAATTTCAATTATACTGGCTCACTTTTTTAAACTTTATCATTGTAAAAAAGGTTGTTAAAAGCCCTCCTTAGCTATCAGATTTGTATCCCCTGGACTAGAATTTAAAAATAGAGATTTGAAATATCTCTTGATATTTCAAGAGATGGAATAAAATAGGCTTAGAAATTACTGGAAGGTACTCCAAATCTATGATAAGACAATTACATTACAATTCTTTTAATACTTAATTACATGAATGTTCCATCGGGTATTTAAAATTGTTTAACAAGCAGTCAAAAGATTTTCATCAAATTCTGTTTTTATCTGAAAAATTTTGAGTAACATTCATTCTTTATTTTATTATATTGTATTTAAAATTTATTCTTAATGATTAAAATGAATTGTAAATTAAATAAAAAATATGTTGAAGATAAATTGTTTGAAAACAAAAAATAAAAATTTTGTTTATAACTTTTTATTTAATAATTTTCATGCATGATATATCTATGCAAAACATTTTGTGAGGCATTGTATATCAGTATACTTGGGTTGATGCATTGAAGACAAGTAGTGATGCTTCAAAGTACATTGTTATTTTGTAAAATGTTGAGAATGTATTGGTCCCCCGATATCAAGAATAATTTACCATTAATTGTCCTTAAGTTTTAGTTTATAGCTATGTTATTCTTCACAAAATTTTCTACTAAATCCGTGGACTCCCAGCAGCTCAATTCTGGTTAAATAGAGCCTGTTTTGATGACTGGATTTTAAAGATGAGACTTAATGACTTCTCTTCATGACTTTTACTTCATTTAGATTATTGTATTTTCTCTGTTGAGCAAAGTAATATAGTTACTTGATAAATGTTGTGTTCGTAAAATTAAAATGTGTGTTTAATTTAATGTGTAACTTTTATTTTAAAGTATAGTTAAGCTGTTTTTAATGCTAAAATTTAATTTTTTATGACTAACAATTTTATTAGTTAAACCCAAATTGGTTTATTTTTAAAACAGAAGTCATAAGATCAGTTGTGTTGCTAACCTATTCATTTGTAACTTAATAGGTTTTTTAACAATCTGATATAAAATCAACTACACAGAGTACTACAAATATTAACTGACTTGTAAAAGATTGAGAAATTCTTCTTTAATCCCCATTCTTATTCCTTCTCATAATTCACGTATGCTTAATTCATGCTTATATCCATTTAAAATTTTATGCACATTTGTATTTGGTATTTAATATAATTTTTATATATTTTTTTTTATTTTCTATTTTTATTTATGGTTTCACTTAATTAATATGTTTTTCATTAGTTGCAAGAACTACTTTTATAAGCTTAATAGAATGTATGATTGAATATTCTGTGTATTTGAATTCTGCTAGCATCAAAACTTTTATTTTTGGCACTCGTAAGTTCCCCTTTTAATGGTAGTTGATAAGTGATGCTGTATATCTTTCAGAGAAATTTTTTATTCTAATTTCCAACGCTCATTTACATTTTTACTCAATTAAATATGTATTCATAAAATGAGAACACCGGGTTGTTTCTGTTAAGTGTGTTTTTTATAATGTTGCTTTATTCTAAAAATTCTCTAATTTCTGCTGATTAATCCTTTTAGTAATGAATTAAAATTTACAGAAGTTAAATTTAAAATAGTTTTCTAAAAGAATTCTGGAAGAAATTTATAAATCTGCATAACAAAATTTTTTACAAATTGGTATTTTCTTTTTAGGAAGAAATGGAGGACAGTTCTGAAACTCCTGTTGTAAAAGAAGAATCTACTGATTCTAACAAGGACTCTATGCCTATTTTTAAAAGTCAGCATACCATGGCTGATTATTTTGCTGAAAAATTGAGACAGAAGTCAGGTAAATATTTATTTAGATTTTTTAAACATCATTATTTGAGTTTGTGTCTATTAATGTATAAATTTATTGTATGCAGTAAAATTTAAAAATTAAACAATTAGTTTTGAAGAAAATTTGAATTGATGGTGGGGAATTATATAACATTTGTCTTGGATTGCCTTATTCTATACAGTGCTCTTAATCAAACTAATTTATTCTAAATATTATGACTCAATAAATAATTTCTTAAAACAGGATATATTCAGAAAATTAATATTGGGTTTAACTTGAAGGTGCAATGATAAAAAATAAATTAAAATTACATTTTTGTAAACATCAACAATTATACAATAACCTCTCTTTAATCCAGCAATCAATAGTTTGGCACATTCTGTAATTTGCACTTATTGAGCCTTTGTTTTTACATTTTTTACATATAGATTTAAGCCTTTATTAACCTTGACCACCAGATGATGACACAATGAGGCTCACTTTTTTAATAAAGTGTACATACACTCAAGAGCCAAAACATTATGACCACCCCTACATTTTGCAATGAACTCGCCTGGATGACGTGGAAGGCACATGATGAGGTGGAAGTGGTATTTAACTGGTATTAAGTGGTGGTATTAATCCATGCCAAGGCAGGGTGAAGCTGTGTTGCATACCAAAGGTGGGCCAACTCATTATTGACAGGTGGTCATAATGTTTTGGCTCTTGAGTGTATATAGCAAAAACATGAAATATGTGTGTGTCAAAACAAAATGTTATTCTTTGAAGTCTATTTAAATGAAGCTAGAAGTTAATGAGCTAGTTTATTATTGTTTATACTTTAATAAATAGTTTATATTTTTTAAATTTTCGTTTTTTGAACTGATAGGGCTTATGTTTTCATTTCAAAATGGTATGCAGCATTATGTATTTTAAATAAATTACTGTATTTGATGTTATAAATTGCAGCTACAGTTTGCAATTATGCTTTTCAGTTGATGTTAATTTTCATGGTGAGTGTTGGTTCTTATATTGATAAATATAGCGAAAGAACTGGAAATTCGTAAAAATATCTAAAAATTGGAAGAAAAAGAAATGCTGATAAGAGCATTTTGCTTCAAGCATAAGTGATTGACAATTTTGTAGCCAAGCATGCTTGGCAACTCAAATCGTTATTCATTTTACATAGCCTTAATTGATGAGTTACCTACAACCTTATGTCCGGTTCTTTTTTTTTCATATAATGTTTGTCCAATTTATGATTTGTCTCATTTTAAAAGTTTTTCACTAGTGTGTGTGGGTTTGCTTTTGTGCTTTTTTTGTATTTGAGCTATTATTTGTACTCATGGTATTTGCTTAAACCAATTTAGAAAAGTAAGGATTTTAATATTTATTAATTATTTATTGTGTATTGAGCTTAAATTCCTTTCTTAAGCATTATTCACAATCCATTAGCATCTACATTGATTAGTATTTGCTACATATGTATTTAATTACTGAAAATTAATTCTAATAAATCATTATTTATATATATTTTAAGTGTATTAAGCCTAAATTATTTAATCAGTATCCTTTTAGCATATGCGTTGAATGAATGAATATATTATTTTGTTGAATGCATTATTTTATTTATATTAAATAATTGGTATAAGTGTTTTTAATAATGTGTTTTTTATGCATACAGTGATTTCGAGTAGGGGATATATCAGGAAATTCCATAATTTATAATATATTGTATTATATTTAGCCGTAATTCCGGGAAATGTAAGTTTAGTTAAGGAAACATTTTCACAATTTCTGTGTAATGCTGTAGATTTGCTCGGTCCGTCCCACTACTGATAAATATGAAAAACTAATCAAATTGTCAGAGATTCTATTGAAGAGTTTCATTTGACATTGGCACTTCTGAATACATAAAGATAAATAGATAAAATTTATCACGTTATGGCAGTAATGTATATTATTATAACTCATAAATGATATTTAAAGATTAAATGATTTTATATTTAAAGTTATATTAGTTTATTTTAATTTATTATCATTCCAAGGTTATTGTGATTTTGTTGAAATTGAGAGTTCAGTATATTTTAGTCTGATTTACAAGCTCTATTTACATGTACGCCACAAAAAAGTGTTACATAATTCTATTAACAATGCTAAACTTTCCTGCTGGTTAAGAAAAAAAAAGTGATTGGATTAGTTTAAAGGACAAATATTGTACAATTATTTGGCTTCGCAAAATTTTAGAATTAAAACCCAAATACATCATCAATTTTGTGTGTTGGGAAAAAAACAATACTTACAATGCTAGTGTCAGAATTTTATGAAGTTAAACTATATGTAGCAAAAAAAAAAAAAAATTATTAGCACTTTATTAATTCCCCTAAATTGTATAATTGTATAAATACATATGCATTGTAATGGACATTTTTAATGTGTCACCTAAATAACTATCAAGATCAATTTAATTTTATGAATACACTAGAGAGATCTGTTACTAGATCAGTCCTAAAAAATTAATATAAAATAATCGATCTTAATAAACTTTAAATACTTAAGATTATTTTCATTAAATATGTTTTTAGAATATTATTTTATTAATTCATAATTAATTGAATTATGTTACTTAATTACTAAAACTATCTTTAGTACATTTTGTATTACTGCTACATTTTGCTAATTTGATACATAGCCTGTATATTTATGTGTATGTTCAGAGATGTTTCAGACTTCTCTGTAACCCAGCACATTCAGGATCATGGTTGTGTCAGATTATCAAGCATGATAAGCTTATAATTTTATGGAGGATTCAAAGAAGAAGCACTCTAGATAAAAATTTAGGTGATAAACACATATTTGATATGCATAATGTGTAATTTAATGAAAACACAAGCAGCAGCATGTTGCTTTCTGGAAGTCTCAAGGTCAATGAATGCTGGGAAAAATACAAAAGGGAAAGCTTGATTGGTGCTGAATTATGGAATGTGACAAATTAAAGAGATTACAGTACTATGTTGTTGTAATATCTCTCATGAAGGAGGGAATAGAAGGGGAAGCTTCTGTTTTTGATGATGGGTAGAAGTTTCACTTCTATTCCGTGTTGATGGAGGACAGTGATTTCCGGGAGGATTTTTAGGGAGAACTACCCTCATTTGCATATTGTATGGGAAAAAACTCGAAAAATTTCCACCAGATGGTCTGAGTAACGATGCAAATTGCTGAACATCACAAATGCCATTTTTTTTTTTTCTTTCTTTTATTTTAACAGTGTTTACAATAAAGCCGACAATAGATTGAACCTCCTTCCTAATGCTCATCAGTGGTGCATGTTGCCTCGAGTCAGGCACTCTTCTATGTTACATCTCAAAATTAATATTAATTTTAAAAACCAGCATCAATTTTTATAGTAGTATTTCACCCATGTTAAATAAGTGTCTAAAATGACTGCAAGAAAACTTAGCAATAGTCTACATTTGGAATAATAGAATTTCAATGAATAAAAAAATTTTTATTTGTGTGGTAATGTATTATGTATTTATTGAATTTATGGTTAAATACATCATACTACTTATATAGTGACCTTTCTCACTACTTTATATTTTGTAATGATCTCTTTTAACATTATATTTTTGTATTATATTATTGCAAGTCTAGTCTTTATTTAAGTATAAATTATTTACAAGAAACTGTCAATGTTTATTCAATTTCTTAATTTTTATTTCAGCAAAATTATCCAAAGGGAGCCTGAATTCTACTGAAGTACAAAATGAAGAAAAATTTGACTCTGATCATCAACTGAAAATTAAGAAGGAGATAAAGAGAGAAATAAAAAATGATACAAAACTAAAAAAACAAAAATTAACAGAGCTTCATACTAGAAATGATGATCGAAATTCCTCAGAAGATGACGTTGCAATTGTAGAAGTATTCTCCAAAGTTAACAATAGTGCAGAAAAAAAAAATTCCATCAAATCTTCTAAGAAAAGGAAAAAAATTAAAGAGGAACAGTGTAAAGAAAGTTCCAGTTCTACAGAAGAGATCCAAAGTATTGAATTATGCGACACAAAAGCTGAGACAAGTAGTAAGAAAAGAAAAAAAGATCTTAAAAATTCTAAAAAAGCAAAGAGACTTAAATTATCTGAACCAGAAAATAGTGATGTGTTTGATGAAAGAACCGAGAAAGCTTTTGCAAATCTTGTAAACAAAAAAATTAAGTTAAATTTAAAAAGTTGTTTAAGAAAAAGTGCTACTACATTATGGTTTAATCAAATACCTAAAACAGTCTCTTTTAAAGAAAATGCTTCTTTTAAAATTATTCCCAGTAGGTTCAGCAATGAAGAATCAGAACTTAATGGTGTGCTTCAAGAAGCTAGTGAACAGCTGTATCCCTGTGATTCAACAAATTGTGAAAATGATGAAAAAGAAGTAGACAAAAAATTGAATCCAAGTACAAACCCGTGTGAAGTAGAGGATGAGTCTGAAAATGCTGAAATAAATGACGATAAAATTTCTGAAAGTAGTGAGGAAATAAATTCAAATAATAATGAAAAATTACCAGAATGTTTTCAATTACCTAAAAATGACAGCTCTCATTATGACAGTTGGAGAGAAAATCAAATGCTTGCAGTTAGAATGAAAATTTATAAAAATATGGCTAAAAAACTTAAAAAGCATCCAATTTTAGGAAAAACAAATTTGCTGAGTATAAAAGGCTATGGCAATTGGGGTTTATAAAAATTTTAATTTATACTCAATATTAAGTTTCTTTTTATGTACAAAATTTTACATTTTGCTAATGTTCCATATTAGTTTTAAATGAAAAAATGCCTTGCAATTGCCTTATTTAAATAAAATTGCATAAAAATATATTGATTCAATTTGTGTTCAAATGTTGATTGCTTTGCATTATTTTTTATTTTACTATATAATATATTTATATATAGTTTATTTAATTTTTTACACAAAGATTGTCTTATTCATACTCTTTGAATTTATCAAGTGTTCGATATACCTCTTTTATTAATCTCTTCAAGGCTGATGTTTTTTATAGTAGAGATAAATGATTGAATTAAGATTTGATATTTTATTGATTTTAAATTAACAACAGTTCAATGAGGCACAGTTTAAAAAGTTTTAAATATAAAAATACCTGTACATGTAGCCATTGAGCTTGAATAGTAAATTACACATAAAAAGATTTTGTACATTCAGGATGTATTGGTCCTTTTTTCATATATGTAATGTATAAATTTTGTTTTCTTTAATTAGAGGACATCTAATAAAATAATTCTGCATGTGTTAGTATTCTTAAAGACTTTAAGATTGCCCTAACAATTTTAAGAACATCTTAATCTTTAACATGATGATACTGAGGCAGTGAAATTATCTAGATTCTTTTACAATTTTCTAAAAATTAAAATTCTGAACAAATAACTTAAATGAAGATGAGAGCAAATGCAATAGCTCACTGGCTATTTTAAAAAAAATATTACATGTGTCAGCAATTCTCCTATACATAGATTTCGGTTTTAATGAAAACAAATACAGCAATTAAAGTTTGCCACTCACGATGTGAAGCAAAGATTTTCGAAAGGAAGAAGAAATGAGAAAATAAAAGTGTATAATGCTGCTTACACATAACTTATCTTGTGTCATTCAAATACATATAAATTTATTGAGGTATGAATTTCAAACAACATAATAAAATGTTACTGCTTTTCATTGCATATTTATTGAAATAAGTAGTAGTAAAGAAAATAGAAACATAACTTATTTAAAACAAAGTAAATAATTGGCTGAGTCAATATACAACTTACCCATAACATTTAGTATTTAATGTGAAAATACATAACAGAAATCTTAAGAAATAATACATTTTGAAATTCCAAACAGTTGTCTTTGATTTTACCAGATGATCTTTTAGATCAATTTTACATTATTGAATAACATAATTATTAGCAAGTGAAAGAAATTTAAATAAACTTTATGTATATAAAAGCTTGTAAAAGAACCAATAAGAAATTTGAAAAGTCATCAAGAAGACAAAAAAATAATCATGGGTGCAAGTGATCATGGAAATGAAAAACCATGCTCCCTAAAATAGTATCCATAATTTTATATGTAAAAATTCCCGACCAACCCTATTTAAGCTGAATAAATTAAGGCCCTATTAAATCTCATCTCTATTTAAAGAAATGTTAAAAGAATGTTCAGTTAATATTTTATAATAAATCTTTGTTTTCATAAGTTTATCCTAATTTTTTTCTTTTTTTAACCTACGCTAGGCTTAGGCATGACTGCCAATAGTCTATGACGGACAACCCAATTCAGTTCAGAAACGCACATAAAATAATTAAAATGTTTTCCAATATTTACAGCTACTACGTTAATTAATCCAGGACAGTTGACTATTTTTATAAATCTTGGTTTTCATAAGTTATTTTACTATCCTATCCTAAATATGAATATATTATTTTATTATTCATATGTCTTTAAAATATTTATTTTTATTAAATATTTTCAAGTTCCTTGCAAGTAAATTTGCATTCGATTGAATATAAATTTAGAGATTGTTAAGAATAATACAATATGTAGGGCTTGCAAAATAAGCTGCATGCTTTATATTTATATGTATTTATATATAACACACTTGGTAATTTTTCTTATGATATTGAAGAATGCAAGTTTTTTCAATTACACAATTCTATTTTGGGTCTTCCTAAATTATTTCCTTTGCAACATGCTAAAATACAAATGCATTTTCTCACAACTAAAAATATATTAGACAAAAATTTGAGTTTTATTTCATTCGCCCCCGTCCCTTCTTTTTTTTTTTAACACTTATAACTCAATTCTTCCTTATCTGACATTAACAGAAAAGGTGTTATTTGTAACTGGTGGTTTGAAAAATTTTGCATTTTTTTACAATATGTGACAGCATTTTAAGTTAAAATTATTTTTTTCATTTTAAATAATGCTGTCTTTTCTAGGTTGTCAAATTTCTTGATTATATTTGAATATTATATGCGAATGTCATATGGGAGAAAAGATACTTAAATTTTCATTATCATCGGGTCTCATCATTTCTGAAAGTCATGACTACAATAGACACAACAAGTGGATTCGAAACTGAAACCATATGTCAGGGTTTGGGTAAATATATATATATATCCGTAATTAGGGACTACAATTTGTTATGCGATTTTGATAACTTTTGAAAAAAATATTGCAAAAGTTAGCTGTTCTTATAAAATATTTGAAGATAGTTATTTTATAATTGTTTTGTATTAACATGATGTTGAAGTATGTGCGAGTTTTGTAATGTAGAAATGTGTGAATGGCTAATGGACTTGACTGAGATTTATTAGCAAATGCTCTACTCAAATTATTCCATTGTGACTTAACATGGAATATGAACAACTTACACACTTGTAATTCATAATGTACAGACAAAATATATTCACAGAACGAAGTGCACAAAATACTTTTTTGTCCTAGGGGATAGGACATGGCCTTCCAGTAGGGCTTTTAGGGGTAACTGCCCCTCATTTGTGTGTCATATGGAGAAGGGGCCTGATGGCCAAGTGAATAGCGCTCGGTACCACATGTTTCGAGTTCCCGGCTGTGCCATGGATGTTTGTAGTGGTTAGGAATCCACTTTAAGCCTTAGGTTCCGGTCTCATATGACCGTAGAGCGTCACAGAGCCCAATCAGACTTATCATTCCCAAACTGTAAAGGGGCAACTCAGCTTTAGGCACAGTGTTGTGGTGTACTGATGTAGTAGTTGTATCCAAAGACAGATTGTTTATGGCTGCTTCGAAACTAATGTAGCAAGTTCCTCTACCCTCCCGAACGATACAAAAAAAAAAAAATTTGTAAAACCCATGGCAGATCGAGCTATGCAAGAACTTTGTCAGCAATATTTATCGGGAAGAACAATAATTGTTCAATGTTCTTGGTTGCATTTGTTTTATAGTTAAAGTATCGTATTTAATTTGTCGAACTGAGGAAATTCATGTTTGATATTATGAATTTCTTCAGCCATTTTATATCTTTTTAATACGCTTTTATTAGCTTCACCTGTATGTTTGTATGGAGGTATGTATGTTTGTATGTTTGTATGTAACTCACTTTTTGGGCTCGATTTTGGGACTGATGGCGCCATCTACTGGCGAGTCAGTCAACTGATCCGCGATCGAATTGCGCTCTTCCTATTGGCCGAAAATTTCGGTGGCTAAAAAGAGGCGGATCTCAAAAGGCATAGGAGAGCGATCATGTCGAATTGCGCTCTTCCTATTGGATTCACTCTATTCCACCAGGTAACCTTATTGTCGATGCGAGACACTTAAACATTGTCCATCAAATCTCTCTCTTTTTTTAAATCAGTGACTGGGCCAGCGGATTTGAATCTGAGCTATTCATCAGCTAATCTAAGTATTCAGTTTCTGAAATAAATACAGTTGGTGATATATTTCATTTTCTAAGCCTAATATTAATCATATATGAATAGGCATTCGCAAATTCAATGAGTCTTACCGATGTTCAAAAATAAATTACGTACAACACACAAAGATATATATATATATATATATTTCTTTTTCTGATGCAGCTGGCACTTAGACAGCTTGGTCTTGAATGCCTTAAGGCAAGCTGTACAGACGTTACTCACTTGCATGACCCAGGGGGCGCGTGTCACTTGAAGATAAGCCACGGACGCGGAGTAAGCAATGCCCCCCTCAACACTCTACGATCCAGGACCGGGACCTACGGTTTAAAAAGTGTATTCCGAACCACTATAAACATCCATGGCACCGCCTATATTAATCATATATGAATAGGTATTTTGCAAATTCAATGAGTGTTACCGATATTCAAAAATAAATTACACAAACATATACGTATTGTTGTTTTTTATTGATAATTGTGAAGAAGAATAAAATATCGTTGACTGCCTCTCTCTAAAGCTTCTTGGTGGGAGTTATTCAACGCACAATCATGTCTCATTTTAATGAAAATTTTATGGGTGGAAAATCGTTTCATTAAATATTGAAACATGGCTATCGTCAAAGCAGAAACAGGGCAAAAAAAAGTAGAACATATATGACTGATCTGATGTGTATCTTTCTAACTAATTTTCTTTGAAGATTGCCTTTTCTTCTAATGCAGCTAGAAATAGACCGTGATTCTATCAAAACGCTGGCACCGACGTTAATCACTTTGCACTCTCCCAGGGGGGTCTTAACTTGATGTTAAGCCACGGACCAAAACAATACCCCGCAACGCTCTACGATCCTAAACCGGGACCTACGGTTTAAAGTTGATTTCGAACCACTACAAACCATTTGCGTTCCATGGCACCTGAGAAGATTTGAACCCGGTGTTGAACATTAATGGGCCAGTTCGCTGCAACGATCGGCCATCAGGTTTTGTGGAAGATCAGGTACGATCTTGTGTGAGTAATGTCGCTGTTCTTGACAGTAGGCATAAATACAAAAAGAACAGTTCGATGGTAAGAAATCTAAATTGATTACATAAGTGTTTTATTCTATGGAAAGAGGCAGATTTCCATGACTGGTTTGAAGTTGACTTTTAATTAATTTTGTCACTCGTGTTGATTTTATTGCCAGCGGATTTCTACGAGGCGAAGTGGATGATGATAGGTTGATTAAAAAATGAATTCAACATTAATAATCTTCTTAATAATAATTATTATTTTAAATGTTTAAAAAATTAAATCAGAAAAATATCCTGCAATCCCAAAATATTTAAGAATTAAAATAGAAACGAAATTCGATAAAATTAAATTTTACAAGTTCGTCAATACAATTCATATTTTTTAATACATATTAATATCAAATGGTAAGCGAATCTGCTGATACTGCTTTATATAAAATCCTTTATTCTATTAACAATTAAAAAACAGATTTTATCCGATATTTTTTCTATAGCAAGCATCCATTTTTAGTATTATTTATTTTAATGATGCTTTAAATACTCACCTTTCAAGGTGATTTTTTTCTTCTCTTATTTCAAACAAAGAAAAAAAATTTTTTTTAATGTAAAAAAAATGAACCCGTTACTGCAATTATTTACAAGACAATTCCGAGTTAATGGATTAAAAAAATTGTTGATGTATTTTTTTCTCCCCTTCAGAAATCTTGGGGAATTTTTTTTTTTTTGTAATCGTTATGAAATTTACATACCAGATACAACAAGGCACAAACGAATACAAGTTGTTGTTGATGGCAAAAGAAATCTATTTTTCCAAAGGGGAGCAAATTGAAAAAGAGTACAGAATATGTATTTTTTTTTATCAAACCAACATTCTATCGATCAGGTAAACGTCACTAGATTTTAATTAAGTTTTCGACACTTTCAGCTAAACACACACAAGAAAAAAAAAAAAAAATTTAAAATTAAAGAAAAACTTTCACATCGAAATGAAGTTCTTCTTATTATTTTATTTTATTTTCAAGATGTATTTTTTTAACCCTGTGTAAACTAATTTAATATTTTCCCTTCCCATAACTGTGCTCAGAACCTGACGTTGAAAGAGAGGGGGAAAAAAATGCATCGTCAGCATAACAGCAGAAACCGAATTCAATTAGAAAATGTTAAAAAAAAGAGAATATTGTTTTTTTTTTTTAAGTTCTCATTGATGAAGGATTTTGATAGAAATCATGAGTTTAAAAAAATTAAATAAAGGCAAGGAAAAGCGGGAAAAAAAAATTAATGGCCACTCCTGTCCCCTAAGTAAACATGCCTGAAAATTCCGATGGAGGTACAGTGTCATCTTTTTTTTTAACCGCGAAGTCTGTAAATGATTTTCAACCGCGGGTGTAAAAGTTTTCATTTCATCATTAAGTTCGATTTTTCACTCTTTTTTTTTTCCAAAGGGATTTAATTGCTTACGCTTTCTTTGAAGATCTAAGATAAAGAGACACTTCATGCTGGAGATTATTAAAATTGAAGTGGAGGCGTAGAGTGCCAGAGAATATATGCCAGGTACCTCTTAAGTGGCTCCACAATTTCTTCCAAGAAACGAATGGGTTGAACGGAGCGAATATTTCTTGCAAATTTTCACAGCGAGTAACAAATAATTCATTTTTTAAATGCGCCAAAAAATAATGGAAACACTTTGGCATAGTTACAAAAGGAGTTGGATTATATTTTATTACCTGGTGGATAGAATGTTGGATGATTATATCAAAGGTGATTTGTTCGAAACCTCGATATTGAAACAAAAGATTCCATGCATTCCTACGCAGGGCATTGGTGAACTCTTTGCAATAAGTGTAGATATTGTATGGGAAGTCTGTAGTACGAATCCATTGCTGGCATTGTTGTAGTTACTACTTTTAGAAAAGAGGAGACTGAGTGACGATTGCAACAATGTATTTAAAGCATTAATAATCAATTAATTGTTGAGAGTTTTGTCACATACGATACGCCACATACGGGGACACATAAATCCTTGAAAGTCATCCCGGATGGTACTGCCCTGTTCGGAATATCTGTAGGTACGCACAAGGCCGACTGATCTACCATCCTCATCTTTTTTACTGGAGGGGGATCCATAGAACAAAGGTTTTTTTTTTTCTCTTACACAAAGACTTGTGTTCTTTCTTTTATTTTAGAAGGTCGTTTATTTGTCTTTCACATAAAGTTCATGTTTTCAGGAATCATTTTTGTTTTTGGTTCTATTTTAGTTCACTTTTATGAATCTTCCGAAAAAAAAATTTAGCATATTGTATACAGAGACTTGTATATCGTATACAGAAAATGGAAGTTTTTAAATAAATAAGAAGCGAGTTATGTACTGTAAATGTCATAAGCAACATTTTAACAGAGTTTAAATAATACTAGAATAATTTAAATTATATAATTTTTATTAGTAAAAATAGAAAGTTAATAAAAATTATTATTTTTAAATGTTTTGAAAATTAATCAAAAAAAAAATATATATACATATATAGATTTCTAAAATCCCAAAATATTCAATAAACGAAATTCAATCAAATTAAATTCTACAAGTTCGTCAATACAATCCCTATTTTTTAATACATATTAATATCAAAATGTAAACGAATTTGCTGATACTGTTTTATACAAAATCTTCATTCTACTAACAATTAAAAAACAGATTTTATCCAATATTTCTTTTTCTATAGCAAGCACCCTTTTTAATATTATTTATTTTAATGGTGCTTTAAATACTCACCTCTCAAGGTGATTTTTTTTCCTTCTCTTATTTCAAACAAAGAAAAAATTCCTTTTTATGTAAAAAAAGAAAAAAAAATTAACCTGTTACTGATATAATTTACGAGACAATTCCAAGTTAATGGATTATAAAAAACTGTTGCTGAATTTTTTCTCCTCTTCAGAAATCTTGGGGAATTTTTTGTAATCGTTATGAAATCTACATACCAGATACAACAAGGTACAAACGAATACAAGTTGTTGTTAATGGCGAAAGAAATCCATTTTTTCAAAGGGGAGCAAATTGAAAAAGAGTACAGAATATATACATTTTTTTTATCAAGCCAACATTCTATCGATCAGAAAAACGTCACTAGATTTTAATTAAGTTTTCGACACTTTCAGCTACACACGAAAGAAAAAAAAAATAATAATTTCAAATTAAAGAAAAATTTTCACATTGAAATGAGGTACTTTTTTATTTTATTTTAATGTTATTTTTAAGTAGTACTTTTTTAACGCTGTGTAAACTAATTTAATATTTTCCTCTTCCCATAACTGTGCTCAGGATCTGACGTTGAAAAGGAGGGGGGAAAAAATTGCATCGTCAACATAACAGCAAAAACAAAATTCAATTAGAAAATGTTGGGAAAAAAAATATATATATATATATATTTTCAAGTTCTCATTGATGAAGGGTTTTGATGGAAATCATGAGTTTAAAAAAAATAAATAAAGGCAAGAAAAAGCGTTAGGAGAGGAGAAAAAAAATTGATGGCCACTCTTGTCCTCTAAATAAACATGCCTGCAAATTCCAATGGAGGTACAGTGCCAGTTTTTTTTAACCGCGAAGTCTGTAAATGATTTTCAACCGTGGGTGTTAAAAGTTTTAATTTCATCATTGAGTTCGATTTTTCACTCTTTTTTTCCATAAGGGATTTAATTGCTTACCCTCTCTGTGAGGATATAAGAGAAAGGGACACTTCCTGTTGGAGATTATTAAAATTGAAGTGACCAGAGAATGTATGCAAGGTACTTCTTAAGAGAATAAAAGTGGTTCCATAATTTCTTCCAAGAAAGAAGTGGATTGGACGGAGCAAATATTTCTTGTAAATTTTAACAGCGGAGTAACAAGTCATTCATTCTGTAAATGCTTCAAAAAATGATGCAAACACTTTGGCACAATTATAAATTTACCATTTATAATCGTCATGTTTGCAAGAAAATCTTGAACAATTAATTATTAACATTTAACAACTAATTATCAATTATAACGTTATAATAAGTATTGTTATTAATCAGTATTTAAAACATTAAATTATGTTGTCTGCCAGTAGCATTTTTTATATTTTTAAAGAAGTCGAACTCCTTTTCATTGACCACAATTGTTTTGTTTTTTCCTTTACAATTAGTTTATTTTTTCCATACACAAAATTTTGTTTTTTCCTTATGGTTAGAATATTGCTTATTTTTCTGTCACAAAAGTTTTTTTTTTTTTTGTCATATTATAGTATATTTTATTTTTCCTCATATAAAGTTGTCTTTTATGTTTAGAAGATTGTTTATTCTTTATTCACACAATGTTCTTTTTATTCATATTTAGCAGATTGTTTATTTTTTTCCACAAAAAGTTCTTTTTTTTTTCTTTATGTTTACAATATATTTTATTTTTCTCTCACACAAAAAACTTTTTCTCAGGAAGCATTTTTGTTACTGCTTAAAGTTGAATTCACTTTAATAAATCTTCCACAAAAAAAAATTACCGCATGTCGTATACAGCGGTTTATAAACTAGCGTATGAAAATGAAAATTTTTTAACAAATAATAAGCGAGTTATATACTATAAATGTCATTTATATTTTAACAATCATTTAAATAATTCTAGAAAATTTTAAATTATATAATTTTTTATTAGTATCAACATAAAATTAATAACAATTATTATTTTTAAATGTTTTTAAAAATAATTAAAAAAAAAAATTCTAAAATTTTAGATTAACAATGAAATGAAATTTAACAACTAAATTAGAAAGTTCGTCCATACAATTCTTATTTTTCAATACATATTAATATCAAATTGTAAATCAATTTGCTGATACTGATTTATACAAAATTTTTATTCTACTAACAATTAAAAAAAAGATTTTATCGAATATTTTTTTTCTATACTAACCATCCATTTTAAGAATTATTTATTTTAATGGTGCTTTAAATATTCACCTTTAAAGGTGTTTTTTTTTCCTTCTTTTATTTCAAACAAAGGAAAAAAGAAAAAATAACCCATTACTGATATTATTTACAAGACAATTCCAAGTTTATGATTTAAAAAAAAAAATTGTTGATGTATTTTCTCCTTTTCAGAAATCTTGGTGTATTTTTCTATAATCGTTATGAAATTTACATACCACATACAGCAAGGCACAAACGAATACAAGTTGTTGGTAATGACAAAGAAATCTATTTTTCCAAAAGGGAGCAAATTGAAAAAGAATACAGAATAAATATTTTTTTATCCAGCCAACATTCTATCGATCTAAAAACGTCACTAGATTTTAATTAAGTTTTCGACACTTTCAGCTACATACACACACACAAATTTTCAAATTAAAGAAAAATATTCACATCAAAATGAAGTTCTTTTTTGTATTTTAATTTTATTTTTAAGAAGTACTTTTTTAACGCTGTGTAAACTAATTTTATATTTTCTCTTCCCATAACTGTGCTCAGAATCTGACGTTGAAAAGGGAGGGGAAGAAATTATGCATCTTCAGCATAATAGCAAAAACAGAATTCAATTAGAAAATGGTAAAAAAAAAAAAAAAAAAAAAACCATTTTTTTTTAAGTTCTCATTGACGAGGGATTTTGATGGAAATCATGAGTTTAAAAAAATAAATAAAGGCAAGAAAAAGAGGGGAAAAAATTAATGACACTCTTGTCCCCTAAGTAAACATGCCTGAAAATTCCGATGGAGGTACTGTGTCATCTTTTTTTTTAACCGCGAAGTCTGTAAATGATTTTCAACCGCGGGAGGTAAAAGTTTTCATTTCATCATTAAGTTCGATTTTTCACTCTTTTTTTTTTTTTACATAAGGGATTTAATTGCTTACACTTTCTGTGATGGCATAAGAGAGAGAGACACTTCATGCCAGAGATTATTGAAATTGAAGTGGAGGCGTAGAGTGCCAGGTACTCCTCAAGAGAATATAAGTGGCTCCATAATTTCTTCCAAGAAAGAAGTGGATCGGACGTATAATTTTTCTTGTAAATTTTCACAGCGTGTAACAAGACATTCATTTTGTAAATGCTTCCAAAAAAATGATGGAAACACTTTGGCATAGTTAAAAATCTATTCACTGAGCAGGATTCTATTCTATACGGTGCTGAAATTTCGGTGTCATGGATGTTTGTAGTGATTCGGAATCTACTTTACACCATAGGTTCCAGTCTAATAGACGTAGTGGTGGTGGCAGACGTGGTTGTAGAGCGTTGGACGTGGGTTGCAACCCTACCCCGCTAAAAGAAAAAAAATCTGATGTTTCGAAATCTGCCAGAAGGCAGACGGCTTTGCCCTAACCAGGGACTGTTGTGCCAGTGATGATGATGATGATTAATCATATATGAATCGGTATTTGAAAATTTAATGAGGCCTGCCGATGTTCAAAAATAAGTTACTTGCGACACGCAAAGATTTATGTATTGTTTTTTTAGTGATAATTGCGAAGAAGAAGAAAAGAACGCTCCTTCTCTCTAAAATTTCTGTAGCATGAAGTTATTCAACTCGCATTCGTGTCTAATTTTAATGAAAGTTTTAATTTCAAGGAAACTTATGTGTCAATAAGTATTTCATTAAATTTATTGAAACATCTCTTATCTTCAAAGAGTTAAAAAACATAACATAACATATGTGACTGATCTTTGGTGAGTTCCCAACCGTTTTATGAAGATCAAAGTATAAATTTCTGTAATGTCCCTGTTTGACAGCACATAAATATATCATTTTAAGGAAATAACGAAATCTGTTCGGTGGTGAGAAAACTAAACTGATAACATAAGTATTTTATTGTATGAAAAGAGGCAGATTTCGATGGCAGGTTGGAAATTGACTTTTAATTAAATTTTATCTTCGAGCCTTGTAGATTTTCTTGCCAGCGAATTTCAACGAGCCGAAGTGAATGATGATAAGTTGATTAAAAAACCGAAAAATAATTTGGATCGATTTCTTAGTTGAGCAACTTTTTATGTTAATTGGTATATTTAACATTCAGATTTTCAAACTTTGAATAAAATTTGAAGATTATACCAATCAACAAATGTTTCTCTTTGTGTCAATATGATTACTGGTACTTGTGCTTGCTGGATTGATTACTGAATCATTAACATCTTCAAATTGTACAGCCTGTTTGAGAACTGTTGACCACAAAATCCATTAAGAATAAAAAAAATAAAGGACAAGTCGTATGTAAAAACAGATCTTATTTTATTCTATTCCTTCATGACACGTTTTTATTTAAAAAAAAAAAAAACCCTTTCCAAAGAATTGAAAAATATTTGCAAATTAATCCCCAAAGGGGGTTTGAATCTCAGGAGACACGCCGTGCTGCAAACGGTGAAATAAAGTGTAATTTTGTTGAGAAATCATGTACTATTACTACTACACCACACCACACCACATCACTGTGCATAGAGGGGAATTGCCCCTTTACAAGTTGGGAATGATGTGGGTGATAAGTCTGATTGGGCTCTGTGATGCTCCACTGTCATTATGAGGCAGGGACCTACAGTGTAAAGTGGTTTCCGAACCGCTAAAACATTCATGGCAGCGCCGGAATTCGAACCCGAAACTTGTGGTATCGAGCTCCATAGCGCTAACCACTCGGTCATCAAGACGAATGGAGTCCAGTTACTGTCCGTAGCCGGGGAAAACTGCAAAATGGACCCCTTTCTTGAGTGTCCGCATCATCGATGCATTCAGGCAGGAAAACTCTTGAGCAGGTCTTTGACTCTCGGAGCCCTTGCAGGGGACCACGACTGGGCATCTTTCCTTTTCTGGGCCTTCCAGCTATCCATTACGAGAGGGTCAGTTCACACTCTCTGCTCCTTTGTTTCTCTACCTCCGTCTTTTGTTTTTCAGTCAACTCTTCATCAATCTCTCATTGCCTCTTTTTTATCCCGGATGCCTTGATGTCTCCAACATCCATGTTTATGTCTTTCCAGACCACATGCCCCTTCATTCCTGTACCATTCTTTGAATTTTCTAATAAAATTCGACCATGGGCCTATTCCATTCCTGGACCATTCGTTGGATTTTCTAATAAAATCTATCTGGACCTATTGGATTTTTCATTGGTAGGGGTGACTCTGACACTTAATCACGAAGAAGAGGCGGCAAATCCTCTTTGTACAGTTTTTCCAAAACATGTCTTTATCATGCTATCCGTCGCCAAAGTGCTTTGCTTTCCTTCGGAAAGACACCCCATCAATAAATTACGCGAGCTCAGTTAACTGCCGCTCATTTAAACACCTCACAGGGATATCACTTTCAATCAGCAAAAGACCTGCTTCCTCAGGAAACTTGTCATCCCTTTGAACAGATCGGATTCGCATCCGGTAAAGGCTAGTGATCATCAAACACCTACCTTCCAAGGGACACTCATAAAATATACCATAAATATAACATACTAATTATATAACAATTATAGAAAATTTTACCTTCATCAAGAAATATTTACAAATACCTACTGCCCATATTGAAACGATATATACACATATTGACATGACAACAGTGTCTTCTAGGATGATTTTTAGGGGTTTCTATACCCCGTATTTGACGTATCCTATAGGAGAAAAAACTCTCCAATTAACAGACTACTCATGCTTTAAACATATTGTTGTAATCGCCATCTAGTCACTTGGTTTCTGAAAGTAGTAACTACAACAACGCCAGCAATGGATTCGAATTACAGACTTCCTATAAGCTAGCTAAACATATTACAACGAGTTGGCCCATGTCCTGCATAGATACGGAATCTTTCGTTTCAGTATCGAAGTTTCGAACAAACACCTTTGATTTTAATATACAACGACCTATCAACCAGTGAACAGAATAGGGCCTGAATGGCCGAGTGGCTGGCGCTGGGTGCCGCAGGTTTCGGGTTCGATTCCCGAAGATGCCACGGACGTTTCTGGTGGATCGCAATCCCCTTTAAGCTGTAGGTCCCGGTCTCATATGGCAGTAGAGCATCACAGAGCCCAATCAGAGTTTTCACCCTACATCATTCCCAATTTGTAAAGGGGCAACTCAGCTATAGGCACAGTGATATGATGTGAAGTAGTAGTAGTGAATAGAACAGAGTCAGGCTCGTTGAATACATTTGTAATTATGCAAAAGTGTCTGCATCATTTTCTGGAGCATTTACAGAATGAATGACTTGTTGCTCGCTGTTAAAATTTGCAAGAAATATTTGCTCCGTCCAATCCACTTCTTTCTTGGAAGAAATTACGGAACCACTTATATTCTCTTAAGAAGAAGTACCTTACATACATTCAATTTTAATAATCTCCAGCATGAAGTGTCTGTTTTTCTTATATCTTCACAAAAAGCATACTTAAATCCCTTACGGCAAAAAAAAGAGTGAAAAATCGAATTCAATGATGAAATGAAAACTTTTAACACCCACGGTAGAAAATCATTTACAGACTTCGCGGTTGAAAAAAAAAGATGACACTGTATTTCCATCAAAGTTTCAGGCATGTTTATTTAGGGGGACAAGAGTGCCATTAATTTTTTTTCCCTCTTTTTCTTGCCTTTATTTGTTTTCTTAAAACTCATGATTTCCATCAAAATCCTTCATTGAGAAATTAAAAAAAAAAAATTTTCAACATTTTCTAATTGAATTCTGTTTTTGCTGTTATGCTGACGATGCATTTTTTTCCCCTCCCCTTTAAACGTCAGATCCTGAGCGTAGTTATGGGAAGGGAAAATATTAAATTAGTTTACACAG
This sequence comes from Caerostris darwini, assembly GCA_021605075.1. Taxonomy (NCBI): domain Eukaryota; kingdom Metazoa; phylum Arthropoda; class Arachnida; order Araneae; family Araneidae; genus Caerostris; species Caerostris darwini. The sequence goes on from BPLQ01014188.1 coordinate 60,645, forward strand.
CGATAAAAAAGTACTTCTTAAAAATAAAATTAAAATAAAAAAAAGAACTTCATTTCGATGTGAAAGTTTTTCTTTAATTTGAAATTATTATTTTTTTTTTGTGTATGTGTGTGTAGCTGAAAGTGTCGAAAACTTAATTAAAATCTAGTGACGTTTTCCTGATCGATAGAATGTTGGCTTGATAAAAAAAGAAAATATATTCTGTGGTCTTTTTCAATTTGCTCCCCTTTGGAAAAATAGATTTCTTTCGCCATTAACAACTTGTATTCGTCTATGCCTTATTGTATCTGTTACGTAAATATCACAACGATTATAAAAAATTCCCCAAGATTTCTGAAGAGGAGAAAAAAATACATTAACAATTTTTTTTTCAATCCATTATCTTGGAATTGTCTTGTAAATAATATCAGTATCGGGTTAATTTTTTTCACGTAAAAGTTATTTTTTCTTTGTTTGAAAGAAGAGAAGGAAAAAAAAAACGGCTTTAAAGGTGAGTATTTAAAGCAGAATTGAAATAAATAATAATAAAAATTAATTGGTATAGAAAAAATATTGGATTAAAATCTGTTTTTTAATTGTTGTTAGAATAAAGATTTTCTATAAAACAGTATCAGCAAATCATTTGCAAATTTGGTATTAATATTTATGATAAAATATAAGTTGTATTGACTATTTTGTGAAATTTAATGTTACGAAATTTCGTTTCTATTTTAATTCTTAAATATTTTGGATTTTAGAATATTTTTTTTAGAAATATATTTTAATACTAAACAATTCTTTAGTTTGATTTAATTTTTAGCATAATATTCTAAAAAGTAGCTTTTTCTAAAATAGTTTGCAAGTCTGCAATTGAAGAAGTCGATTTTTAAAGTATTTTTCCACATCAAATTTATTTTAAGGCTTTCGGTTCCATTAGAATTTTAAAATTACAATCCAATTTTATATTCGAATTCTACTTTCTTTTATTGCACCTATTTCAAAATGAGTAGTTTTATGCTATTTTCGAATTGTGATGCAAATTATTCACTACACATACTCGCACAAAACTTTAAATATAGCAGGTACAGCTTTACTCAGGGTGCAACCATATGGGACTTTCTTTACTCCAATCACATTGTGCCACTACAATTTCGAATGAAAATCACAACGATGTCATCATTGGGGGTGGAACATAATTCCCTCAGGTCAATGCAAAGTTCAGATCTGTTGATTTATCAATCATATATCCTTTTCTTTTCTACAAACTTCACCCTAGTAGCATTCTGATGGCAAATTGGCTATCGCTCTGGCTTTTGTTAACACATGCTTCAGGTTAGAATCCTGGCGGTGGCATGCATGTTTGTTAGTGATTCGGGATCCACGTTAAATTGTAAGTCCCGAAATAATTAGCCCAAAGTGTGCACAAAATGACAGTAGAGCAATAAACCAAACCTCACCATCGTATCCAGGACTACATAGCCTACCCACCCCAAAGCAAGAAATGAGGATGGTACATTAGTGGGCCAACGCAAACCACTAACAGACTACATGTGGGTATTCCGCAGAGGAAAGTGCCTTCCGGGATGACTATTAGGGGTTTATACGCCCCGTATTCCGTGTATCGTATGGGATGAAACTCTCACCAATTAACTGACTACTGAAGCGGGCAACGGGCGTACCGGTTACGGAGTTCCTAGGTGGTTTTAAGAACCACAATACCTAGGAACCACATCTTAATTTAGTTAAAACATTAGCACAAAATGAAGTTGCTTAAATTTAATGAATATAAATGAATAAAATAAAAAAAGGAATTAAAAGTTAAGAAAACACCTCCTGCTTGAGAACAATTAAAGCAGGAGATCGAAAAAGCTAAAGCTATCGGTACAATTAGGAGTCCGTTGGCGATGCCCAAAAATAAAAGGTTAAAGTTAAACAAAGTTTAAGATAAAAAAAAATAAAATAAAGAAATTAAGATTAAGCAAAATGGAATTGGTGCGACATACAAGTTGCAAACACAACTTGTTTACATGTATAAAAAAGATTAGATGATTGCCTCGCCGACAGATGGCGCCATCAGTCCTTTAACATAGTTTCAAAAAAAACCTAACCAAAGTTAGGTAAATACATTTTTTTTTTAAATTACAAAATAAGATTAAAATTACCAGTCAGACGCGAAAAGCGAGCAGTTATGATTTATTATTGTTAAGATTTAAAATTTACAGTTGAAAAAATGAATCTCCCAGTGACTACTGAAGCTTTACACACATTTTCGCAATCGCCATCGAGTGCTCATTTCTGAAAGTAGTAACTGCAGCAACGAATTCGAATTACAGACTTTCTACATGCTAGTTGCACATATTGCAGGGAGTAGCCCCATGCCCTGCATAATTACGGAATCCTTCGTTTCAGTATACTACTACTACTAAAATACCACATCACTGTGCCTAGAGCTGAGTTGCCCCTATCCAGTTTGAGAATGATGTGGGTGAGAAGAAGTCTGACTGGGCTCTATGACGCTCTACAATCGTATGATTCCAGGACTAAAGGCTCGTGCTCACCAAGGCGACAAGATGCAAGCGAAAAAATTTGACCAATCACTAGCCTCACCGCGGTCGCCTGAAACAGGTTTGCAGTTCGCCGCTTGGAGTTGCCCAACTTTCAACTCGAAGCGGTTTTTCATTAGGCGTAATGCTATTTCTGACGTTTCGCTGTGAAGGGGTCGAAAAAATTTTGTTGCTTGCCTCTTGAATCTTCACGTCTCTTGCCTTGGTGGGAACGAGCCTTTATGGCTTAAAGCGGATTCCGAACCACTACAAACATCCATGGCACCGCGGGGACTGGAACCCAAAACTTGTGATACCGAGCTCCGGAGCGCTAGGCACTCGGCTATCAGGCCCAACGGTTCAGTATAAAAGTTTCGAATGAAACACCTTTGGTTTCAACATCCAACGTTCTACATACAATCATCAGTGAACATGCAACATACAGACAATCAACATATCACAAACAACAGTAATAAGGCTTGTCAATAGATTTGCAATCCCGCCAAAGTGTTTGCATCATTTTTTGGAGCATTTACAAAATGATTGACTTGTTACTCGCTGTGAGAATCTACAAGAAATAGTTGCTCCGTCCAATCCACTTCTTTCTTGGAAGAAATTGTGGAACCACTTATATTCTCTTAAGAGGTACCTGGCAGACATTCTCTGGCCACTTCAATTTTAATCATCTCTAGCATAAAGTGCACCTTCTCTTATATCTTCACAGAGAGGGTAAGCAATAAAATCCCTTCTGGAAAAAAAAGAGTGAACAATCGAACTCAATGATAAAATGAAAACTTTTAACACCCGCCGTTGAAAATCATTTACAGACTTCGCGGTTCAAAAAAAGATGGCACTGTACCGCCATCGGAATTTTCAGGCATGTTTATTTAGGGGACAAGAGTGGCCATTAATTTTTTCCCCCTCTTTTTCTTGCCTTTATTTATTTTTTGTAAACTCATGATTTCCAACAAAATCCTTCATCAATGAGAACTTTAAAAAAAAATGTATTCTTTTTTTTTCCAACATTTTATAATTGAATTCTGTTTTTGCTGTTATGCTGACGATGCATTTTTTCCCCTCCCTTTTCAACGTCAGGTCCTGAGCGTAGTTATGGGAAGGGAAAATATTAAATTAGTTTAAACAGCGTTAAAAAAGGGAATTAGGAAAAGGTTGTTCTGAAAAGTAAAATTTTAAAAATAAAAACACTTCATTTCGATGTGAAAGTTTTTCTTTAATTTAAAATTATAATTTTTTTTTCGTTTGTGTGTGTAGCTGAAAGTGTCGAAAACTTAATTAAAATCTAGTGACGTTTTCTTGATCGATAGAACGTTGGCTTGATAAAAAAAAATGTATATTCTGTACTCTTTTTCAATGTGCTCCCCTTTGGAAAAATGGATTTATTTGCCATTGGCAACAACTTGTATTCGTTTGTGCCTTATTGTATCTGGTATGTAAATTTCAAAACGATTACGAAAAAACACCTCCAGATTTCTAAAGAGAAGAAAAAAATACTTCAATAATTTTTTTTTTCAATCCATTATCTTGGAATTGTCTTGTAAATAATATCAGTAAAGGATTAATTTTTTTCTTACATGAAACTAATTTTTTCTTTGTTTGAAATAAGAGAAGAAAAAATAATCTTGAAAGGTGAGTATTTAAAGCACCATTAAAATAAATAATATTAAAAAGGGATGAATGCCATAGGAAAAACATTGGAGAAAATCTTTTTTTTTTTCATTGTTATTAAAATAAAGATTTTTTGTATAAATCTGTATCAGCAAATTCATTTGCAGTTTGGTATAATATGTATTAAAAATTTAGAATTGAATTGATGAATTTGTAAAATTTACTTTTATTGAATTTCATTTCTATTTTAATTCTTAAATATTTTGGGATTTTGGAATATTTTTTTGAATTGATAAAAATATTAATTGTTATTAATTTTATCTTTATACTAATAAAAATTATATAATTTAAAATATTCTAGCATGATTTAAATGCTGTTAAAATGTACTTAATGACATTTATAGTATATATCTCGCCAATTTGTTAAAATACGTCAATTTTCGTAAGCTGGTTTATAAATAGCTGTATACAATATGGTAAACATTTTTTTTTCTTCAAGAGATTCAGAAAAGTGAATTCAAATACACTCAATAATAAAAATATTTCCTATAAAATGCCTTCGTGTCAGAAAAAATTAAATATGTACTAAATATAAAGAGGAAAAAAAAAAATTCCGACAGAAAGATAAACAATCTTCTAACAATAAAAGAAAGAACAGAACTTTATATGAGAGGAAAAATAAACAATCTTCTAAACATAGCAAAAAGACTTTGTATGAGAAAAAAATACACTAAATGTAAAGGAAATAAAAAACAGTTGAAAACAAAACAACAGAACACAGTTCTACTTCAGGCAAAATGCGCCTGGGGCACATCATAATTTAGAATGTTAGAATAATGACTAATTGTAATACTAATTAATATTATTATAATTAATAATTAACTGTTCAAGATTTTCTTTCAAACATGACAATTATAAATAATAGATTTGTAATTATGCCAAAGTGTTTGTATCATTTTTTGGAGCATGAATGACTTGTTACTCGCTGTTAAAATTTGAAAGAAATATTCGCTCCATCCATTCCACATCTTTCTTGGAAGAAATTATTTAACCACATAAGTTCTCTTAAGAGATACCTGGCAGTTTACCTAAATATTTCTCTGGCCCTCTACGTCTCCACTTCAATTTTAATAATCTCTATCATGAAGTGCCTCTCCCTCTTATACCTTCACATAGAGCGTAAGCAATTAAATCCCTTCTGGAAAAGAAGAGTAAAAAATCGAACTTAATGATGAAATGAAAACTCTTAACACCCACGGTTGAAAATCATTTACAGACTTCGCGGTTAAAAAAAAAGATGACACTGTACCTCCATCGGAATTTCCAGGCATGTTTATTTAGGGGACAGGAGTGGCCATTAATTTTTTTTTTTTTTTTTTTTTTCATTTCCTTGCCTTTATTTATTTTTTTAAACTCAGGATTTCCATCAAAATCCTTCATCAATGAGAACTTAAAAAAAAAATATATATTCTTTTAATTTTTTTCAACATTTTCTAATTGAATTCTTTTTTTGCTGTTATGCTGACGATGCAATTTTTTCCCTTCACTTTCAACGTCAGATTCTGAGCGTAGTTATGGGAAGGCAAAATATTAAATTAGTTTACACAGCGATAAAAAAGTACTTCTTGAAAATAAAATAAAATAATAAAAAAAAGAACTTCATTTCGATGTGAAAGTTTTTCTTTAATTTGAAATAATTGTTATTTTTTTTTTTCATGTGTGTAGCTGAATGTGTCGAAAACTTAATTAAAATCTAGTGACGTTTTCCTGATTGATAGAATGTTGGTTTGATAAAAAAAAATATTCTGTACTCTTTTTCAATTTGCTCCCCTTTGGAAAAATAGATTTCTTTCGCCATTAACCACAACTTGTATTCGTTTGTGCTTTGTTGTATCTGGTATGTAAATTTCATAACGATTACAAAAAACCCCCAAGATTTCTGAAGAGAAAAAAAATACATCAAAATTTTTTTTTTAACCATGAACTTGGAATCGTCTTGTAAATAATATCAGTAACGGGTTAATTTTTTTTACATAGGAAAAAAATAATAATAATAATTTTTTCTTTGTTTGAAATAAGAGAAGAAAAAAAAAACACCTTGAAAGGTGAGTATTTAAAGAGCAATTAAAATAAATGATACTAAAAATGGATGCTTGGCATAAAAAAAAAATATTGGATAAAAAATGTTTTTTTTATTGTTCGTGAAATAAAGATTTTGTATAAATCAGTATCAGTAAATTCGTTAACAATTTGATATTAATATGTATTAAAAATATGAATTGTATTGATTAATATGTAAAATTTAATTTACTGAATTTTGTTTCTATTTTAAATATAAAAGTTTTTTGAGATCTTAGAATATTATTTTAAATTAATTTTCAAAATATAAAATAATAATGGTTTTTAATTTTCTCTTTAAACTAAATAAAATGTTATAATTTAAAATATTCTAACATTATTTAAATGCTGTTAAAATATAAATGACATTGGCAGTATATAACTCGTTTACTATTTGTTAAAAACTTTCATTTTCTTAAGCTGGTATCGCTGTATACAATATGAGGAAATTTTTTTTCAAAAGATTCATAAAAATGAATTGAAATGTAACTAATAACAAAAATGATTCCTGAGAAAAAAAAAGCCGTTGCGTGAGACAAAAATAAAATATATTCTAAACACAAATAGGAAAAAAAAAAACTTTTGCCATTGAAAAATAAAGAATCTTCTAACCATAAGAACTGAACTTTATGAGAGTGAAAAATAAACAATCTTCTAAACAAACAGAAAGAAGACATTGCGTGGGACAAAAATAAGTGTTTGTTGTTTCTTATCCCACTTGGCTGGCCAAGCCCACGAGCCCCTACGTACTCATGATTGAAGGGGAAGGAAGCAGCTTCTGTTGTGATGGAGCACCCGTAGGTAGAAGTCTGACTTTTGCTCCGTGACGCTCTTACAGTCATGGAAGACTACGGCTTAAAGTGGATTCCGAACCACTACAAACATCCATGGCACCGCCGCGATTCGAACCCGAAACCTGTGGCACCGAGCGCCAGACACTCGGCCATTCAGGTCCCAAATTTGCCAACGGCACGCGGTGTTCCCAGGTGGTCACCCACCCAAGTACTGACCGCGCCCAATGATGCTTGACTTCGGTGATCTAACGAGAACCGGTATATTCAACATGGTACGGCCGTTGGCCAAAAATAAGTTCTAAACATAAAGAGAAAAATAAACAGAGTTCTAACCATAACCATAAAACAGAAGTTTATGTGAGAGAAAAATAAACAGTCTTCTGAACAAAAAGGAAAAATAGCTTTGTGTGAGTGTAAATAAATTAATTATAAAAAAAAAAAAAAAAAACACAGTTCGACTTCTTTAAAAATAGACAAAATGTGGCTGGCTCACATCATAATTTAGTGTGTTAAATTAATGATTAATTGCAATAGTGTTATAATTAATAATTAATTGTGAAACATTAATAATGAATTGTTAAAGAATTTCTTCCAAACAGGACGATGACCAGTAGTATATTTGTCACTATGCCAAAGTGTCTCTATCATTTTTTGAAGCATTTACAAAATGAATGATTTGTTACTCACTGTTAAAATTTTACAAGAAATATTGCTCCGCCCAATTCACTTCTTTCTTGGAAGAATTTATGGAACCACTTATGCTCTCTTAAGAGATACATTCTCTGGCACTCTAGGCCTCCACTTCAATTTTAATCATCTCTAGCATGAAGTGTCTGTTTCTCTTATACCTTCACAGAGAGCATAAGCAATTAAATCCCTTCTGGATGAAAAGAGTGAAAAATCGAACTCAATGATGAAATGAAAAGTTTCAACACCCGCGGTTGAAAATCATTTACAGACTTCGCGTTTAAAAAAAAGATGACACTGTAAATCCATCGGAATTTTCAGCCGTGTTTATTTAGGGGACAGGAGTGGCCATTAATTTTTTTCCCTCTTTTTCTTGCCTTTATTTATTTTTTTAAACTCATGATTTTCATCAAAATTCTTCATCAATAAGAACTTAAAAAAAAAATTTATTGTTTTACTTTTTTTCAACATTTTCTAATTGAATTCTGTTTCTGCTGTTATGCTGACGATGCAATTTTTTTTTTCTCTCCTTTTCAACGTCAGGTTCTGAGCGTAGTTATGGGAAGGGAAAATATTAAATTAGTTTACACAGAGTTAAAAAAGTACTTCTTAAAAATAAAATTAAAAAAAAATAAAAAAGAAATTCATTTCGACGTGAAAGTTTTTCTTTAATTTGAAATTATTATTATTATTTTTTTTGTGTGTGTTGCTGAAAGTGTCCAAAACTTAATTAAAATCTAGTGACGTTTTCCTGATCGATAGAATGTTGGCTTGATAAAAAAAAAAATATTCTGTACTCTTTTTCAATTTGCTCCCCTTTGGAAAAAATAGATTTCTTTCGCCATTAACAACAACTTGTATTCGTTTGTGCCTTGTTGTATCTGGTATGTAGATTTCATCACGATCACAAAAATTCCTCAAGATTTCTGAAGAAGAGAAAAAAATGCATATCAACAATTAAATACCACATAACGATTAAAAAAAAAATACCTCAAGATTTCTGAAGAAGAGAAAAAAATACATCAACAATTTTTTTTAATCCATTAACTTGGAAATGTCTTGCAAATAATATCAGTAATAATTTTTTTTTTTTTTTTTTTTTTTTTTTGCATAAAAAAATAATTTTTTCTTTTTTTGAAATAAGAGAAGAGAAAAATTACCTTGAAAGGTGAGTATTTAAAGCATCATTAAAATAAATAATACTAAATATGGATGCTTGGCATAGAATAACAAATATTGGATAAAAAACTGGTTTTTCCAATTCCTACTATTAGTTCACACTCTCCCCTTGTATATTTTGTTCAAATTTTCAATCGTTCATAAAATATTTTTTATTCATCCACTCACGTTCAAATACATTTTTTAAAACTTGTAGTGGATGAACTGGATGTTAGTACAGTTTTTTCAAATATTAGTTCATTAACTTTTAATACTTTAAATTGAGTTTTAGCAGTTTGTAATGAAAACTGAAATCAACAGGCAGTAGCTCAATCGGTAAAACGCAAGCATTTCAGTATTTTTCACGTGAAGGTGAAGAATGCAAGTTCAATTCTTGCGAAAATTAAAATAAAATTTTTCTTTGTTGACCTAAGTAGGAATTGACTTTAAAATGTTTTTTTATGTTACTTGTTTCAATTGTTATAGGAATAAAAAAAATTGTACAAATCGGTATCAGCAATATCAATTGTTTTGAGGAATTTGCAAAATTTAATTTTTATTGAATTTCATTTCTATTTTAAATCTTAAGAATTTTAGAATATTGTTTTGAATTAATTTTCAATACATTTAAAAAATAAGAATTTTCTCTTATACTTACCTTATTATATACGTTATATAAATTTCTTATATAACTTATTTAATTGTATTTAAAGTGTAGCTAATGACATTTACAGAATATAACTCGCCTATTATTTGTTAAAAAACATAAGCGGGCCAAAGCAGGTTTGGAAGAAAAAAGTTCATTAGTTATTTAAAAAATTTTTTATCTTTTTTTTCTTCCGGTATTATATGATATAAAATTATAATTATTAAAAATTAACATTATTTTCATTGTTATAAATTCTGTTTCCTCAATTTTTTTGTTATTGTTTCATCGTTATTTTCTAAGTTATTTTTCTCTCGTATGACTCCGCTTTATCTAAAGCTTCCCTATTTGTCCGCCTGCTAATTTCCCATACAATCGATGCTATAATTGTACACATTAACTGCATCGAATGTTGTCACAAGAGATGCTGTTTTCTTGTAAATATGCAAATATTTGGTTCATTTGATTTAATTTAATTTATAACAGGTTATTATTAATAATAGTAAATATTATTAACCCATTTTTATTGTATAAGCAGCTGTATGGTAAAATATATATCCTAAATGTTGTGGCGCTGTAAAAATGATTGTTTAGTAAACTGTTTTTAAACGAGAACTGTGTGCAACGAATCCATAAATAATCCATATATTTAAAGTGAACGATTGCCATTAGTTACACGACGTGCTCAGAGAATTTTCTGAAATGACGATTTCAATCAACCTTGGAATACAACTGCTGCATTGTGTCAACACACGCAACAATTGTTGCATTGTCTCCATCTACCTTTTAACATTTCTTCCTCGGCTAGGACTGCACCGCTGTTACTCATTTAGCACTACGCAGGGGGCACATGTAGCTTGAAGATATGCTACGGAAGCGAGTAACACTACCCCCACAAAGCTCTACGATCCTATTAGACTGGGACATACGGTATCCAATGAATTCCGAACCACTACAAACATGCATGGCACCGCCGGGACTTGAACCCTAAACCTGTGGTACTGAGCGCCAGAGCGCTAGCCATCAGGCCCCTTTTAGTGGTTCATAGTCTACTTTTCCCCCCGCTGTATTGCAGTAAGTTCTTTATAAATAAAGTTGAAATTTTCTTCTTACATCTGGCGCCATCTATTGGTAGATACATGCAACTTAAATCTAAAAAAAACTAAAATTAATGAATTAATATTTGAAAAACTGCATTAACATTTAGTGTCATCCACTACAAGTTAAAAAAAAATGTATGTGAACTTGAGTAGATGATATTTTATTGACGATTGAAAATTTGAACAAGATATATATATATATAGGGAGAGTGTGAACTAATAATAGGAATCGAATAAGGGCTTAGGGAACTGTTTTCGAACGAAAACTGTGTCTTCTTGGAACGAATCCACACAGAAAACAACTTCGCGACATTATTTAATGTGAACGATTGCCATTATTTGCAAATGACGTGTTCAATGAATTTTTTCTAAAATGACGATTTCCAATCAAGCTTGAATACAACTGCTTGCATTGTGTCAACCCACGCAACAATTGTTGCATCGCATCTATCTTTCTTAGACAAAAACCGAAGACGAGATTCGTCGGCGGCCATGAAAAGCGGGTATCGAGTAGTAGCAGAAAGAGGGAAGGGGGTGGAGGGTGCCCTGGGAAGAGCCTCCTCGAGACCAGCTGTCCGATGATGTATGGGGGGGCACATTTTTATGGATGGGCGAGGCTGACCAGAGTGGAGCACCGGCCATCGGTCAGGTGGCTCGCAATCGATGCATCAGCTTCCGATAGGTCGGTGTCACTTACCCCCTCTGACAGCCAGGCGATACCTTAAAAATAAAAACCCTTCGACTGAGGGAAGGCTTATGTTTATTTATCGGGACCTTCCATATAAAAGTACATAATCAGCGAATTACATCGATGATGACCATAAGTCTTTATTATATGGAGCTAATTTATAGATTATTCATTTTTCTCTAAATTTATTTAGTTTTATATATGTGGGGTCATGCGCTCCTCGTGGGCCCCTGGTAATACTTTTAAGTGGCTAAACGATCTGTAACTTGGCATTATTGTTGGATGAATGAACTTCCCCTGTTTCCGGCATGTTTTGCTGTATTTGTATGTTTTTTTTTTTTTTTTTTCATTGTTTCTTTGTATTGCTGTAACTGTTCATAATCTGCCATTGGAAATAAAAAAAAAAAAATAAAAATATATATATATATGTGGGCCTGATGTCCGAGTGGCTAGCGCGCTCGCACTCGGTACTAAAGGTTTTTCGGGTTCCAGTCCCAGTGTTGCCGCGGTTTATTGTAGTGGTTCGGAAACGACTTTAAACCGTAGATCCCGGTCTAATAGAACCATAGAGAGTTGCGGAGGCTTATCTTTAAGCTACATGCACCTCCAGGATAGTGCTAAGTCAGTAACGTCTTGCCTTAAGTCATCGAAGACAATTTTCTAAGTGTTTGCCAGCTGCATTAGAACAAAACATTTTATATACAGGGTGATTCTAATTAAAGTCCTACTTTTAAATGCTGTAAAAAAAAAAAAAGAAACACTCGTCACAATGAGTTCAAATTTGAACTGAAGATACTTGAAGAAGGGGAAACGGTAAGATATGGCAACATCTGACATCGATGCGATACGTCTAAAAATAAACCGCTTAGACTGAGAAAGACTTATGTTTATTTATTGGGATCTTCGGTATAAAAGTACATGATCTGCAAATTGTCATGATGCTGACCTTTTTCAAGTCTTTTATTACAAGGAATCCACTATAAGTTTTTAATTTACAGATTATTTATTTTTCTTTATTCGATGCCATATGAATGAACGCCATACCATATGCCATCGAATAAGATATGGCATTCCATATTCGAATACATATTATTACCAATTTTCATAGCGATTGTTTGACCGGTATACAAGTGGATACATTGCAGCAGCATCTGCCCGGCAACTTACAACAAAGATGATAGCATAAAAACAGTCAGTTATCAAATACACGCAAAAATTTCCATCAAAATCGGTCCAGCCGTTTAGAAGGAGTTCAGTGACAAGCACATGCACAGAAGAACTATATATATATATATATAAAGATAATAACACAGTAACTTTTCAACGAAAACATACAATTTTTTTTATTTTTTAAGTAATAATAATTGCAGAAATTATCACACATATTTATTCAAAATGATTGCGATAAAATTTTCTAAACAAACTGCAAAATTGATTCACACATTCCCTTCCTTAATTTTCCGAACGCATATTAATACGTATTTAAACTCTCCGAGCTACGGATTACACAGGCATTAAAAATACACTCTTTAGATTTTTTTTTTTTTCAAAGTCCTTTGGAGCTCGATTTGCATGAAAATAACTATCCTCCCCCCTTTACAACTTCGTTTTCGCTTTAGAAAGCGATTGTTAAAGTGGAATGAGTTAACCTTCCTTTCGCGATCTTCCCCTGCAAAACAATTACAGAGGCGGAATTCCTCCTTTGAATCTCGCCCTAAATTAACAACCGCCTAAAAACAAGAGCGCGTTTTAATTTCCATTAACCAAACCAGAAGAATTCGTTACACCCCGTGATTGTTTGCTAATTAGTTGTCACGGACAGGGATTTTAACGTCACACGGAGGGGGGGGAACTGACCCCCTCCAACCACCCCCGGGGAGGTGTAGGGAAAAAGCAATGAAGGGGTGCAGCAAACGATGTATCGGAAAAGGGAGAAAGTAATTTCCTTTCAATTGTCGCCAGAAATCGCGGTTTTTGATTACTTTTGCAGAAAATGGAAATTATTGTTTCGCTAACTGTAACCGTAATTGCCATCGATTTACAGTGTGAATGAAAGAAGAAATAGGGGGTGGGGAAGCGGATTTACGGGTTAGAATATTTTAAAGTGATTTTTATTTCACCAGACAGTGCAGATTTCTTGTTAAGTGCCTTTTCAACACTTTGGAGGGGACGGTTAATAAGTGAGAAAAAAATAGACCAAGTTTCTCTGGACACTTTGTGATGATATGTAATTAAAAGTTTGACTAAGTCAATATGTATTTGAAATCAATTTTACACCGGCGTAATAATTTTTTGTGTTTTTACAACATTTGCTAAGCGAGCAGTCCTTGATGTATGGTGAGGATAGGTGCATTTCCATTTGCAACGCGACGCTAACGCGATGTCACTATGGACGAATCAGATTAGAGGTCTAAAATGATTGACAGTAGAATGAATGATGGCCGAACGGCCAGCACTCTGGCGCTCTATACCTTAGGTTTTGGGTTCGTATCCCGGCGCGTGACATGGATATTTTTAGTGGTTCGGAATCCACATTAAACCGTAGGTCCTGGTCACATATGACCGTACAGCGTCTCAAAGGTCAGTTAGACTTCTCACCCATATCATTCCCGAACTGTAAAGGGCAACTCAGCTCTAGGCACGGTGATGAGGTATGGTGTGGTGTGGTGTTGTAGTAGAATGAATGAATTACTTCTGCCAATTATTCTTAATCCCTAATCTGATTTGTCAAAGTGGACGTCGCTTTGCCAATGAAAATACGCCATTATAGGTACAGCACCGGAAAAAATTTAGAAAATACTCAGAAGGTAATTCAATCTCAATGCTAAGAGATTCACTAATGCTGTAACAGTTTTTTTTCCACCTATGCATACTACGAAAAGTTAACTGACGGATTGAAAAAAGGAGGGTATTATATCACAATCCTTTGCAATAATTACACAATAATTTGCGTTAGTACGGAAGTACACTAGGAAAATTCCCACCTGAAAACGAAATGCTTACTCACTTTGTCAAAAACACTCTCCTATAACTTTGATGCTAAAAGGATTTGCAGTCAAATTTGAGAGTGATGGGTTATTATTATGTACTTGTTAAAGAATATTTCTTCCTCTCTCGTGATAACGAAATGCTACAGCTCTTTCCGTGGGAAAAATGCTACAACATTCATGGCATCACCGGGACTCGAATCCAAAACCTGTGGTACCGAGCGCCAGATTGTTAGTTACTCGGCCATCAAGCCCCATGTCCATTATATCACTTCGGGAAAACTGTATTGCAATGAATAGCTTTAACAAATTAAGTGCCGAATTATAGGAGATAATAGAAATGCCTAGAACTTATACAAAATTATATACTTTCTATTGGCACTTCTAATAGACTAGGGCGACCTCTGTAGCACAATGAATAACTAACGTTGCAAATTCTTTAAAGCTCCAATATTGGGAACGAATTTCTAGATATGATTTATACGTTGCTTTTTCGTTAATTGTAGTAATACAATAAAAACTGAACTCCTGTGTTGTAACGATAAATCTGCTATTTGTTTACCATAATAGACTTTTCGTAGTGTATAAGGAATAATGACAGAACGAATTGTCAACGAGAAAAAAAGTTCATTCTTTAAATAATAATAATTGCCGAAGTTATCACACATAGTTATTCAGAATGATTGCAGTATTATTTTCTAAACCAACTTCAAAATTGATTCACTCATTCACCTTTCCTTAATTTTCCAAACGCAGTTTAATGCGTATTTAAACTCTCCGAGATACGGATTACACAGGCATTAAAAATGCACTCTTTTGATTTTTTTTTTTCAAAGTTCTTTGGAACTCGATTTGCATGAAAATAACGAGCCCCCCCCCATTTACAACTCGTTTTCGCTTTAGAACGTGATAGTTAAAATGGAATCAGTTAACCTTCCTTTTACGGTCTTCCACTGCGAAGCAATTACAGAGGTGGAATTCCTCCTTTGAATCTTCACTCTAAATTAACAACCGCCTAAAAACAAGAGCGCGTTTTAATTTCCATTAACCAAACCAGAAGAATTCGTTACACCCCGTGATTGTTTGTAATTAGTTGTCACGGACAGGGATTTTAACGTCACACGGAGGGAGGGGGGAACTGACCCCCTCCAACCACCCCAGCGAGGGTGTAGGGAAAAAGCAATGAAGGGGTGCAGCAAACGATGTATCGGAAAAGGGAGAAAGTAATTTCCTTTCAATTGTCGCCAGAAATCGCGGTTTTGATTACTTTTGCAGAAAATGGAAATTATTGTTTCGCTAACTGTAACCGTAATTGTCATCGATTTACAGTGTGAATGAAAGAAGAAATAGGGGGGTGGGGAAGCGGATTTACGGGTTAGAATATTTTAAAGTGATTTTTATTTCGCCAGACAGTGCAGATTTCTTGTTAAGTGCCTTTTCAACACTTTGGGGGACGGTTAATAAGTGAGAAAAAATAAATTAAGTGTCTTTCCCCACTTTATATAGATTTGTAATTAAAAGTTTGACGAAGTCGCCAAGTATTTGAAATCAATATAGTGATACAATTAAAATTGACCTCCTGTGATGTAATGCTAAATCTGCTATTTGTTTACCCTGTAGACCCTTTGAAATGTCCATATTTTATAAGTAACTAAAAGAGCCCGGCATACGTTGTCCTGCCAAAAAGAAAAAAAAAATGCATTGTAGATAATTACATATAGCGAGTATATTCTCCATGTTACAAGGTAGGTGCATACTCATTTTCATGGATATCGTTTGAACGGTATAGCAGATGAAGTGCTGCTGCACTCTCTGGTGGCGAGTCACAAGAAAGTGGATTGCGCAAACCTATTTTTCGTACTCGAATACATATTATTGCCACTTTTAATAGTGATTGGTTGAACAGTATAAGAGGTGATAAACTGCAGCACCCTATGGTGACGACTTATGTCAAAGGGGATAGTATAAAAATATTCTCCATGCTTTGTCAAATGCACACAAAAAATTTTCATCAAAATCGATCCACCCGTTTATGAGGAGTTCAGTGACACACACATGTACAGAAGAATTATATAAAGATAATGGCACAGTAAATTTTCAACGAAGAATAAAACAAAAAAGGTTTATTGTTTAAATAAGAATAATAATAATTTCCGAAGTTATCACATTTATTTATTCAGAATGACTGCCATAAATTTTTCTAAACCGACTGCAAAATTGATTCGCCCATTCCCGTCCTTAATTTTTCAAAGCGCATTTTAATGTGTACTTAAACTCTCCGAGCTACGGAATACACAGGCATTAAAAAAAATTTTATAATAAATAAATAATAATTAAATAAAATTTTTTTTTTTTTTAAATCAAAGTTCGATTCGAAAATCGATTTGCATGAGAATAACGAGCCTCCCCCTTTACAACTTCGTTTCCGCTTTAGAACGCGATAGTTAAAGTGGAATCAGTTAACCTTCCTTTTGCGGTCTTCCCCTGCGAAGCAATTACAGAGGCGGAATTCCTGCTTTGAATCTCGCCCCTAATTAACAACCGCCTAAAAACAAAGAGCGCGTTTTAATTTCCATTAACCAAACCAGAGGAATTCGGCACACCCCGTGATTGTTTGCTAATTAGTTGTCACGGACAGGGATTTCGCGTCACATGGAGGGAGGGAGTTGGGCTAACCCCCCCCCCCTCCAACCACCCGGGGGGTAGGGGAAAAAGCAATGAAGGGGTGCAGCGAACGATGTATCGGAAAAGGGAGAAAGTAATTTCCTTTTCAATTGTCGCCAGAAATCGCGGTTTTTGATTACTTTTGCAGAAAATGGAAATTATTGTTTCGCTAACTGTAACCGTAATTGTCTTCGATTTATAGGATGAGAAAGAAGAGTTGGGGGGAAGGGGAAGGGATTTACGGGTTAGAATATTTTAAAGCGATTTTTATTTCGCCAGACAGTACAGAATTCTTGTTAAGTGCCTTTTTAACACTTTGGGGGACCAGTTAATAAGTGAGAAACAAATAAAGTAAGCTTCTCTGGACACTTTGTGAAGATTTGTAATTAAAAGTTTGACTAAGTCAACAAGTATTTGAAATCAATTTTATACCAATGTATAATTTTTCCTTTGTGTTTTTCACAACACGTGTGCTCTACGATCAGTCCTCGACATATCGCGAGTCACATATAAAAATCTTCTTTTATTCGGCCCATTCTATGAGCAGTTGAAGACGAATAATTGATTCTAACTGATGACATGCGTCACATTTGTTGGTTGATGCAGAAAAACTGATGGAGATTGGGCCAATATTGGAGCGACAATATGATTTCGTGATATAAGCTTTCTCTCTATATTTTTTCAATACATCTCTTTATTTCGATCATGGTTTCAAGACAATCACATATTAATATCTCCTTTGAAAAATCATTATGAACAAAATTAGGGAGTTCATGAGTAACATGAAGACAGGGCAGATCTTCTCGCATTGGCACCAAAGGAAATTTGTGCAGAATCATGTGACACTTATTTGCATTCTTTTGCTTCAATGGCGCAACTGCCCCATGTTGAACCAAGGCCTTCTGCCCAGTGAGAGATTCCGAAATATGAATATTTTCTCTTTTCATGGGGTAGGATTGTCAGTCGAACGCTATATAATGATATGAGACCTTCACCTACGGTTTAAAGTGGATTCCGAACCACTGCAAGTTAACATGATTGTTTATAGGGATTCGGAATCCGCTTTAAATCGTAGGTCCCGTTCTCATATGACCGCAGAGCTCAATCAAACTTCTCCCCCACATCATTCCGAAACTGTAAGGGGGTAACTCATTTCTATGCACAGTGATGGTAGTGCTGTAGCAGTAGCAGCCACTCGGCAACCAGGGCCCTATTTGCACTCTACCACAAATATTTTGTAGTATCCACCTCTCAGGAAAGCCTAAACACCGCCTAATTTATTTTTTAAATCTTAGGCAATAGATGCTTTAAAATACCATAAATTAGATGGTTCGCGACATGATGGTAAGCTGGCTAGCACTCTGTCTTTTGGTACCACAGGTTTCAGGTTCTGATCCAAGCGATGTCATGAATGCTTGTTAGTGGTTCGGAATCCACTTTAAACAGCAGGTCCCTGTCTAATTAACGTAAAGTGTTCACAAAATAACCGTAGAGCGACAAATCAAACCTTTGGAAGGCTTTATTCGAAATATTCTGGGATTGATAGAAGAATCGAACATTTTTAGATTTACGCTTGTTCTTCGGAAGGCCTAATTAATTCTGATCTAATTAGCCTAAAATGTTCAAAAATATCGTAGTGACAAACCAAACTGAGACTGTTTATTAGATACAATGTGGCTGCATCAAAAATTTATTAGCAATCTTATTCATTAAACTCACAAAATGAAAAAAAAATCACAACAATCTTTCGCACACTTTGGAATTCCCAGCATTGTTTCAGCACAATCATACGGCTAAGTTAAAGCGTCTTCAGACGTGTCTAACAATCAACGACAAAGATAAAAACTTGAATGATATCGTCACCA
>BPLQ01014189.1:0-52030 GCA_021605075.1 Caerostris darwini
GATCTTTGTTAATGTATCACTAGGCTATAAATCTATATGCGTGAATATTTTCTTTTTTATGGAACAGTATACTGAACCAGTTACTCTCAGTAAAACTTCAAAGAACTCGTTTATAATTGAGTGGTGTAGCAGCTTATCAGTTTCCATCCTCCCTTTCCATATATGAAATTGTTGTCTTTAATGTCTTATACAAATGAATTTAAAATTATTTAAGAAAAAGGTGGTGTTTGAAAAAAAAGCCGGGAGTTTCTTGCAATTTCTTTCTGATAATAAGCTAAAATATGTTTCTAATCTCTATGATCAGCTAAAATATGTATTTAATAATTATTTTATAATAAGCTAAAATATGTTTTAATTATTCTATGATAATAAAATATGTTTCTAAATATTCTATAATAAGCCGAAATCTATAATAAGCTAAAATATGTTTTCTAATTATTCTATAATAAGCAAATTATATTTATATTATTCTATAATAAATTATGTAATTACTCTATAAATTAAAATGTTTCCTAATTACTCTTATCTTAATAAAGATAAAATATTTCTAATTATTCTATGATAAGCCGAAATATGTTTCTAATTATTCTATGATAAGCTAAAATATGTTTCTAATTATTCTATAATAAGCCGAACTGTTATTCTATAATAAGCTAAAATATGTTTCTAATTATTCTATGATAAGCTAAAATATGTTTCTAATTATTCTATGATAAAGCTAAAAATGTTTCTAATTATTCTACGATAAGCCGAAATATGTTTCTAATTATTCTATAATAAGCAAAAATATGTTTCTAATTATTCTATAATGAAGTCGAAATATATTACTGAAACATTTTTTATTGTTATATAAAACAAAACTCGTGATTAGTTACATAAAAAAAAAAGCATTCGTGTCAATGACACGCAAACACCTTGAGGTGTTATAGACTACACACGGCCTCCAACATTTCCACATTATCTCGTTCCATTCATTGACCTCCTAACGTTACAATGTTGACGATTTTGTATCAATTACGATTTGTTGACATTAATATGTCAATGAACTTTAAAAAGAAATGTATCCATTTCTTATGAAGTTTATTTTGAATAACTTACATAAAAAAATAAGTTTCCATAAATTTATAATCAATAAATTATAGAAAATCCATCTCATTTTAATTCTTGGTTATATTTTTTCTTTTAAAAATATTACAAACATTTTAACTAGCAAGCATTAAAAAATTCCTGAACTGGAGAAACTCAGATGATCAACATTTTATTTATATTTGAACATTAACGAATATGAACATTTTAAATATATGCAGCCCAGAATACCTTGTTGTTTAACTAAGGAGAAAGGAATGAAAGAGGTGCAGTTTCAGATATTTCCAACTTTTCTTCAAAATATCAATGCACCATGGGTGATGTTGAATCCCGCTACTATTACGGTTTTTCTTTGAAACTCCCCTCCCCTCAAGGTCCTAAAACGTGCTCTGTCACGAGTGCATGATACAGTGAACTCCTTCGTGAAAGGTCATTCCTTTCTTTACAGGAACGACAATGTTTGTATGTTTGCAGACCACTGTCTTCATACAAGATGGAGCAACTTCATATTGGGCGCCAAAGCCAAAGAACTGCTTCCGTGCTAACTTTGGAGAGAATCGCGTAATATCCAAAACTTTTCCGGATGCCTGGCCTCCTCATTCACCCGACTTAAATCCCTGGTTCTGGTTGTGGGGATTCGTAAAGATCGTGTTTATAGAGGAAGGAATTAGGACTTTACCTGAGTTGAAATCAGCATTACACGCCATGTTGCCGAAATTCCTCGAGAGTTTCTTCGCACTACCATTGAACACTCTATAATGCGCTTTCAACGTAATTGATGTCATTGGAGCACGTTGAGCATATTCTGTATTTGAATAAATTTTAATGGTTCTGACAAATTTTTTGTCCTTCTTTAGGCGCCATAATTTCCTCTGGTGGTCAAAATTTGAACTATTTTTATTGCAGAAATCTCCTCCTTATAGTTCATATACTGTATATACCAAGTTTCATCAAAATCCGTTTGGTAGAAAGGTTGGTTCTGGTTGGTTGGAACCAGAGGAGTCTGAATAGGATCACTTTAATTACAACCATCCTGTACTACGTGCCGTTCTAGTGGAAAATAATCTCTTAGTCAAGATGCTCGACATATGAAAACAACAATAATAAATTTGTGATTACTTTACAATTTTTAAAAACATCTCTTTAATTATTTAATATAAACTTAACTGGACATTTTGTTTATAACCGGAAAATTCACAAAAGAAGAAATAATATAAAGATTTCAAACAAACGTAAATATATTCCGCTTTGATTTTAATTAAATTTGATACTGTTTGACTCAATTTCCGATTATTGAATCTTTTTCATGAAAATTATTTTCTATTCTAAATTAATTTTTTTCTCTAATTCTTTAAACTCTAAATATTTGAATAGAATACTTACTTATAATTGTTAAATTATTGGTAAAATAACAATCAGTAAAAGATGTTAATTAACTGTATGACAAAAAGCAATAATTTAATAACTACTAAATTAATATTAAACGGATATTCTTTTCAATTTTAGCGAATTGAACACCATGAATTTATAATGAATGAAATATAAAATATTTATGGTATTAATAATTTTTTTGGAAGAGTTTTCCAAAAATAAATAAATAGAAGAAAAAAATAGAATAAAATAGAAATAAATAGAAAATTTTGATTCTATTTTAATCTATTTGATTATTGAAATAGAAATAGAAATTATTCATTCTATTATATTCTTATATTAGTTATATTTTTAAAAAATGTAAACGATATTAATTCACATGTACATGTATTTACAAATTCTAATATTTTGCATAAAAAAAACATTCTAGAAATTTGATCAATGCCAGTGTTCTAGATTAATAATCATTAAACATATGTTTTAAATTTCTTAGAATAAAAAAGTGCTAAAGTAAGATATTTGTAGAAGTTACATCTGTTCTCTCTTTTGAAGATAACAGAACGCTTAGATATAAAAAAAAGCAACTATTAATTATCTCTAGATTTTTTTTTTATTTCTTTTTATCTTTTATTACCTAACTATGTTTTCAAGTAAAAATAAAACATAAAATTATGTGCAATGTTTGTGTTTTGTTACATGAAGCGAAAACATTGCGTTCTTAGAGGAAATTTATGAGCAACAATCCCTCCATTTGAGTGTCATATGAAAGAAAACCCAGAAAATTCCAAATCCTGATATTCGATCCAAGACATCTTCGAAATTGGCACTGACTCTGCTCACTTCTCATTGCATCAGCCGACTGTAATAGATTCGAACTTAACCCTCCTGAACATAAGGAATACTGAGTAAAAGTCTGCATGCAATAGTACTGAACCATCAATAGGGAGTACCCCAACATATGAATAATAATAACGAATGAAAATATTAATAACGCAATGCAACCCCTCGTCTTATTGTATGTTTTGACATGCGCAAGAATATATCTATTTAACAGGTAATTATACATTCCAATGGGCTAAACATTTTATTAATAAATGAAATTGAAAAATATAAGTGGAAAAATTATGATGGGTATCGAGTTAAATATGCATTTTTTTATTTACTAGTTAACATTCCATATTATTATTAAAAAACATCTCAATAGGATGCGGAAAAAAAAGGACTTAAACTTTATTGTATTTTTGAAAATTCAACAAATATTTAAGAATTAGCATAAGTTATGGATCACATAATATATACATACAGGTAATAATAATGGAAACATTCTGTGAATAAAAGTGGTATTTAAGCAAATGATTTTCGTAAGCATTCAAATGTGATCTTAGCTACCAGTTTTAAAATATAAAAGTATATATCGTGGGGTATGAGGTAGCTTTAGTGAAGTTGTACACATGTTGGATTTGTGTCAAAAGCGTAAAAAGTTATACCCTCACAGACTTTCAATGAAGCCAAATTGTAGGATCCCAACAAACTGGAACGACTGTAACCGAAACATCTCAGTCTTTAGACATTTAGAGGTGCGCTGTCTAAAGCCATGACAGCGTACACATGGCGCTGAAAGACAAAAACCTCAGCAAAGCAAAATGATGAACGGAAGGAGAATGAGTGAAAAGACCGACGAGCGTTGAAGTGGATTGTAATGTCTAAAAAGAAAACAATGCAGCCAAAGTGACCACAAAGCTCAATCAGCATCTGGATTCCTCTTAGTGTCAAAATTACTGTTAGAAGGCACTTTCTTTCATAAACAGGGCATTTTACGGCAGAACAGCAATTCTCAAGTCACTTACATCTGCTAATGCCAAACTTCCTCACCCAACTAATGCCAAACTTCATCACATCAATTAACGCCAAACTTCATCTAAAGTGATGCTACAACCACAAATCCTGGTAGATTGTTAAACGGAAGACAGTTATATGGTCAGACGAATCACCTTTCACCTTTGCACAAGGGAATGATGATGATTGCCTCCTTCCAGCCAAGGTCAAGAATAGAGTTGGATCTGTCATGGTATGGGCAATCATGTCGATTTTCGGCCCAATCGTAAAAGGCCCTAAAGAAAGAATGACTGCAGAGAAGTTTTAGCTGACCAGGTGTCCATCCTATGATATAAACTTTGTTTTCTGCAGAAGATGGAATTTTCCAGGATGATAATGCCCTATTGGATGTAGCGGGGCCTGTCCAATCATAGTTTGATGAATTACATGAAGAAGGAAACATCTACCTTTAGCCCACGCAGTCCCCCAGATCTCAATATCATCGAACTGTTATGGTCTATTTTAGAGCGATCTAACCGGAATCGATATCATCCATCGGCATCTCTCCCGGAACTTTCAAAATATCCATGAAGAATGGCTTAAATATTCCTCTAAACACTATTCAGCACATGTATGATTCGATTCTAGGCGAATCCAAGCTGTATTGCATGCCAAAGGCTGTCCTACGCCATATTAATAAACGATTCCTTATAACTCTAGGGGGAGGGTTCCATATTTTGACAACCACCTGTATATATATTTTTACATAAAATAAATTTGATAATGCATTTCAAATAAATGTTATGTATTTCATAGGTCGCTCTCTGTTGGAAGTTACCAACGACACTTTGATAAAATGCATACCATCGGGGATCGATTCCTTTCCAGACGATTTCTTCACCCAAGAGGAGCGTCAGATAGGGGGTGTCATCATCCATGTCGTCATCGCAGCCTACACTTGTGCCATGATTGGCATCGTGTGCCATGACTATTTTGTGCCATCCCTGGAAATTATTTCTGAACGTGAGTATTTGACTGTATACACAGCTTTTAAACAAAAAATTTTGAAATGATGAATGTGAAAACGAAATATGAAATATGAATTTAGAAAATTCCTACATTGACAATGAATGTTACATTTTTTTAAATCATACTTTCCCAAATGTAATAGTTGATCACTCAAAATAACGATTAAACCATTTGAGTACTTTATCTTTGATTTGTTCAATTTTTTAAATAATTGGTAACTTTAGATAAAATTTAAATATTAAGTGTAGCTGATAATTTTGCATTATTGCTTATCTATTAGATATTCTATTTTTAAATTTATTGATAAAAATTTTATAGATAAAACTTCAAACATTTTTATTATGCATAATTAAAATATTACCTTTCAATATTGTTCTTTTAGACATTTACATTTTTTTAGGTATAAAACTCCCACCTGATATTGCTGGTGCGACATTTATGGCTATAGGCACTTCTGCTCCAGAATTATTTTCTTCCATAACTGGTTAGTATATGACAAAAGCAGAAAAACATTGTTTGGTAATTGACTCTCATATAACCCCATTATTTTCATAATAAAGACTCTCAATTTTTGCCACATTCAAAATTTTCAAAAAACTAATTCATACATAGTAATACAATTTCATTGGGTTTTGTTGAGAAACTGGATAAAAATAAAAAAAATATTATTAAAAATTACCTTGTGAATAGTAAGCAGTTGTTTGATTTTCATTTATTTGTATTTATTATTTGTAAGTTAGAAATATGTTATTAAAAAATACGTTATTAACCTCTTGTATTGCTGTCCTACCTCTTGTATCAAAGTATAATCATTTGATAAACACATTAATAAGTATGTAAATCATAATGAGAGATACATGGCATAGAAATTATTAATTTAGCAAAAGAAATTTTCTGGAAAGTTTGTTGAGCAGAAATAATAAAGAATAAAGAATCTCTTGCAAAGAGGTTCATATGATTCCCCCTTGATACTTTTTTAACTTGGCAACAATTTTAAGTCACTAATCAAAATAATCAACACTATTGCTTTGTTTCGCTTTAAAAAATCAGCAAAATAAAAAAAAGTAAAAAAACTATCTCCAAGTTAAAAAAAAAAAATTTCAGGGCATTGTGCTACTATTTCAGAAATCAAATAGCTGTCAGTTTATCCAAATCATGCCACAGTGATGGTTACTGTCTTAAAAAATTTCTTCGTTAGGGAACTACTGATTTTTTACATTTTCTAATTTTAATGTTCTGATTTCAAAAGAAAAAATTAAACTTCATTAGACTCTAAATTAACAAAATTAATCACCCTTCCCCCAAAAAAAGGGATTTATGCATTTTAAGGTTCCGCTTGTTTATTTGACGATTTTTTTTTATTTCCGTCCAGTTTTTGCCCAAGTTCCCCTATTAAAAAAACAAAATGGCCGCTACATTTGGCGAGGAAAAGAGACTTGGCGAAATCGGAAATTTAAAGTGCAGAATCGCCAAGAAAAGCTGCAAAAGATTCCTAGATCCCTAACAAATAGATTCATAAAAACAATAATCCTCACTGTGCAACGGTTTAGTATTTTATAAAAATTCATACACAAGGAAATTAATCAACACAGATTAATATATTCCTACATTGCATTGATTTAAATCCAATATATTAAAAATGTAATTGAATTTTCAATATATTGTAACCAAACATTTTAAAAATACAAAATATCTGAACTTGTAATTCTATATTTAAATAGGATCTTTCATAACGGAAGGTGACATAGGCATTGGCACAATCATCGGATCAGCAGTATTCAACATCGTAGGAGTCACCGGTTTAGTTGGCCTCGTCTTGTGGAAAGAAGTAATTCTTCATCGTATATTTTTCTGATTTAATGCGTAACATTGCAAAAGCAATGTAAAAAATTGGTACAATTACGTACGTTGATTTGATAAATTTGAAATAAAAAAAATTTTAATGATTTTTTCTCCAAAGGTCCTTGACATTGATTGGTATCCCATAGCTAGAGATTGCATTGTATACGGTGTGACAGTATTCACCCTCATTTGGATCATAGCAGATAACATAATTCATTGGTAACTATTGTGTCTTTTTATTTCAGTTGTATAGTTGACTATTTCCTCAATTATATGTTATATTTAAAGCTAAACTAAGCTTTAAAGCTAACAAGTGTAAAATAAATAATTGTTTATGGGATAATAAGTATATTCGGTGTGAAGGAAAATTTATTTTATAATAATAGAAATCAGAATTTAACAAATTTGAATAATTCTTTCCATGAAAAAAATCGGTCAAATCGCAAAATAAGGGCCGTTGGGATTCGGCAATTTTTTGTGGCGCCAACTGGACGATTAGTCGCCAAATGTGGTAATCCGGTTTCTTGTACTGTTTGCAATTCACTTTACTTACAGTCACAATCCATTACTTGGCGAACTTTGGCGAAAATATTTTTTGACGCCAAATACTAAAGGCCTCTATTAAGCGATTTTACCAAAAAAAAATTCACTTTCATTTCTTATGTAAAATATTATTGATTTGGCTCATGAAAATGTATTTTTGAACTGTTGTAGCAAAGCCAGTTGACCGCACTCATGCTATCCCAGAAATTACCATTAAATATAATAACTAGCTTATAAGTTTACATCACTAAGTCGTCATATTTAAGTAAATCTTTTGGCTTTCTTTGAAAATTATATATGATTTTCAATGTTCTGCTGGCGCAAATGTCAGCGAAGATGGAATAAAATGTAGATACGATTTGTCGTCAACTGACGAATTGAAATTATAAGTGTCTACTATAGTTTTGAAGCTTGTATAGTTTAATTAACGGGGCTGTAACAATAAGGTAGTACCAAAATAAATCCACATCACTATTTCATAAAAACTACACCAGCGAAATTTGTTTAAAAAATTATCCCAATATACACCACAGTTAAACATTTTGTATAATGCATGCTTTATAAATTATCCATGAATATCCTTTTAACACAAATAATTACACTACGAGAGAATTCAGTTTTTTTTTATGTCATCAATAATTAATAATATTTTAAAAGGTAGTATATTTATGTATATAACCCTTAATAGTCCTTATATAATCCATAATCCTTAATTAGATACCATTAAATACTTTCAAATATTATTATTTGTTTAATAAATATATAATTTCTTTTTTCCTACGTTTAGTACTTTCTAGTTTAAAAAACGTTAACAAAATTACAGTTGAATTGAATTTTTTTAATGAGGTAAATTTATTTTATTTCAGGTGGGAGGCTTTCGTTCTCCTAATGATTTTCTTTTTATACATCATCATACTTTATTATAATGTAGTAGTAGAGGAGTGGAGCAGAGATCTGGTAAGCCAAATAACCTTTTTATACATGCAACTGGTGTAATTTATTATGTTACAGTTGCTTAGAATACTAATAATAATTATGTATACAAATATTGTTGTTGTTACCTATGGCTTTATGGAACTCAGTCCATACAAATTTGGCCATTTACCGTAGAAACAAAGGAAGATAAAAACAAATCAAAATTACAATGGGAAAAGACCAGACATTCTTAAAAAAAACGACCAAAAAGGCCTTAAAAACAGTTAAAAAACAAGTTAAGTGTTCTAGGGATAAAATTTAAAAAACTAGAAACACCATAATAAAAATTCGTGTGTTCAGGACGTGTTTTCTCTGGCCCTTCAGTAAAGAGTACACAATCCCCATTCTGTTCTAACTTAGTAGAGTCCAATCCCGAGCAAACCAGTAGATCGGCTTTTATTCATTTCTCTGTTTTCATAAAACACATATATCGGAGTTCACAATCCTTATTTTGATCAGATGTTCGGCCAGACAGTCATGTCGAGTTTTTAATCTAAAAAGCGGCAGCAGCTTCTTTTCGAGTTTTTCCTCTAAATTTTTCCTGTCCACCTCGATTGTCTCCCCCAGACTTAGTTATACAAATCATTACGGCAGGATTGATTTAATAATTTAAGACTTAATTTACTTTTAAATAAGGGATAGCATATCACAAAATGCACTTGTACTAAACTTGCATCAAAGAAATATATGTTTAAGATTATTTATTTATTTATTTAACTCTCCCTTTTAACCTTTTTATTTGTCATTTTAGGTAGATAGAATGAAGTTGAAGAAAATGTTGTTGTTGCAGTGATAGTGAAGAAACTCCACTTTTAAATGGAAAAGCTTTAGTACCTGAACTAATCGAATCTCAGAAAGAAAAGAGTTTGGACCAAGACAGTTTCAGTGTGGAATTCACAGCAAGTCGGCAGAATTCTGTTTTGAAACGCGATTCAATTGCTGAAAAACTTGGTAAATCTTAAAACAATTCATACTTTGCTGTTATATAAAAGAACCGGTAATAAATGTTTTAAAACATTACAACTGTCCCGAATATGTTCACTTCTCCACCTCAGAAACAAATATATTTATTTACTATTTTTAACGCGCGTTTTTATTAAAAAGATAATGTGACTTACAAGGTATGCATTTTCCCTACATATTTAAACTTTTTATGGGTGTATTTAAAAGATATTTATGTTAAATATAATACAATTTTTATATTAAATGTAAGATTGGTATGAACCATAGAGGACAAAACAAATTTTACTTCACATGAAAGATTGTGTGTGTGTGTGTGTGTGTGTGTGTGTGTGGAAGGGGTTAATTGCTTCAAGCACAATTTCGAAACATACACGCAATCATTTTTTCATTATACCCTAATTGTAAGAAAAATATTCGTTATATTTAGAAACGAAATAAATATTGTTAAAGTATATGCCACTCTATTTTTGTTACAGCCGTGTAGACTATTTTATATTGTGTAATGTTTATTGAATCGGTCGAACTAAATTAATTTTTTAACTCGAAGTTCAAGGTGAAACCAAAATTTGAACCATCCAATTTTATGAATAGCATAATTAGATATTATATCTAAATATCTAATTATGTTATATCTAGTAGTTATAGTACAGTATTATGTTGTAGTATCTAATTATCATTATGTTCATAAAATTGCACGGTTCAAATTTTGATTGATGATAAAAATTTATAAGACAGATCTAATAAAAATTGATCAGTAAAGTGAATAACAATATTTAATATAATTACAGTTCAGATACTCTAGGCATATCAAATACTATTATTCATTTTACTGATCAATTTTCCTACCATTGTTACATATTGTATAAATTTAAATTATACACGATAAAAATATATTTTATAAAAGTATATTTTATTTGTAATTGGCTCCTTTCATACATTGCATCATCAAAAGAAGAGACATTATGATTTTAATTTGATCATGTCTCCCAGCTTCATAATCCAGCATTAGTAAATAAAATAAGTTCTCTTGAAAATGGCAAATAATAATAATCGTAAGCATATGATAAAATTGAGGGAGAAAATTATCGCAAAAGGAACTTATGAAATTAGATATATATATACATATTTTTTTTTTTTTTTTTAAAGGGGAGATTTTAAGTGAAGAGGAGGCATCAAAAGGTACCCTGTGTTCATCGCCGACAGGAGGGGGATGGAGAATGTTTTGGTGGGTTGTGATGTACCCGGCGAAATTGGTTTTCTTCCTCACCGTCCCTGACAGCAGAAAGGAGAGACTGAGAAAGCTCTTCCCATTGACATTCACCATGTCTGTTGTTTGGATCGGAGTTCTCTCGTACTTGGCAGTTTGGATGGTGACAGTAATAGGCGAGTCACATGTTTTTACTGTTTATCTATATTTGAAATATTTCAAAGAAAATTCAAAAATGAATATCTGTGAATAAGTTCCAATTGGTGCATCAATATCACTCCATAGAAGGAAATTAGAGGGGGAGTAAGTAATGTGCGACAACATAATTGGTATGCATTTGTGAGGTATTAGAAAAAGTCAAAAATCTTTAAATTCAGCCATTGTAATGTAAGATTGTCGGCAGACTACATGTTAAGCGCTTATCACGCAGGCCTATTTCATTTCCTTCTACATGAAGCAAACCGGCCTTGACAGTTATACATTAAAGCTTATTTTACAGCTGATACTAAGATCGCACGTCTTAGAAAGTCAGCCAATCAGAAGCTGGCGTTTTGCAACCTTCGATCTTCATATCAAGTAGAAACCCAGTTAAGTTTACTATTTCAGCGAACTTGTTTGCGTGAGAACAAAAGTCAAGTAATCACAAAATTGAACTCATTGCTGTATTGATGCCCACAATATGAGTGATAGAATGATTCATGCAATTCAGCAACGGATATATGTTGGATGAGAACTCAACGATTAACTCATTATTTGAGTGGCACATTAAAGATAGCGAAACAAGTCCGTCTAAGGCCTTTATGTATCGCAGTGATTGTAGAGGTGATCACTAGTGATAACAAACCCTCGTTTAGTGGGCCCTATTATAGCCACGAGTGGACACATTCCTAAAGATTGCTTTATCCAGTACAAATGTGTTACATAGAGACTTTGAAATAATGTTATTTTACTAAATATCGTTTTTATTATCTTTAATATAGTAGTAAAGATAATTTTTCTTACATAAAGAAGGAATTTTAAACAAATAGGGGGGCGGAGGGAATTTCTATGTGATTTTTTAATTTGTATTTCATTATAAAAATGGGAAACTTATATATATAATTTTAATTAAAATATGCATACAAAAAAATTTCGATAATTTGTATTTATTGAAAATATAAGCGGAAAAAAAAAAACAAGAATGTCAAGCAATTAAATGAACTTACAATAAAAAGAAATGTTGATACTTCTTTTTCTTTTATGAAATTTGTCTTAACATTTATTAGTAAAAACGATTTTCGATAAAGAAACTCTAACATTAAATTGTTATTAAATAAAATACTCTATGAAAATACTGATGCATTAAAAGGAGGGGATCTTCAATTGTACAATTTATAAGCTCCCTTTCTTTAAACAGAGTCGGCCATTTTTTCCTTACTAAAAAAACTTAATGTATATTATGAAATTAGTATTCATTTCATTATTTTTATTATGATTCCCTCTTCATCTTTTAATAATTCAATTGAAATCTGCGAAGTTACTGCATGAATAAGCAATCGAAGAAAATAATAATTAAACCTGAATAGCAATTAATTTGTGATTAAATTCTTTAAATTAATCTAGATAGCTTCAAAAGTTAACATCTGTCAGTATTCAAAATTATAATATGCAAATTAATAATTAAAACTTATTTTATTTTCAAATAGGATATACGTTTTCAGTCCCTGATTCTGTGTCTGGACTGACAATTTTAGCTGCTGGTACCAGTGTTCCTGAAATAATATCAAGTATTATTGTGGCTAAAAACGGTAAATACAATTATTTTTCAAATCTAATAACTATCTTTTAAAACTAATAATTCGCTTTTTAAATATAGTGTCTGATATGGAATTGTTGGACTGTATGTAAATGTCTGAAGCACAAGTTAATAGAAATGCTTTTTATTTTATTATTAAACTATGTCGAAGCATATGAGAAGCAAACTTGCAAACTGCAGCGGTTTATCTACTGACAGAAAAGAAAGATGGCCCATGGTGATTATAGAGTCATCATGTAATAGACATCATTATTGTGCAGTGACGTCATTCTTCTTTTTTTTTTTTTTTAAATCATTCAGAATCCTCACATTTATAATGACGTTCATTACATTAACGTAGTATTTTATATAATTAAATAATATTATTAATATAATTTTTAGGTAGACAGCTATGAACTTTAGAAAAGAGCTTGTTTCAACATTGCAATGAATATCCAATTCAATAGAGAAGTGATTCACATGCAAATATTAGGAATAAGACGACACCGGGTTACATAAGTATAAGCAAAATGTCAGAGTGCAAGACTACAATAAAGAAAAGAATGAAAGGCGTTACGTCCTGTATGGTTAGGTTTGGTTTGTCACTCTACGGTCATTTTGTGCACACTTTAGGCTAATTAGACCGGAGCCTACAGTTTAATGTGCATCCCGAACCACTAACAAACACCCATGCTATCGCTAGGATTCGAACCTGAAGCCTATGATACCAAAAGGCCAGAGTGCTAGCTAATTAGTCTCGCACCAGTATGGTTAGGAGAAGAAACTGACTTTATACATTGAGTATAATTATCGTAACTTGAAGTGGGGCGTAATTACGATGAGCACAATCAGAAATTGAAAAATAAAAATACATTTCTTGAGTTTGGAAAGATTCCCAAATCACAAATACAATTTGAAAAGATTAGTATTGTGGACAAAAATGTTGTTGTTTCTTATCCAACGGCTGGCCAAGCCCACGAGCCATATGTACTCATGATTGAAGGGAAGGAAGCAGCTTCTGTTGTGATGGAGCACTTGTAGGTAGAAGTCTGACTTTGGCTCCGTCATACTTTTGATCATAGGAGACCGGGACCTACGGCTTAAAGTGGATTCAGGCCACTACAAACATCCATGGCACGGCCGGGATTCGGGCAAACCTGTGGCACCGAGCGCCGACTGAACCTCAACCATTCAAGGTCCCACACTTGTGAATGCCGGCACGCGGTGTTCCCAGGTGGTCACCCACCCAAGTACTGACCGCGCCCAATGATGCTTTTAACTTCGGTGATCCTAACGAGAACCGGTACATTCAGCATGGCATGGCCGTTGGCGGACAAAAAGAAGGATATATTGACCTGCAGGCGAAAAGATCGTTTAGTTAGAGGGAAATTGCCTCAGAGTTGCTTACGGCTACGGGGAACAAGAATCGTGCTTTGCAGCTGCCAGACGTCTTTATAATGATGGGCTATTCACCTGCAGTCATGAACGCTGCCCATTGCAGACACCATTTAGACTGTAATCATCAATGAAGTCCTTTTTTTTTAGATGAGAATCGTTTTTAATTTTAAAGAGATACGGACAAAGAAAGAGGCATGGTTTTTTCAACCACTAACATTAGCGGAAAAGACCATTGTAGTCCTGACGTGCTTTGTCTGTGAAGCCATATGGCTTTAGAGCTCCAAATTTTCGATAGATATTGTTACTGGAGATTGCTACTCGTCAGCAAGTGATCCTACCCCTGTGGTCTGTTTCGAGGAGTATTTTATTTTTATAGACCATATTGCCAGACCAATTCGGATTCATACTATTGAAGAGCTTCTAGAACTAGAATGAATTGGCCAGTGTATTCCCAATTTAAATCCCATAGAACATGTGTGCTATGCATTGGATAAACACCTTTCAGCTCTATTATATCTGCCAATGACAACTGAAGCAGATACTTACCTCATTAATTGTTGAATAATCTGGTGTCATTAATTGTTGAATAATCTGGTGTTGAATATTGAGAGGCTATGAAAAAATGATTGGAGTTAAGGATGGTTATATTTCTTAAAAAGAGCATATATTTATTATCCCTATTAGCCAGACTTTGAAACTGTATAAGTAATAGTCTCACAAACTGTTAAATATATACAAATAATTATCTTTATTTAATTTAGAATAATTATAGTATTTTTTTTACCTTGATTCATTTGAAATGACTGCTTAATAAATGTTTATTTTGAAACATTTACTTCAATTAGGCTATAAGTTATAAATGTAAAAATAAATTGTGAATTAAGCATTTTTTTATTCAAGTTTATTTCACCTTATGAAAATCTTATCAATAAACGATTTTCAATGTCTTTATTGGGCATGCAGGCTTGAACTCCTAAATATACAGTCTCAATATTTATAAATACTTTTTAAATTTAAGAAAAATATTTCTACACAAAATTATGTCCTGAATTCTTGTTAAACTTTATAAGAAAAAAATAGCACATTGCCCTTTTGATAGTTGAATTTGAGCCTTTTGATCAACATTTTTTCCCACAGGTTTTGGGAACATGGCCATTAGCAACCTTGTTGGGAGTAATACTTTGACATATCATTCTGCCTTGGAGCCCCATGGCTATTGAAGACACTGATTTCAGGAAAAGGATACTTAGTGTTCAGTTCTGCTTTGACTTACACAACTGCAACCTTATTGCTAACACTAGTAGCTTTTATATTAGTGTTTGTGTTTTCAGGATGGAAACTAAACAGATTAGTGGGCTTGATTTACTTCTTGATTTATGTTGTATTTGTGATAATTGCCTGCATGTATGAGATGAACGTTTTCGGAGAAATAAATGTAAGAACATGCAATTAGAAAAATTAAGAATTTTAAATACAAGGTGTCGCCAAAAAGTGAAAAAGAAAATATTTAAACTTTACATTTATTTCGTTAAAAGAATATATGTTTTTGTGTTATAAAAATATTCAACAGTACTGGTTTTTATTAATCTTATATTTAATCAGTAATTTTGTGTATATTGAAATTTAATCAAAATCATTATTTTTATAAAGTATTCATTTCTAAATGTATTCCTTTTTTTCACAAACGTAACTAACACAAGATACTATTATTGAAATCAAATAATCATACTTATAAATTACTTTACTAGCTGCTACTATTGACATCTGATTAAAATTGTTTAAATTCTAAAAACATTTTACTTTATAAATTTCATTTCAAGTTAATTGATGCTATCACTTTTTACTATTATTAAATAAACTGATGACTTCTTTTTTTATCACAGTGAATTCCTAATTTAATCTGATAATGAATATTTTTTATTATTATCACTTATTTCTCATTATTAGAAATGCTTTAAAGCATAATTTATTTTAAATATATTTTCAGAAGTGCTTGATAGAACAAATGAATAAAATATATCACCTAAAATTAATTTAAGAAACTAAATGAAAGAAACAACCTTGCAATTACTTAAATATCCAGCCTTTATATTTATCAGTACATAACATTTAACACTAACGATGTAACAATATTATAAAACTATGCATTGATATTAACAGCTTTTACCATTTAATTTTTTTTTCAATATTTTAAGAAAACTTGCATATTTTGTGATTTTATAATATAAAACAAACAATTTTGCTCTACATTAAAATCAAATTTTGAAAACAGAAAATCTTCACACAAAAAAAATAAATAAATAAAAAAAAAAAAAACTTATGAAAAATTGTTCAGCTTGCCATTGTTTTATTTTGGTGTTTACAGCATAAATAATGTGTTGGTATTAGATAAAAGGAGAATCGAAAAATGTCTGTAGCACCTAAAATGAAGTGGAATCATTCACCTCCTTCAGTATTACTCTTAGGAAAAATTTCATCTGAATCAGGAATGTGTTTTTCTTTCAGAATCTTGAACTTGTTAATAACATCAGCAATGCTGAATTCTCCTCGCACAGCATTGTCATCTCTTGTACGCACATTTACAGTATTTGATGTCTTTTCTCTCTCACCAACAACTAAAAACAATAATACAAGAAATGTACAATCAAATATTAAAGAAAACAGCCTTACAGACATATTATTTGCCATAATTAAACATAATTTATAATACACTGAGTACAGGCCATAAGTAAATCGTAATTGAAATTTTTAATAAAAAATAACCAATTTACATGAACAACGAAAGCAATTTTGATTCAATTGTAATTGTTTTTCATAATTTTTTTTTTTTTTTTTTTTTTAATTAAACAACATCTTCACTAACTATTCCTTTATTTGCTTTACTTGATAAAGAATTAACATAAAACATATTGAAATAAAAAAAAAACCTCAACAGAAAAAAATTAAACCTCAATTGATAATGAATGACAACAATTTTTCCTGTTATTAAAAATATCACTGATTTGATATATAGATCACAACTTACTCATTGACAATTACAGATTCAAAGCAATTTTAGATATATGTGCAAAAATAAAGTGATTTGTTGTAATTACTAAATGATGGTGATGAAGTTAAGTTAATGATACTGATGTTATTAAAAGATAGTAAAACAATGGCAATAAATATTTGATATCCAGTGTAAATAAACACAGTAAGTTTCAAACTTCATACAACTAATAATGTCTTTGGGCATAAAATATAATGTATTTTACAGTAACTATATTTATAAGTAAAATGTATGTTTTTAAATCATTCCAGGTTTGGACAGTTGTTTCAACAAGTTAATTTTATTGTATAAATACTTGTTACAATTTACATACATTAATTAAAATTATGAATACAATTTTTCCCCAAAGTACATTAATGACAGTCATAAATTCCTTTATTCAGTGTATTGTAATTATTTTATAAATGTATCAAATAAACTAAAATTCAATTATTTATAGCTCCACTATAAACGCACAGGAAATTAATTTGATTAAAGAATTCATGAGTATATAAATTTCTTCTTTTTTTTTTTTATGCAGTTATAATACAGTTAGTTTTATATTTTATTTTATTTTTCACTTTAAACTTAAAGAAATAGAAAAATATTCCACACAGAAGTATGAAGTAATTGAAAATCTCACGATTGAAAAACAATCCTCATGTTAATATTTTGAGGAAAAAGTATATTTTATAAATTAACAAATATTATTGGTATGTCAAAGAATACCATTTTCATAAATTTTAATATTGAAAAACATTTTAACATTATGCTCATTTATTCATTTACAATATTAATATAAAATAAGATAAATTATTTAAAGAAGTTTTTAGGCATAAAAACAACCATTGCAAACTGCTAGAAAATAAAACAAAAGATAATTACCAAAGATAAAGTTATATTGTTCAAGTTGAGCATTGCGAATTTTCTTTTTCATAGTGTCGCCTTGATCTACATCCATGTCACATATAAAGCCAGCACTAGTTATTTCATGGCATACCTAAATTTGAATTTAGATATACATTTTTGTTAAATTAAATATTTAATTAAATCTCATTATAGCATATTTCCAATAAAAGAAAAGTAGCAGTACTTTTATAATTTATATACACCCTGAAAATAACTACTCAAATGTAGTATCTGTCGATTTGTTTATCTTATTTAAATTTAAGAGTAATTGCCAATTAAATTAATATATCAATGCTTCATTTTTAATTAAATTTAATCACCACTAAAGTAAAACATATTGTTAAATTTTAATTTCTAAATTCAAGTTGAAAAATTCTTGAAAGCAGAACTAGTATAATAATTAACCCCAAAATTGTTTATTATGCTACCTTTTGTGCATATTCTTCAAACATAGGACCAACAGGCACCACAATAGACTGACGAGGAGACAACCAGAAAGGCCTGTAATACAATTAAAATTTCAAGTCAATAAAAAATAATTAATAAAAATCAACAGATATCTTTCATTAGAACTCTCAATAAAATGACATATATAAGATAATCAATTTTTTTTTTGTAATTGTATTTTAAAGGCAAATACATAATAAATCAAACTCATCATTGAAAACTTCTAGACAAATCTCATAGTTTGGAATATCTGTCAAATGCCAACTATCTAAGGTTTTTTTTCTTTCCCCCATTAAAATAGATTTTAAATGCCAACTTTTTACAGGTAATACTTTAATTAATTATCAAATAAGTCAATTAATAAATCAAGTTATATTTACCATAATTTATTATTATTATAAATAGATTAAGAATCAAAAATTATATACTTCTTAATTTTTATTCAACATTGTGAAAATCAACTTTTTAAATCATTAACATTATACATATAATGTACAAGATTTATTTATCTACCTATATTTCCTAACACTAAAACAAAGATCAAATTTTTTTTTAAATTAATTTATAATTTGTTTATTTGGTGCATAGCCAAAAATTATTATATTATTAAATAGTTGTTTAATAATTATTTAGTTCATTTTCAATTAAGAGGAAAACCTTCTAATTTATTTTTTTATTGCTCATGCCATTGGATAATAGCAGTCTACTAATTTACAATAAAAAATTAGAAATGGTTTCAGACATTGCAGCTCTTTATGTATTTGTGTTCTATCATATATTTCAACTGAATTTCATAGAATAGTTTCTCTGCTGTACATCATTATGTTTACCTATTTCCTTATTTAAAAATTCTGAATATTTTATGGAAATGAATGTTTTATTTTCTTCAACCAGGCAATGCAGCATTCCTATTAATAATGAATTATTGTATATTGAGTTACAATTTTTTTTAAATAATTTATCATGTCATTCACAAAGATGAAACAATAATTCACTCACCATTTGCCACCAAAACTTTCAGTTAAAATAGCTATCATTCTTTCTACAGAACCTAATATTGCTCGATGAATTATTACAGGCCTTTTCTTTTCCCCAGAAACACTATGTTAAAAACAAAATAAATTAGTACATTTTATATTAAGATGATGATTATTAATCATAACTCAGAAAAACTTACCTATCATATTGAAGATTAAAACGAATAGGAAGCTGGAAATCTAATTGGATTGTAGCACATTGATGGGGCCTTCTTAAAGCATCAGTTATAGTAATATCAATCTATAATAAAATATTTAGTAAGTTATTTAATTTTCTAACTTAAATTTTACAAAGTAACTTGAAAATTAAAGCTTTATTGCTTATTAAAATATTTGATCTACATACAGAATATACATTAATTAGAGTTTGTTAAGATAATGAAAATACATAAAATAAGAAGCACTCATTTATATTGTTAATGCATAAAAATTACCTTTGGACCATAAAATGCCCCATCTCCAGGATTTAAAGACCAAGGTTGTCCAAAAGCATCCAAACTTTCTGCCAATTGCTAATATAATAAAAAGAAAACACAATTATTAATGAAATAATTATTAAAGTACTCATATATAGATAGCTATTTTATAAACATAAATAAATTTTAAAAATTCCATAACAAAATTCTTACCAAATAAGCAAAGTTTATTTATATACACAATTGTACAAATATATACAATTGTTATACACAAAAATTTAAATATACAACACAAAATGCATAAGAAAAGTTTATATAATTTTAATGTTAAAATAAGTTTAAAACAATGAAGCAACTTCAATATTATCAAACGAAAGTTAATTTAAATCATAATAAATCTTACTTTTTCAGCATTGTCCCACATCTCAATTTCGCCCAGAAAATTCTCTGGTCGTGTGGATAATTTAAGTTGAAAAGTAAATCCTAATACACCATATACATGTTTCAAAAAGTCCAGTGCACCATTAATTTCTGCAGTGATCTACATAAATTACAAATTACAAAAATATCTTAGAAATATTTATACAACTAAAATAAGTAGATAACACAAGAAATTAATTTTTTATTTTGATTTTAAATTCCTATTTAAGCTTAAAATTTAAACACAATTTTATGAAATTGATAAATAAAACTCAATAAATTGATAAAAAAAATTTTTCAATAGCAAAAGTTCATAAATTCCATCAATAAAATCAAATTGTTAAATATTTATATCTACTGAATTGTAATTAAATATAACCCATAATTAGACATTTATTACAAATATAACAATATTTTTGGAATAATTATTAACTTTACAAGAAAAAAAATATTTTTAATTAGATATAAATGAAAAAAATTAACACTTTAATCAGCATTTATTGTACATTAAAATATTTTTTTTTCTAATATATTGTAAATTAAAATAAAGTACCTGTTCTTGAGTACAAAATATATGTGCATCATCTTGTTGGAATCTCCTCACTCTCGTTAGTCCTGTAAGGGCTCCTGAGATTTCATTTCTGTGTAACACACCAAAATCTGCCAATCTTAAAGGCAATTCTCTCCACGATCTGGGACGATGATCAAATATAAGGCTATAAAGTAAAAATACAATTAGAAATAACTTTCTTTTTTTTTTTCATATTCATAGAAACTGAATATTTCTACTAACCAGTGCCCTGGACAATTCATTGGTTTCAAGGCAAATGTCTGTTTTTCCACTTCAAAAGAAAACATGTTATCCTGAAATTATGCAGGAAATTACTTTTTTGTACAACTAAATTGCAATGACATTCAATAAAAAAATAATGAAATCATTATTTTTATGAATTTAAAATTTAAAAAAAATAAGAACTTTTTTTAATTGTTTAAGTCACTTGTAATACATGTTAAAATAATTATGAGATCCAGATAATTTAATGTGAATAATATATATTAATGAAACTTACTGCATAATGTTGCCAGTGACCAGAAGTTTCCCACAACTTACTGTTGTATACATTGGGAGAAACAACTTCCTGAAATCCTCTTTTTCTATATTCATCCTAATAAAATAAAATATTCAACTTTGTATAAATTATATAATTATAACTTTCTGAAATAAGACATAAATTTAGTATTAATAAAAAGCATTAAAAATTAATTCAATTACTTTATATGAAATAATTTAC
The DNA here is from genome assembly GCA_021605075.1 of Caerostris darwini. Taxonomy (NCBI): domain Eukaryota; kingdom Metazoa; phylum Arthropoda; class Arachnida; order Araneae; family Araneidae; genus Caerostris; species Caerostris darwini. The sequence continues at coordinate 21,553 of BPLQ01014189.1, forward strand.
TTTTGCATAGTTATACATAAGTGAAAAAAAAAAAAAAAAAAAAATTACGACACTCTAATCATGATAATTCAGAAATTAAAGAGAATTCTATATAAATAATGAATTTAAAACTTTGTTTAAAACATTATTTTAGCAAAACGGTTTAGTTTAAAAACTATTTAGATAATATTATTCAATTTTTCATTAAATGCATCATCTTTGCTTCAATTATGCTTTAACTTTAAAAAAAGACTATTTATAATAACAAAAAAAAAAATAATAATAATCAAGAGTTATTTCTTTAATAGATGACTTCAAATAATAAAAAAACTTTAATTGAAGATTTATAAAATATATCAATTTATATTATATTAAATTTTTTCATACAGATATATTAAAATCAAAACTTGCCATTTTAAATCAATCATTTTTTAACAAAGATGAAAAATTTATGTGTAATCTTACTTTGATGAAAGCTATTAATTCATTATAAATATGGGCTCCTTTAGGCTGAAAGAAACAACTTCCTGGACTCAGTTCATGGAAGAAAAATAATTCTTGCTCCTAAAAACGATCAAATATTAAAAGTTCTATAACAAAATAAATGCAAATACAAAATACATTAGAAATCCAAACTAAAGGAGTTTTTATTTTAACTAGGTGTGTCAACAATATAAAAACAAAAACATACTTTGCCAATTTTTCTGTGGTCACGTTTTGCAGCTTCTTCTTGGAATTTTTGCCATTCTTTCAATTGTTTGTTATCAGGAAACGAAATTCCGTAAATTCTTTGAAGTGATTCAGCATCAGATTTTCCTTCCCAATAGGTAGCAGAATTCTTCATAAAAAAATACATATTAACTATTTACAAAATGCACATGAACAACCTTGCACACCGAACATTGCGTGATGAAAGATATGAATTTTTTATTGCATGAATTATAATTGCTGAAAGCCCAAATCATTTAACTAAACCATTTAATTAATAAAAATTTAGAAAACAATAATGTAATATGCTTCATTATTCAGAGAAACTTTAATTTGATAATTTATATTAAACATTTTAATATATTTTAAATGCTTAAAACATTTTATATACTAATATTAATTTATTACCTTTACTACTTGAAGGGCTTTTACTTTTCCAGTATGTCTGACATGAGGTCCTCTGCATAAATCTATTAAAGGTCCACATCTGAAAGTAAAACAAAATAAATAACCTACTGAATCTCTCTAAGAAACAAAACAATTCTTAAAAATAATAAAACAATCTTAGAAAAGAATGCTTTTTAATAAGAAAAAACAATTTTAGGATTGTAACATTTAATATAGAAACTCAAAGATATTGAAAGAAAGAAATGTTTAGCTTATATAACACAAAAAATAATAAATTTTTTTTACTTTTTGAAAATAAAACTAATTAGTAATAAAGAACAATTCAATATTTCTGCACAAAAAAGTTAATTGTAGGAGTTTATGTTGATCTTCGGTTCTACATAAAAAGCATGTAAATGGAACCATAAAAAGTAATTAATTAAATTTAAAAAACAAAGATCCTAGCTTATCTGTTAAAAACATGTTGTCTTATTATTTACATTATATTTCTTGCATTTTCTATTGTTTGGATAATTTTAAATTTGACTACTAAATTTATACTGATACTTGTTCTTCACTTAATTTTATTAATAGTACTCCTTCTTGAAACCATTATTTATTGATTTTACAAATTTTTTACTGCATTGCTAAGGTTCATTATACAATTGCAGATTACTTCATGTGATTACAAATAAATTACACTGGAGAATATTTTGAATGCATCATAATGTTTGGTTTTTGGTAGTTCAAGTGATTTAAAATGAATTCAGATACTTACGTATTAACGCCACCACAGCAGAAGTTGCACTAATGCGCCAATAAAGAGCTGCCAATGCGCCAAAATAGAGACTGTTTTGAATCTATGTTAAACTCTATATCGGCCCATTTTTCCACCGAAATCCAATTGACTACTTTGTTTTTAAATAGAGTGTTTTGAATTTTGAAAGTGTTTTGATTTTAAATAAAGTGTTTTATATATTTTATGATTCGTTACAAAAATTTTAAGTGTAGATTGGTGCCACTTAAAAACCGCCAAACCGTCAGAGAGTGAAGAAATAATTATACTACAGTTACAACTGCCCTTAATGAGTCTAATTCAATCTAATTTCATTTTACAAAATACTTCATATATTTTTATTATTGATAAGATTATTTTTTAACAGAAATTCTTACACATATATATATAACTAAAATTAATTCATACTAATTATTTAGTTGTAATTTATATATACATATATTTGTAGGAGTCTGTATACAGCAGTAGTAGGGAGCTTTCACTCTTTTCATTCAGGATGAGCTAAACTGGTTATACTAGCAAAACAGAAAAAATTCAATGAATATAGCACTGAACTGAATGGTTTTTACAAAATTAAACTAATGCAACAATAAAGCAATAGCTACCTTAGAAACATTTCCATTAAACCTCTTTAGAAACCCCAACTCTGAAATGGTTGTTTTTCTTTTGTTATTGACTCCACAAACATTTTCAACAACTGAACGTCCATCTTTTGACCCAGCAAGACCATCTGTATACATCAGAATAGAAACCATTTTCTATTATTGGACCATAACACAAACAACCTCAAAAATACGGTTCCATTTGCTTCCATCATATGGGGCACTAGAATGCCGGAAAACTTTGCTTTCTAATAAGAAAATTAAGAACTTGATTATTAGATTATACAAAAAAAATAATGTTGTAAAAAAACATTTATAACAAAGAAAATATTGTAGAAAATGATTTGCAAAGTGGTTTAAACAAAATAATTTACCTTCTTCACTATCAGAATTTCAACAATTGTAGAGCACAATCAGACTCTAGAGGTGTGACTTACTCCAAAATCCCACAATATTCATCTACACTTATATTACAGTATTGTCACTAAACTCTGACTACAATTTAAATAAACAATAAGGAAAATCAAAAATAAACTCATCAGTGAAATTAGAAAATGTAATCTTAAAACAAAATTAAAACTTAACTATGCAAATGAATATTACTTAAACAATTTAAATAAATAATTTTTAAACTAAAGTTTAGTTTCTTACCCCAATGACAACAATAAATTTCTTCCATTAAACTAAAACTATGAATAAACTAGCTATAAAAATGATCTTTTATTTTATTTATAATAGAAATAAATAAACTTGTTATAAAATATATTTATATCATTTATAATAGAAATAAATGCTTAATACAATTGGTAGAAAATATTACATGTCTTTATTTATTACAGTCAATTTTGATTTAATTTTTAAAAAAAAGCAGTTTTAAGAACATTTTAGTATTAGTAATTTTCAAACTTATTGTAAATTAATTTTTTTAAAACAAGTTTTTAAATGAGGAATATAACCCCACAATTTATAGCTTCACAGATAAAAAATATATTTTTCCATTAAATTATTTAAAAATAAATTTTTAAGGTATTTTTGATGTTATCTTTAAAAAAAAATTGATTTTACAAATTTCATCATTTTATGGAATTCAATTTAAACAATCATTTGATTTAATGTACATAACAATTATCAGATGAAAGAAACCTATATTAAATCAACAAGTGTTATTATGGAACTAACAAGTAAAATGAACTATTCAGCAAAAGTATGAACACCTGTTTCAAACAAAAACAAAACCATGACAAGCTTAAGAACCAACTATCAAGAAAATGGATCATGTTTTATAGTTGTTTTACTGCCAGAAAAAGTAAGTTCAGCTGTCTCTTTCTAAATTAGAAGAACCTAAAGTTCTAAATGATTTGCAATACATTTTTACATGTAAGCACATTCACAAATATGAATAATTCTTATGGGTCTCTTAAAATAAATTCAATTGCATAATTTTTAAAGAAACTTTTCAAAACAAAGAAACATGAAAAATCTTAATAAATAATCGGAATTGTAAAATTAATTCTATTCTTGAATAAAGAATTTTTAAACAGTAGATATGGGGGGAAAAAAACAACCAAAAACTAAAAACATCCATATAATATAGTACATTAAATTCTTACTAATGATTTTTTTTTCCTCGTTAGATCCAATGTCTATACAAAAAATATATATCATTAATTTAATTTTCTTTATTTTTACAAGATACATAAAATTTTAAATTGATTTTAATTTTTAATGCCTCTTTATCTTTGCTGGAACATTAAAATTACACAATTAAATTACAAATGAATTTTAATAACAAATATAGCATTTCAAAAATATTTAAAATTTAGAGGTTATTCTTAAGAAGTTAGTTTTATTTGATTTAAGAATGATTATTTTAACGATCTTAAAGAGATAATAAATTAAATTCAAACGAGAGATAAATAAAATGTATATTCTTAAGAAAATTTATAATTTAAATAAAATTAAAGTGACAAGAAATCTGTTACTGCATTGAACTAAATCATTTATATCCCCTAATATAAGTTAAAAACTTGTTGATATATATTCCACACTAAAAAAATTTTAATGAAGCAGGGGGGGGAAAGTTTTAGAAAATGCCTGTTTCAATTAACAAAATAACAAGTACATCTATCTATAACTGAATTTTTAAAATACTATAGATTTAGTCAACTTCCCAAATGCAAGGAATATTTTAATAATTATGAAAGAGTAAATAATTGTTATAAACTAACAGAATAAATAATTTTTAGTTAACTTAATAATGAAGAAAAAATCCTAAGAAAAAAAAAACTTTAAAAATGAAATATATAAATCATTGACATAATATTCCATTAAAAGTATTTTAAAATGATATATCATACTGTTTTAAAATATGTATAAAATGTAATAAATGATGAATTTACCTTATACCTTGAGCTACTTGGTAAGGAGTAGTTCTCCAAGATTCTCCTTCAACTACTTTTCCATCAGGTAAAGTAACTTTAATAGGCTCAGGAGTTTTTGCTTGCAATTCAGCTTCATAGTCAGCATACAACTTGTCCCAAATCTGAAGTCGTTCTTGTATATATGTAGGCCATGGTTTAAGCTACAAAATATTTTTTAGACACATGCTTAATAACATCCTTCAAATAAATAATATAATTAAAATTATCCCATGTGTAATGTCCAAGTGTGTAAAAATGCTGTCACTGTTGCACATGTCATAAGAAGAGATTAAAACAGATACCCAGTTTACAAGGCTTTAGCATGTGTGTGCTGATATTACGTATATAAAATTACACATATTCCAATTCATTCATTAAATTTTATTATTTCAATAATTTATCATTGAAATAGAAATGAATAAAATGAAACTTTCATTTTGATGGATATATCAATAAAATTGCACAATGGAAAATATAAAATTAAAATAAATGAATCCTTTAAAAAAAGTTTCATAATAACACAATAATCAGATTTGATTATTGTATATTTGTGCACATCATAAATCTTTTACTTCCATCAGAGGGCAATAATCAATCCAACATATTCAACTATAACAATGATAATGCACGTGGTTTCTGAGAAGAATACAATTACCAGTGTTATGTATTAGAAACACTAATTTGAAAATAGTGGTGATTATTGCTACGTTATTATTAATTTATTTTTTGATAGTTTACCTGATGATAATTTTTCAAGTTTTCCATTGTATAACATTAAAATGTTGACATTGTATGTGATTAAGTTATTTAGTCCCATTTTTAAATATAATTTCTAAAATTTTATATTTTAATTCAATAAAAATATAATGAATATATATTTATCAGTATTATAAATAGTACAGTATCTTTTATATAAGTTCAAGAAACAAATATTTGTAACAACTGTGATAAACAAAAACAACTACAGCTGGCAGGGCATATTACAAACACTGATTTGGAAGAAGAAAAAAAAAAAAAAAAGACTCGGGAGGTGAGTGCAATTTTTTTAATTAAAAAAAAAAGCTTTTAATTGTTTACTATTAAAGATGCTTTCATTTCTAACAATAATAGGGGTCTAGATATTTCCTTTTTGTTATATTTAATTCTTGTAGAGACATATGTAATGTTAGAACAATTTTTCCGACATTAATTTGAGAGACCATATACTTTTTAGCAAATATCATTGTGTGTTTCAATTCCACTCTTCCTTTCTAATTCTAATCATTTCATTTCCAGCATATGAATCTAATTCATTTTTCCTTCTACTTATTTCCAACCCCCATACCATCGACCTAAATCATACTTGATATATAGAATGGATTTTTTTAACGCAAAAGAAATTTTTTATTTTTAAAAGAAGCAAGTTTAAATAAAATTATGCAACAGTTATGCATACAATTTCTTGAAATGCTTTTGTTTTGTTCCTAATGTAATTAAAATATATTTATTCACCCTAATCCTTTATATAGCATGAACACATTGAAGTAATTATTATACTTGTCAGTTAATATTATTTATGATTATGTAATGACTAAATAGATCAATTTAGTTGGGTACCACATCTTTAAATAGATACTATCTACTTAACAAATCAAGCAATAATCAAATAATATCCATGGCTTCTGTGCATTTTAATCATTAAAATCTCTTGTTTTCATTTCCATGTCACTATTATAACCCTATTAATTAACATGGAATTAGAGAAACAGGTCCAAATAATCTTATCAGGTCTAAAAACTCTTCTTATACCAACAATATAATAATTTTTTGAAAACATTATTATTAAAATTTTTAACGTCCCATCTCTTTTGTTTAAAAGCATTTACAATTTTTCAGTTCATCTATTTTCCTTCTCTTCCTATCTTTTCAGTGCTTTAGGCATTTTTACCTTATAAATGCCTGGCAATTTTTTGTATGATTAATTTTTATCTCGCAATGTAATCTAGGCCATAAAATAGCAGCACTACATCATGTAATAAATAATTCAGTCAATGATTTTTAAAAATGTATTATTTGCCTTATTTCTACAATAGGTAATGTTTAATACTTTTTTTAATGTTTAATATTTTTATATTTAAAGTCTTTTAAATAAGATAACAGAAATTTTAATTATTTGCAGGTTCATCATTAAAATTTTAAAAGCATACTAATAATAATAATAAAGTGAGTAATAAAGGTTTTAACCTTTGATCATCTTTAACTAATTAATTCTAACAATTAGTTATTATTTTACAATGTTTTTTGTACTTTTAATAAGAGTACTCCTTTTCAATTTTGAGATGGTTATTTAATTCATACCTTACAATATTTTTTTTATCATTTATTATTGCTGCCTTTTTTTAAATTACCCATATTTAATAAACAGAAATTAGAAAGTATTTGGTACAAGAACAAGGAGCATACAATATTTTAAATACATAACAAATCTTTATTAATTTTATTAATAAATATATATGATATGGAGAATACATTAGAGATATATATAAATACCATAAATTATAGAAGTATTATATTATATTACTTTATGTGAAATTTAATAAGAACAATTAAAAAAATAATACAAATTAACTAGCACTAATGACTTTAAAATGTCTAAAACCAAACTTTTCTTTTTTCTTAAAATATATAATATTTATTTATATGAAGATCAAAGCTAATTAATACAAGCTTTGATGTTTTAAATATGATATGGTCTAAAAATGTAACTAGTAATAGATAATATGATTATGATGCAATAATGACAGTATATTTCATTATGGAAAAAAAAGTTTCAATCAGCTTTGATAAGCATTTATTTTAAAAAGATTATCATGTTTATATTTTTTAAGCTTCGCTACAGAATAAAAATAATCATATATGTATTTTTTGAAATATATAAAATTGTGAAATAAAACAGATCGGTAACAACTTACTTCAGATGTAATTTTTTTGAGGTTTAGGTTGAGATGCCTGAAACATTAGATAAATAAATATAAGAAGTTGAAAACAACAAAAATACTACCACAACCTTTAGTAATTTTTAAGTCAATAGAAACATAAACAAAAACAAAAGATGTTAGTTACAAAAGAAACTACTAATATTAGAAGTAAAAGCGTTTATATGAGCAACTACAGTGATGGGAAATATTTAACATAACGAATTATTAGTCTAATTGAGATAACATGATTCATTCCTATTTAAAAGAACTACACAATTCAAACAAAAACGAAAACAACATTTAATGGTTTCATTTATGCACAACATGGGTTTGCCTACAAACCATATTTCGTCTTGCTTCGATTATATATTTTGCAAGATTCCTTGCAGTCAATAAACGCTTGGAAATGAAAATTCATTGATTAAAAATTAAACAAAACTTAATTAATAAAAAATTAACTCATGCCTTTTCTTGATCCGACAAATTCATTTTATTTAACTCTTTTTCCACGTTTTCTGACATGATTTCCGCCGATGCCGACAAAAAAGAGAGGGATTGCCAACTGCGGGCGGTAAATTATTCGAAAACAAGTTGAAACACAAATGGAAATTTATACGTAACAAAATTTGCTTTTCCTTTTTTTTATTTTATAAATGTCCAAATGTTAACAATAAATAATAGATAAAATTTTAAAAATTTATTCTACAATATAGGAACTAAATAAATTTCAAATCATAAGTGCTGCATCGATTAAATTTTTATGAATAGTTGTCAGTTTGATTGCTAAGTGGTTGACACTTTTTGTACATATTTAAGTTCATGAATTCATTTATGATATGAGCAAAGCACATAAATAAAGTTTATATTATTGTTATGTATTTATCTCAAAATGATGATATTAATTAGAAACTGAAATTATTAACGTTTCATTAATTGATACAAATATTTTTTTTATTTATTATCATAAGTTTTTATTTTTCTTAATTAATTTTCAGATTGTGATTTGTTTCATAATTATTATTTAAACGGAAATATATATTGAAAAAATATTGAACAGTTTGTTTATAATATTTAAACGTGTTTTTTTTATTAATAGTTACAGTCCCGTGTGCCTTAGGGCGGTTCGGGTGTAATAAACCGTAATTATTAATAGTTACAGTCATAATTTTATCACTACAATTATTATTCATTATGTATAGAGGCTCCAGAAAACAGTAAGAAATTTTGATGAAATACAACGAGTTTTATTTTTTATGAGTAATTTGAATTATTCGCTGAATAATATAGCATTTATTAATATATTTAAAAAATATGTGTGTGAACTCAAATAAACATGGAATAAATGTATAATTATCTATAAAATAGTGTATATTATATGGACAATTGTTTCTAGTGGAGACTTTAACGAAATTTTATGTCGAGTACTGTATTCTCTGTATTTTCTCTAAACATAGTTCAAATTCTGAACTTTCTTATTTATTGTCAATCATAATTATAATTAAATCATAATAGTGTCGATCAAGCATATGGGGGGCCTCTCATGGTGGGATATAAAGGGCGATAAAAGTAACTAAAAAAATAAAAATAAAATGTAAATTTTCAACGAAAAAAATAAATAAATAAATCCCCTTAATTGAAAGAAAATTATCATAAACAATGCGAAATAATTTCTATGAACACAATTTTTAATTACTATGAATATCAAAATATTAATAATTATTTTTTAATTATAAAAGAATTAACTTTTATAAATATAAATATATTCAAAAATCTCAATTTTTCACAATATTCCTTCTCTTCAAAAACATTCAAACGTATTTACAAATCGGGGTAAGTACACGGAGTGCCTTTACTTATTAATGTTTTTTTCAATCAAAGTTAGGTAAATTCTAACTATCTTCTTTATAAAGACTTATATTTAAAATTAAAAAAGGAGATGGAATTTCAATTTAATTTATCCTTACAGTATATGCTACTCATATACTCCATTTTAAAAAATAAACCAAATAAACATGAAAATTCCTATGAAATTTTTGATAAAAAGGATTCAGGGGCGTGGCCTTTATAGTTGAAAGAGTGCAGCAGGTTCAAAAATGTGATGAAATATTTGTATCCTATACATAGATAACAACGAAAAAATCACACTATCAATTGATATTAAATTTTAAGTTCCCAAAATTCTTTGAAAATAATCAAGAAATTGAAGAATTTATTCCTAAATATGTATTACACATGCGCAAAACAGTGGCAGTTTGAGACAGCGATTAATCATTGAACGTAAATTAATGTTTTGCCTTTATTTCTGTGATATCTTTCTACTCTCCTATTTATAACAGATCTATTTACAAAAAATGATATGAATAAAGTTCAGAATTAGAAAATTCTGTGGTGTTTCAGGGATGTAATGATAGATAAGAATTAGACAATGGTGGGTTTTTTTTCTCTCTTACTTAAATTCTATATTGATGCTTTAAATTGGTTCTATTGTTATTGTGTGATTCTATTGTTATCTGTTTGAGTGACTCAATTGTCTGTATTAAATGTTCAAATTAAAATTTGTTTTTGGGAAGCGCTTCGCATCCAATGAAAAAGTTGAGAGGGCCATAGATGAATATTTTCCCAATCTTTCAGACTCTCACTTCCGTGAAGGAATACTGATTCAGGTGAAACGTTGGACCAAGTGTGTTGAAGTCAAGGGAAATTATGTAGAAAAATGAAATCATTTTTTAACTGAAAGTCGCAGTCTTTCATTGTCAGGCCAAGAACTTTTCACCTTACCCTCCTTGCCCGACAATCGATATGAGATGCTTTACACACATTGTCAATATCATCAACCACTCTCCTCTTTTCGAAAAGAGAGACTACAATGTCATCGCGTATTCGAACTTCCTATCTGCTAGCTGCTCGTGCTGTCACTGGTCGATGAGTCGGACAGAAGACTTTAATGTTAATCTATCCTCTCTGATTAACAATATTTTGTCAAACAGCAGTAAAAATTGTCAACTTCACAGATTAGAGCAAATTAAAAGAAACCCTTTACTTCATCGACCCCCCTAACTATAATCCCTTTATCCAAGAGTTATTTATTGAGGAAGGGGGATAGATACTTGGTGCTATCTAATTTCTTAGAAAAAAAGACCCATGCAATTCTGACCTTTCAACAATTTCTTCTTTTCGAATTAGCTGACCAGCGGACCGGGTCAAAGAAGTTTTTTAATTTTTATTCATGGAATTAAAACATTCATAGGTATATCCTTAATCTTAAAAAGTATAACTTATTTTATTTTTCGTATTTTTCCTATTAAAATCTATTTTTAACAAATACTCTCATGAGAAAATATTTTATGAGAATTTTTACGAGATTTCGACGTTACTTTCGTGAATTTTATTAAAAAAAAAAAAGGTGAAAAGTGCATAAGAATCAAGAAGAAATCTGAATCGTAGATGCAAAATACTAATAACAATTAAGAATTGTAGCTTGACAAATTGTAATATATATTAATAATTATTTATAATAAAAAAAAATCAGAAAATAAAATATAAGTGCGCCTAAATAACAGAATTTTTGTAAGAGACAAAAATATATTTAAAAATATTATAATAGCATAAACTTCAAAAATTGAAAATTTGAGATAATTTTTAATTTAATTTATTTTTTAACAATTTACCATAAATTAAAGAAAGTTTCTAATTCACGCCACCAGATGACGCCCGATAACCACAAAATGTTTTTGTTTAATTAAAAACAAATTAGAATATTGGTTTCAAGCAAGGTTTCAGTAAAATATCTAAGTAAAAAAAAAATTATAAGTGTAATAGTTTTTAAGTTGCATTAGAATACCATATATACAGACATGCAAGCATTCATTTTTATATCTACAATTTTAATAACAGTTTTAACAAATATTTTTATAATAAATTACATTTTTATAATTAAAAGTTCATGATATTTAATTTTTCAATATGTCAATAAATATTAATCAATTAATGTTCAAAAATAAGCTAAAATAAATAATAATCCCAGTTTTATACTGAACTACTTTTCCTACTTTTATTTTTCTAAGTTATTTCTTGTCTTGTAAGTTATAAGTTTCTCTAAGAAATTTATTAAATTAGTGATTTTTTAATTCAAACCTTTTTCAGAGATTAAAAATAAATAAATAAATGAATAAATAGCTTTTTCCAAAAATTGAAATGTTGATTTTCAATTTTTTTTTTGTTTATTTACTAATTTTTATTAAATTAATAATATTTCATTGTCAGTCCACGCTATTCTTCCCCTTGTAAATGCGGTTCAATTAAACTAAATGTTGGGGCACCTCTGACTTAAAAAATATGCAATATTAATATTGTGTCATATAAATTGCATAAAAAATAGTTAAAAATGAATTATAATGAGCTAAATTTCACTATTATTTGAAATCAATTTAAATTAAAATAATCTTAAATTAAATACTGCATAAAATTTTTTAATTGTGAATTTATTATAGAGTTAATAGTTTTAGTTTTTATTTCCAAACGACCTTCAGTATCTAAATATCTCACTAGATGGCAGCATAAGATATTTTATCTAAAAGAGGTGTTGATATATTGTTATCCCCAAAACAATTGTATCACTTCATGCGTCATCTGTCATGCAAACAAAGCAATTTGCAGCTTACTAGCAAGTATGACGCTTAGAAAGTGATTATTTAAATGCAATTTAGACACCGTGACTTGTTCGAAGAAATGGGTGGTCTTGTGGCGTTACTTATTGCTTGCTTTCACTTTGCTACTTAAATTTTTTTTTTATGGTGTATGCATGGCCCACTTTTTAAAAAATTTTTTTAATCTTCGCATTACCGCACCCAAGCAGAAAAATTATTAGGGCATATCGTACTTTATTGGTATTCAACACGTGCGTACAGCGTCAATAATATATTTATACTTTTTTTTCAATGATAAATAACTATAATCCTGTGATTATGTTATGCAATTTTCAAAAAATACTTGAAAAAGCGTGTAAAACAAGATCATATTTTCTTCTTAAACAATTTAATGTTTTAATGGTTGATATTTCTATAGAATGTGACGTAAATTTTCGTAATTTATGTTAAGAATGAAAAATTTTTAAAAGAAGCTAACAAAAAAAAAAAAAAAAAAAAAAAAAAAAAAGGCTTCAAAATTTGGGTTTACAATTATGCTCAAAAATTAAGACATCATCCGCAAGGTCTCTAATTATAAATCGACAGTTTGCAAGCACCAAATCTTTAATTTTTTGGACGTGAGCTGCGTCAATTGAGGTTGATGGTCGCCCTTCGTCTTCAACGCATTCTCTGCCTTCTTTGAACTGTTTATACCACTTCTAAGCATTTCTTTCCGATATAGGAATGCTCACCGAAGGCCTTCCGCAGCATTCTATACGTTTCCGCAAACAAAATTTAATGCAAGTTCAATTAATTGCTCAATTAATTCAGACATTTCAAAAATCGCCGGAATCAGTTTTAGCGTCTCACAAAGCCAAGCGTAACTCAAACACTAATGAATATTTTGACGTCAAATTTCACACAGATGTCAAGGACAGTGCCAGCTACCTAAAAAAGAGAAAGAAAAAAAAATGAAATTCCTTAAGCCTCGGAAATTTTAAATTGAAAATTGTTCTTACTTTTTGAACACAGTAGTACACATCAAATACGAAAAATTTAAGTCTTGCACATTAATTTTTATTTTTTATTCCATTCTTTAGAGGAAGTTCAGACATGTAAGTCCATAAAAAGTTGAGAGAGCAAATACAATTTTTCACTCACCACATTCAATAAATTGTCTGGAAAGCTAGACATTTCAAGGAATGTGTAAATAGTCTTCTATTTGAAATATGGAAATGATGAAAGGATGATTTATGATAATGTTACTGTTAGTATATTATTGGTCGTTTAAAGAGGGTGCAATTTTATTTGTTTAATAAAAGAAAGAATTAAGTTGATGTATAAAAATTTAAAAATGTCATATTTGCTTTTATAATGGTGGAAAATTATTAATTTGGAATAATTTTAAAAAGAAAATATTTTGGTAAAGCTTTATTAATATTTAAAAATCCTTAATCATTAGTTTTCCTTTCAAAAAGTGGTATTAAATAACGAGATAAATATAAATATGCTGATTAATTTATATATGTTTCATAAATTAATGATACATTAAATATTTAACTTGGAATAATTTTAAAAAGAAATTGTTTTAGTGAAACATTATTAATGTTTAAAAACCATTAAGTACTAATTTTCTATCCAAAAAAATGGTATTAAATAACAATATAAATACAAACATGCAGATTAATTTACATTTGTTTTATAAATTAATTAGATACTAAGCATTTAACTGCTCTTGTTTCTTATCCCCTTAGTCGACAGCAACATTTAAACTATGTCCAAGAACCCCTGTGGTCTCATGGAAGGATTTAAAGGGGGGGGGGCAACTTCTGTTGGGATGGAGCACCCATAGGCAGAAGTCTAACTTGGCTCCGTGACGCTGACTTTTTATGGGGTAGAATTGTCAGCTTTACGTCCAATGCTCTACAATCATATTAGAGTGGGACCTACAGCTTAAAGTGGATTCCTAACCACTACAAACATCCATGGGACCACCGGGACTCGCATCCGAAACCTGCGGCACCTATCACCGTCAGGCCTGATATTTAACCATGTTCTTATAATGCTGAGTTTTTTTAGCATTATAGCATCTGTCCGATAAACACATTAATCCATTTAAAACATGAATTTATTACGAGAACACCATTTTGGTGAATCAATATAAGAATGGGGGATTAAAGTGTTGCTTCTATCAGATTCAAGAGCAGCTCTTCAGGCTATAGACTTCCGAAGTTCCTCCGAAGAATATTGATGGTTGTGACAAACTTTTGCCAAGTATAAAAATAAAATAGTCCTCTTGCAGTGGATCCCGGTCCACTGCAGAATAAAGAGAAACGAGGCCGCTGATTTCCTAGCAAAAAAAGGGCCTCTGTTTTACAGCTAAATAAACAGGAGTTGGCCTATCATTCCATTAAGGCGATAATTAAAAAGACCCTTAGATGCTCTTTCTTTGAGGAGCTGCCGCTAGTAACGGTCACAAGCCCTGGTACGATCATATTTATGATATCCCTGAATGGCCCTTCTGTGGTCACGATTGTCTCCGCAAGAGCCTGACCCTCTCTGTCTCCTGTGTGGTAAACAGGAAGAAATGGACATGTATCACTTTGCTTCCTGTTCTGCACTGCCTCCTGTTTCTTTATGGAAGCGTTATCGGATTGCCAGACGTAAGTGGATGGATTAACTCAGGCCATTTGTTTCTATCTTGTTCTTTGTATTTCTTCTTCTTTTTTATGATATCTGTTGTCCTGTAAACTTGCCATTGGAAATAATAATTTATTTATTTTTTATTATCATTAAAAAATGGGAGAAGGATAACCTTTCAGGATGATTTTCAAGGAAAAGTGCACATTTTAATATCGTATTTTTCCATAGCACGTATACATGCTTCTTCTCTCCTAATGTGCTTCCATAAAAGCCATTCCAAACATGGAAAAACAGGTAAAATTAATACAAGGCACTCTGTCTCAAGCATTGTAGAGTACTCAGCTCATTTTATTTAAAAAAAAAAAAAAAAAAAACTGACTGCCACATATTCGGTCAACGAAAATCGATCATTTATTCTCTCTTAACATTCTCACTGCATCTGTTTATTAATATGGCAGATATTTTAATCTGCCATATAATATAGAGAACTTAATATGCCATTTATTTAATAAAAAAAAACAAATTAGAAACACAAAATTTAAATTATGTAGCTTACATTAATAAAATGCATTTTAATTGAACACATTTTGTATTTAGACTAATAAGATTAAAATATAGAAAACATTTTAAAAATATTATTCAGCCATCTTGTTGCATTAAATCCAACCCGAAGCATATCAAATAATAGCACCTTATAAAGTCAGGAAAGTTCTTAACAATAGCCTATTAAGTCTTATTATAAATTTTTAATATATCCCTTTTACATATTTAGTCTTCAAACACTAAATATTTAAGGAAAAAAGAAAAAAGAAGAAGAGATTTCATCGAGGAGCCTCTTGATGGCACAAATCTTCGAACAAATTGGGAAATTTAAGCCCACAACCGCACAAGGTAATTATTTTCGCTTCAATGGCTAAATGGAAAAGGAGCTCAGCGGGCTTAATTTATCGTGATTTATTGCTAGATGGGCGAATCCATCGTTCGGCTGGCCGTGAGCCAAAGCAGCACGAAAGAATCGTTTGTTTGCCGCCTGGACAAACAATTAGCGAAACCGTTAGACAAACTTCCATCTCGCTGTTGATCTCAGGTCAGATAGCTGAATTCGAAAGTCATTCGTGTAGTATGTGTTTTTAAATTCGTACTGTAGTATCGAAAAAATAAAAGATTTATTTCAGTTTGAGTTTAGAATTAAGAACAATGCCATTTTTCTTTTGGATAAGAGCGTTCTATAAATTCTTAAAAAAAAAAATGTTCATTTTTTTCTAGACCTTTATAATTATTTTTTTAAAAACATAAAAAATATGTATGTTTGTGTTTGAAGATTTTGTATTTAAGTGTAGAGTGAAAAAAATTTAATATTTTTGTAAAAAAAAAATTGAAATAATTTTTTTAAAACGATTATTTTGAATTAAAAAAAATAAGTATAAAATATAGTAAGCATTTTAAAAATATTTATCACCTACTTTGTTCACATTTAACTCAAACCAATTCATGTCAAATATTTTTAAGTAAAATCAGATAAGTATGCAAATGAATTAAACTTTATCACAAGTTTTTAATATATTCTTTAATATATAAAAAGATAATTTCGTTTTTAGTAAAAAATGGAAATGATCTTTTTATTAACACGATTATTTTGAATTCAGAAAATAAGTTTGAAATATAGTAAACATTTTAAAAATATTTATCACCTACTTTGTTCATTTAACTCAAACCAATTCATGTCAAATATTTTTAAGTAAAATCAGATAAGTATGCAAATGAATTAAACTTTATCACAAGTTTTTAATATATTCTTTAATATATAAAAAGATAATTTCGTTTTAGTAAAAAATGGAAATGATCTTTTTTATTAACACGATTATTTTGAATTCAGAAAATAAGTTTGAAATATAGTAAACATTTTAAAAATATTTATCACCTACTTTGTTCACATTTAACTCAAACCAATTCATGTCAAATATTTTTAAGTAAAATCAGATAAGTATGCAAATGAATTAAACTTTATCACAAGTTTTTAATATATTCTTTAATATATAAAAAGATAATTTCGTTTTAGTAAAAATGGAAATGATCTTTTATTAACACGATTATTTTGAATTCAGAAAATAAGTTTGAAATATAGTAAACATTTTAAAAATATTTATCACCTACTTTGTTCACATTTAACTCAAACCAATTCATGTCAAATATTTTTAAGTAAAATCAGATAAGTATGCAAATGAATTAAACTTTATCACAAGTTTTTAATATATTCTTTAATATATAAAAAGATAATTTCGTTTTAGTAAAAAATGGAAATGATCTTTTTTATTAACACGATTATTTTGAATTCAGAAAATAAGTTTGAAATATAGTAAACATTTTAAAAATATTTATCACCTACTTTGTTCACATTTAACTCAAACCAATTCATGCCAAATATTTTTAAGTAAAATCAGATAAGTATGCAAATGAATTAAACTTTATCACAAGTTTTTAATATATTCTTTAATATATAAAAAGATAATTTCGTTTTAGTAAAAAATGGAAATGATCTTTTTTATTAACACGATTATTTTGAATTCAGAAAATAAGTTTGAAATATAGTAAACATTTTAAAAATATTTATCAGATACTTTGTTTGATTTAAATCAAACCAATTCATGTCAAAGATTTTGAAGGAAAATCAAACAAATATGTAAGCCAATTTATTAATAAAAAACAATTAAACCTTATCGCAAGTTTTTAATACATAAAAAGATCATTTCGTTCTTAAAAAAACAAATGAAATTATCTTTTTATTAGCATGATTATTTTGAATTCAAAAAAGTAAGTATAAAATATAGTAAACATTTTTAAAATATTTATCAGTTATCCTTATTTCATTATATCTAATCCATCATGTCAAAGATTTTGAAGGAAAATCACACAAGCCAAGTTATTAATAAGAACCAATTAAACTTTATCACAAATTTTTAATGTATTCTTTTTAAGTATTAGACTTCATGCATTAAATCATTGAAAAGGAAAGAAGAAAATAATTTGAGTTTTATTAGAAGTTTAACTGCATACAAGTTAATTTGATTCCTAAAAAGTGAAAAAAATTATCATTCATATTTAACTAAACATTCACTGCATATTTTCAGGCTTATATTATATTTCATTATTATATTTTTAAGTTATATACTTATAGTTTTATTATTTTTATACTTTTTCGTGTCATGGAGTCTTTTATCTGTGAGATAAAAAATATGAACTTCCTTATCAAAATAATATTTTTAAATACAAAAAAAAAAAAAAAAAAAAAAAAAAATGAAAGTAAATTAATTTTGTAAAAATCCATTAACTAAAAATAGTATACTGTAATAAAAAAAAAAAAACCGTTGATACAAAAATATAATGCATATGTGTTTTTAAACACGTTAAATAATAAAAAGAAATACATTATAACACTAGGTGTTGTTGAAATTTTATCATTAAAAAATTGTCAACGCAGTCATTGATTGTCTTTGCTTTACAGTTGAATTTCACTCTTTTTTTTTTATACACAAGACTTCTGTAGAACACCGGAAAGATGACTCTTCAATCAATAGGAAACCTGGATTTGCATGGCAGCGGTCAGAAAATTTAGTCTTTAGTTACAAACTATATCTACAAAAAAACTGGGTTTTTTTCGCTCTTTGAATCTTCAGCTTGCACCAATTCAAATAACATTTGTAATAATTTCTCCCGTCTCTTTTCTACATGATAATCTGTGCTGCACCTGGTATTTTGTAAATATGCTGTCAAGTAAATGCTTTTGTACTTGTTACTGTGCTATTTACCGTTTCTACTTAATATCATATATTGCATAAATATTTTTATATACGTGGTTTCAAACACTGTGTTCTATGTTAATTATTGTCGCTTTTGATTCCCTCTGAGATTGTCACCGCTCCAGTAGAACACCTTATATGGATTTCAGATACAGATTTGTTATGATAAAGGGCATACTGGCCATTTGATTATAACAACTTGGAACCGTTTTACCCATCATTTAATGATAAAACCAATAAATTCAGTTCTATGTATAGAAATCTAGTGTTAAATTCCTTTAGTCTGTCATCAAAAACAAAATAAACGGGCGACATTGAAGAATTTCATTTGAAAGTAACCTCTGTTCAATTCTCAGTTTGAAGTGTTGCTTGAAATGCCATCTTTTCGAATTTGTATTGATATAAATCAAATGTCACAAATTCGTAGACCTTCTATGTTATCATCGAAAGTAATTTAAGCATGGCATAAAATGCAGTGGTGTGCCATATTATTAGATCCATGCCAGTAATTGTGTTAAAAATCACTTATTTGTAATAAAAGACGACAATAACTACGTCTTTTCATTAAATTTAGGTGTGGCAAGTGCTGGCAACACCTCTACAAATATTGTTTTAAAACTGGCAACACTGAATTAATAAATAATGTGCATAAGTAACAAGTATTTTTTCGAATTTTTCTGACTAATTTTTAATTCAAGTATGTATTGTTTTTATTTTGTTTATTGTTGATTACATAATAATGTGTTATAGCCATTGATTAATGTTTTCTATTAAATAATATCATGTTGAAGTGTAAAATTATTGTATTTTTGCTGTTTTTAGAATTTTTGCTGTTTTTCAGAATGGGAACTATATAACCAAAGAAAATTGGCGAAATGTCTGGTTTGCTTAAGGCAAATAGGCTGTCACAGAATGAAATAACTAGTATTGTGGGAGTGTCAAGAAGTTCTGTAAAAAAACATTAAAAATCAATATTGAGACATTACAAAGTAAATGTAAAGGAAATTGCGGAAGAAAACGCAATACAACCCTAAGAACAGACAAAAAAATCCGTGATACATACTTGGAAATCGAAAAATGTTTAAGCGCATATTAACTAAACATAAGGTATATAAAATATATTATATTTATATTATGTAAGCGTAAGGTAAGACAGAGGTATTCAAGTTTCACAGCGTATCGTGCAGCGACGACTTGCAGAATTTGGTTTGATGGCAAGAAAACTAATATCGCAAGCCGAAACTTGCTCAGGCAATGATTAAAAAGCAATTGGAATCGATACGAAAATTCAAAAACTTTCAGTAGAAGATTGTAAAAAGGTAAATATGAATTGTGATAATCATTATTCTCTATCAGCGTGATGAAAATTTATTTACGTACGCCCCAAAGGACAATTTTCTTTTTCCGCAGAATTGCTTTTCGGACTAGTCCGTTTTCCAAATCATGGTTGATAAGTCAACGTTTGCAAGAATACTATAAGTCTTCAAATTATGCAAGTACTATGAAACAAGAATACCTCTAAATTTTTACCACAGACCATATCATGATAGATGTGGCACGTTTAACCTTTGAAACAATACAAATGGTATTCTTCTACAAGCCTTCTGCAAATTTTGACTTATCAGTCATGATTTGGAAAACGGACTTGCCTGAAAAGCAAACCTGCGGAAAAATAAAAATATCCTTTATGACTTACGTGCATAAATTTTCATCACACATTTTCATGTTAATCCATGAGGCGGTGAGTAGCTCAAAGTAAGTAAATTTAAGCTATTCGAAGTTATTCATAATTAATCACATTATATTGAATATGATCACTTCTTTTCATGTTGATCCATGAGTGGTCGAATAGCTCAAAGAAAGTAAATTTGATCTATTCGATGTTATTTTACTTATAATTAGTTACATTATATTGAGGCCCGAATGGCTGAGCGGCTAGCGTTCGGTACCACAGATTTCGGGTTCGTGCCCCGGCGGTGCCATGGATGTTTGTAGTGGTTCGGAATCCACTTTAAACCGTACGTTCTGGTCTCATATGATTGTAAGAGCGTCACGGAGCCCAACCAGATTTCTTGCCCATATCATTCTCAAACTATATAGAGGCAACTCAGCTCTAGGCCCAGTGATGTGGTGTGGTGTAGTAGTAGTAGGAGTAGGAGTTACATTATACGAAATGGGGCCACTTCATTTCATATTAATCCATGAGTCGTCGAATAGCTCAAAGTAATTAAATTTGAACTATTCGACGTTATTTTACTTATTATTAGTTACATTATATTGAATATGATCACTTCCTATCATGTTAATTTATGAGTCGTCGAGTAGCTCGAAGTAAATAAATTTGAGCTATTCGACGTTATTTTACTTATGATTAATTACATTTGAATGTGGTCACTTCATTTCATGTTAATCCATGAGTGATTATTAATATTATTTTTACATGAAAAAACATAATGTTTTTTTTTAAAAAATGCTTTTTATTCATTATCAAAAAAATCTTAAACTTTATTTTTATCAATCCATAAACAGATTTTATTTGCTTGATCCCCTTGTTTAAAAGGTCAGGCTCGTGTGAGCTACAAAATGTTTTTCGTTGTATGTAAAGTGACTTCTTTTCCATTAAGTATTAAGAAAATGAAAAGAAAAAAAAAAAAATAGGGAAATGTAAAAAGAGCACTATTTTCTTCCTCTCACCCTCCTTAACAATGTTAAATTAGTGAATTTTTTTTCCCTTCTTAATAGGTTACTTTCGAGAATCTTCTTAAAATGAATCTATAGTGGGAAAAAAAGAAAAAAAAAAAAAAAAAAAAAAAAACGCTAACTGAAAATGTCTCTTTTTATGTTAAGTTTCATTTTAATCCCATTAATTCACTTGAACCGACGCTCTTTCTTAGAAGCCATTGAAAACAAGTTTCAGACATTCGCAAAAAAAATAATAATGAACTGTGGAAATTCACTCAATTTTTAATTTTTCTTAACCAAAAATGAATCTGCGAATTAATCTTTAAAAGAAGAAAAAAACTCGTTAAATTTTGTGTCAATGTTTTTCTTTATAGTATGAGTGGCCCGAAGAATTAGTGATGAATGTCGTTAAAAGGTTTTTAAATTAAAAATAAAATTTTTATATAAAAAAGAAACCGTTAAATTTTTTTGTTTCTTATTATTTTTAATGGATTTGAAGTAATTAATTTGTTAATCTCAAATATGTTAACAACTTATCATAATGTATTCGGTCAAAAAATCCATCAATCCATTTTTAAATAGTTTTTGATATAATGTATTTTTTTAAATGTCTAATACAATTTTAAAAATTTCAAATATATATGTGCAGAGTTGAATATTTTTTAATTAGTAATTTTTTTTTTTTTTTTTTTTTTTTTTTTTTTTTTTGAAGAATTCCCTTTTTCCCGAATAAATTCGTTTTTTATTACCAAGAAAGACATTTTCCAGCAATAAGCATTGGATTTTATGTTTTTATTTAGGCAAATAGGCTGACATACATATCCAATCGGCATTGAATATGTATGTATATACATATACATACATATTTATATACATACATACATATATATATATATATAGAACTTGATAACTGAGTATTTGGTACCACAGGTTTCGAGTTTGAGTCATGGATGTTTATATTTGCTCGGAATCCACTTTAGGTGCCGTTCTGATATGTCTGTTGGGCGTAGGACTGACAACCCTCCCCCTGTAAAAAGTAAGCTATATATCATGTTTAGGAATTTGGCAGAAGGCCTTTGGAAGAAGAAGATATATATATTATTAAGGAAGCTAATTTTTTTATAATGAAGACACGAGTAAATTAGAGAAAAAAAATTTCATAAATAAAAGGAACATTTTATTCATTACAATAATAATACAGAAAACATTTTAATATGATAAATGTATAGCAAAAAAGTTTGTATCCCTTTATAATATAATTATGCTTACATGCCTAATAATTATTATTTAAATGAATACTCTTCCATGGATGAATTAATAATATATTAGAAATATTTATTAATATATATTAGAAAAAATAAATATTTTTGATTAATAATATATTAGAAATATGGGAACAAGAAATATCTTTCATATGGTATTTGTTACAAAGGCTGCAGCTAGAGTATAAATATTCAAACTCGATTTCTCACTTGCCCAAAAATCATTAGCAATTGAAAAAACCCGTTCAACAATTAGTTTCAATTCAGCTCGACGTAAATTAAACTATAATAGTAAATAATAATTATTAATCAATAACATTTTTGATGTATGGATGTTTTTGGTTTAAGCATTACAAATACCATTAACTATAATTAACCTTTAACAAAATAATAGGATAATAGAAATCTTTTAAAAGGTTAACTATTTGAAAGCTGAGTTATTGTATCTGGAGTCACTTTTTTGAATTTTCATTTTATTGTAAAGTAATACGAAAAATACATGTTTTTATGAATAAGTACATATTGCTTGACACCTGAATTTGAAAAATGAATGAATGAGAAATGAATTCAAATATTTTAATTTTATCGAAGCCTATTTTTTATAGTGGTATATTTTATACTTTTAAAATAGAACTTAGTCACATTAAGGTTTCTTAGTGACCAGAATTCAAGAAACCGAATTTTTTTCAGAACAGTTTTTGTTCTAGAATTTTGCAGTCAGAATTCTTCCATGAAACGTCTTTTTTACACTTCTTGGAAAATAATAGTTTCAAAAAAAAATTGTTTTACAATACAGATGCTCACCTCCCCATTTTTATTTTAAGACATAACAAACAGATAATTATTTTCTTTTTTGAGATTTTTTTGTTAGTTGAAAGATGAAAACAGGGAACAAAATCCGGTTCTTGTTTAACAACAACAAAAAGCACTAATATAAATAAGCTCTTTTTTTTTTTTTTTTGCTGTTGCCTTGTTATGACTTCCGACGTTGTGTTTATTTTGTAGGTGCTTAACTTCCTCCCCCCCAAAAAAAAGAAAAACCGGCCTCCATTAAAATTGCGCTGAACAAAATAGCTG
Organism: Caerostris darwini; assembly: GCA_021605075.1. Taxonomy (NCBI): domain Eukaryota; kingdom Metazoa; phylum Arthropoda; class Arachnida; order Araneae; family Araneidae; genus Caerostris; species Caerostris darwini. The sequence goes on from BPLQ01014189.1 coordinate 45,488, forward strand.
TAGCCATTGCCAAATAATGTTTTAAAATGTTTAAGCCTATTTGGATTTAATATATATTTGTGAAACATTTTCAGCCGTTTTAAACCCTGAATATTATCATTTTGAAAGACAAAAACTACTTGAATACACACCTGACGCCTACAAAAATCGAACTAGATTTTAAAGAACTATAATTAAAATTTAGTTCGATAAAATTTCGTTAAAATTTATACATATATATTGCAAAAATATTCAAATTAAGAAATACCATAGTGTCAAATACCTTAATATGAAAAAATCCATGAGACTTCTGTCCTCAAGTATAAGATTTTTGTCGTAACCTGATGTAGCAGTTAATAGCTAACTCTGATGGATAGTATATATTGCTTATTGAAAAAAAAATCAGTATAATAAAAAGAAGGTAAAGAATTTCAGGTGTTATATTACATTGATTTAGTAATAACTTCAATAGTTTAGTTTAAATTCAAATTTAAGCTCCAAAGGTATTAATATATAGCTTCTATTTGTCAATTTTTTAATATTTTTTATTTACAATGGCAAGTTTACAGGACAACAGATATCGTAAAAAGAAAGAAAAAAAAAATAAGTTGACAATGACAACAACGAAATGACATCAGTTAATCCCTCCACCTAAGTCTGGCAATCCAATAGCACTTCCATAAAGAAACAGGAGGCAGTGCAGAACAGGAGGCAAGATGAGACATATCCATTTCTTCCTGGTTATCACACAGGAGACAGAGAGGGCCAGGAGTCAGTTTAATTTTGTGGAAGTGCTTGCGGAGAAAATCGTGACCGCAGAAAAGCCGTAGAAATGCTAAACATTTTTCTCTGGGCCATTCAGGGATATCATGCATATGCCAATATCGAAATTCTTCACAGTATTTAATAACTCCTCCTCTCTCTTGTTTTGGGACAATCCACTGCAGAACGTTGCCCGAAGTGCCACAAGGAGGTAGATCTACGTTGCACTATCCGATTTATTAATATATACTAATAAAAAATTTTATATTTAAAACATTCCAAATATTATTGTGCATTTTAAAAAATTATCCAGCAACAAAAATAGTTACTTTGAGGAGTACTATTTTAAAAAGGTGCGTGCTATTGGCAATTCTATAAAATTCATAATGAATTTTTCAGTCACACATTCGCCGATGGCTTATGTATTGATAGCCAATACAGATCAGACTCTATTTGGGTAAGAAATAAAAAAGATCAGGAATATGGACCCTGTATGCAGGCTAGTGTATCATTGTCAAAAGTTCTTATTTTTTTTAATTTTCGGTCATTTTGAAAATAAAATATTTTTCTTATAATTTACGTTTTTTCTTTTGTTTTACTAAATTAGTGCCGAATTATATTCCATGGCTTAATCTTTCAATTGGCTTTTTAAAGTAAAGTTGATAAGCAATGAAGTGGCCTGCAAGAACAGCAGCGATAGACCGCATGTGGTCAACTGACCATTCAGACCACACCATGGTCTGAACATTCCTAATGTATATGATGAATTAAAACATATAAATAATTTTAATGTTTTTTATTTGTCAAATTGCAATGAAAGCACGTGGCTCTTAGATTTCAGCCTGTCTGCTTAGTAAAGCAAAAAAATTTGCTAAAAATAACAACTAAAAATAAATCTACATAAAAATCTGCTTAGTAAAGCCTTCCTACTTTACCACTAAGTAATTTCTTTTTTTCTTTACCAAACTGTCTAATTGCCCATTTCGCCTCCAGAGTAAATGCAATGTTTACTTGATAGGACATACTCCTTTAACCATAAATCAGAGATGAACAGGTTCGTTAATGCCAAGGGTCACATATATTACATGTGACTTATGGGACGGCCATAAAAAGGAATGATCTAGTATAAAGATATACGTCACATGTTGTATCAAAGAAAATTAATATAAATAACTTAATTTGTGTTTCATTTGCATTGGTTTAACAATTGTTTCGATGTTTGGTTTAGTTTTGCAGTAGCTAAATTTTACCGTTAAGATTTATGATTGTAAAAAATTTATTCTCATACATAAATTGACCATAAGATGCTTACGCATGCCAGTATGTTGTCTAGCAAACTATTTAAAATTATTTTTGTCGACCTGACTTAGTAATTTTAAAGCTCTACTTTTTTAATTTAATATCTCTAAGATTTTATATATTTAGATTTAATTTAATTAAAAAAGAAATAGTAAAATGTTAGGAAAACATTTTAATCAATGTTTTCTTATTTATTATAAACTACCGACTAAAAACTATGTCTAAAGTAGTTAATATATTTATCTATTGTAAGGTTGTAAATCTATGCCCTTATCAGATAGTGATTAGGATCTTTTTCAAAGTAATTTTTCACTTCTACGATGTTTTTTGCCAAAAACATGGTCTATTTTAAAATTGGGCTTCAGTAAAATTGATGCGGTTTTTGCAGATTGTATCTTGAGGTATGCAAGCCTGTTTGCATTAGCGTTTATTTGTAAACAAACATTTATAGGGGTGAATATAAAAAAATTGATAAATAAAAATAATTTAATTAATCACTTTTTTGAGCTTGGTATATACATAAATTGTACCAAATACTGAAACACTTATTAAATTAATGTAATTTCACATATCAGATTCTTCACTTACTTTTTATTATATTACATAATTTTTTATTACATATAAAGAAATAAAATAAATGTATGTTTGATAATGTTCGAGTTTAAATATATATGTACGTAATCAAGTTAGTGTGATTACATGCTCACAGTTTACAACAGGATAAATAGTTAAAAAGCTAGAAGTACCATAATAAAAGTTAGTATGATCAGGGAAAGTATTCACCATCGGATTTCGACGACCAGGCACTTTTGCCAGCCGTGGAAGGGGACGAAAGCTTAACAACATGAATGCTGGCCGACAACTTCAATATGACCATTCAACCATCGTTCGGCATCTCAAAAAGTTTGAAAAGGTATGGAAATAGCCTGGATGGATCCCCCACGAACTCAGCGACTACAATAAAGCCGACAATACAATGCCACCGATTTGCTTCAACAAAACGAGCGGAGTCCGTTTCTAAGGATCTTGTCACTGGGGTTGAATCGTGGCTTCTCTTCAAAACCCTCAAACGAAAGAAGGTCTGCGTTTCGCCAGGAGTTTCACAAAAGGAATAACGAAGAACGTGCACTTAAGAAGGCAATGCGGTGTGTTTGATGTGACAGAAGTTGAATCAACCATTGGAAAATCATCTTAAACGGAATTTGTTATTGGTGGAAACCAACCCAAAAATGAGTATGAGTATGATTATCGATACGCATTCTTATAATCTGAAACTAGAAGGATATTTCCATTGATAAATTTGTAAAATATTGTAAATTTTTATTAAAATACAGCACGTCAAAGAAACGCCTGATAATTATGCACCAACTTAATGCAATCATAAATAATAAATCATAAAATTTCTAATAGCTGAGATTTTGTTTTGTTTAATTTTAGAAAAAAAAAATTAGTCTTAAATTGAACAAACTTTTCAAACACAAATAATTAAGTCTTAAATTGAATAAACCTTTCATTCCATATTTTATATAGTTTTACTAAAAGCTTCCAACAAAATTTTAGAGGTATATCGCCATGAGTCCTGAATTCTAGCATTCAGTGCGATTTTGAAAATATTATCATCCCTAACTGGCAATCTACTATGATGCTTTGAACTAATTTTCGTATAAGGAATTATGTCGGCCAAACATATTTTAAAATAAGACCAAAAGTATACACTTTCAGAGGCATTAAAACTCTTGAATTGTATTAAATTCGATGAATCACGGTGCTTTTACAACACCCTGGAGCCTCATTCATGGTTAAAGAAAAGCCTTTTTGTAACTTAAGTGTTGAAGAATGTGATAAAGCGGAGAAAATAATTTTAATAAAAGTTCAAAGAGAATGTTTTGAGAAAAACAGAAATCTTTCAAATCAGACCTATTTAGATCCAGATGATCTCCTTAGAGTAAAGACAAGAATTATACAAAGAAAAGATCAAGAAAGTTTTCGATATCCAATTTTGCTACCATCAAAGCATCATATAGTAGACAAATTAATATTTGAGAAGCATGTTGAACTTTGCCATGCAGGTATACAAGTCTTGATGTCTACGTTACGAGAAGAATATTGGATTATAAAAAGCAGAAAGACTATTCGTCAAGTCATTAGAAACTGTCTCCGATGCAAAAGATTTTCCATACATCCTCTTCAATCTATTAGTGCTCCACTCCCCGAAGATAGAATAAGAGAGGCTCAAGTATTCGAAGTCATTGGTGTAGATCTGTGTGGACCATTGTTTTTGAAAGACAACAAAAAATGTTGGATTGTTTTATTTACTTGTGCTATTTTTCGTGCTGTTCATTTAGAACTTAAATTAGGCAAGATGAAAGGTGTGCCTTGCAGAGTAGGACTCCACTATCTGACTCCTTCCGCAGCAAGTGCCCCGACACTGATGATTCCACATCAGATCCAGTGACTGTCATCGAATCCAGTGATTGTCCTCAATCTATTGACTGTCAACCATATGACAGGTGTGATAATAGTGATACTTATCAGACATCCCGTTGTGGAAGAATCCTAAGATCTCCTAAGCGACTGGACTTATGATTTTGAGTTTCATTATTCTCTTGAAACTCAAAGGTGGGAGAATGTCGAAAATGATGTCGAACAAGAACTTTTTGATTTGTATGTCACGTGAACACTTTCCCTCTCTTAACTGTAACCAACCGTACTTCGGTTTAAGAACTTTACTTCCTTGTTAGTAGTTAGCCGCGCTAAGATGCGCTTTCTCTGTCTGTATGTCTGTCTGTAAATTTTTGTATCATCTCGTCATTAATATTCTGAATAAAAGTATAATTAAAGGAATATTGGATTGAATTGGCTGCTTCCCGCCCCTTTGGATACCTCTTTCTTCAATAATCCTGGAACTGGAAGGGTAAGAGAAATTTTATATGAACCTTTCTAGTTTTATTTTGGAGGATTGTTTGGTGAGGTAAAAGCCTAATAATTATGCACCAACCAAATAGTATCTACGGGAAATATGTGTTGCTAAAATTAACGATTTGCCAATATCAAATCATGTGGTCTGTGTTTCATTTTGAATTATCTGGATTTTAGAATGTAAACAAAATAGTGTCCTAGGATTAGCTTTGCTTATGGACGTAAAATTAATCATTATTCAAGTTCTGTTAAGGAAATAACATATAAATCATGTTCACATGTGATAAATTGGAATTCATAAATGATTTAAGTTTTTTATATTTATATCACTGAGATATTTTGAATTTAAAATTTGAGAAATATGTCATACTTAACTTCTTTGCCTCTCGTTTGAACAATATTTTGCCACCTCCTTATCTGAAACCTCAAGAAGCAATGTCCCTAGTTTCTACCTCCCTAAAACAAATGACGTGTAGTGTGCCTCTATTTGCACCTCCTGTCACCCAGACCTCAAGCAGAAGAGAGGTGCTGAAAAGGAATCGACACACGAGATGGGCGATGACATCCACACCATAATGAACTGTCAAACTCTTACGGGGGAGAATCCCATCGAGATGTCAGGAATCGATTTTCGGGAGGGGAGGGTTGGTGGGTGAGGGAGGTCCCCTTATCGTTTGGCGGAAAGGGAATAGCCCCCAATGCGTGTTCTTCAGGACGGACAATAACTCAAAGAAAAGATATTAGCTTACAGAGTGTAAGGAGGAAATATCGCATCTTGTTGAGTGGCGGTTGGGGAAAGAAGAAGGGCGATTCGATCGAACGGAGGATTCGGTTCGCTTTTTCATTGGATGGCACCAGTATCTTTAGAGTATGCTTGTGGTGTTAAAGGGTCGTTGAGGCAATTCTTTTGAGATTGAAAAAAAAAGAAGAAGAAAGCTAATAAATAGATATAAGTTGAGGAATTTTTATTATCATGAGGGAATAAAATATTCTGGTATGACATTTGTGGAGTTGTACTACTGTACCCCACCACATCACTGTGCCTAGAGATGAGTTGCCCTTTTACAGTTTGGGAATGATGTGGATGAAAAAAAGTCTGATTGGGCTCTGTGACGCTCTACAGTCATATGAGACAGGGACCTACTGCTTAAAGTGGATTCCGAACCACTACGTGACATCGCCGGGATTCGAAAACGAAATCTGTGGTACCAAGCGCCAGAGCACTAGCCACTCGGCCATCAGGTCCCAGATTTGTGGAGTTATAGGAATATCAAAATCAAAAGTTCAGAAAAAGCAAATTTCTTCGTCTTAATTGGCGCAACAGCTCTATGGCGGGCTGCCTATTGGCAGATTTCGAGACAGGAGATGCTTTCTTTTTACGGAATCAGCCCTATGCCCAATGCTCTACTATCGCATTAGACTGGGACCTACTGTTTAAACTGGATTCTGAACCACTAAACATCCATGGCATCGCCGGGATTCAAACCCGAAACCTGTGGCACCGAACACTAGAGCGCTAAAAGCAAACATCTGTCTATCCCAAATTTAAAACACAATATTATAGATATACTAGAAGACCCGGCC
>BPLQ01014192.1:0-95284 GCA_021605075.1 Caerostris darwini
TGAAGAATCCAGTTTGCCACTATCTGATGATAATTTCGTAAGCAATCTTCGAAAACAGATGGCAGACTTAAAGCCATATCACTCCAAAAACAAATGTAAACAAAAGATCTTCATTCCAAAAGATTTGTACACATGCTCACATGTATTTCTGCGAATTGACAGAGTTAAAAAACCATTAGAACCCCCATATGAAGGACCCTATTTGGTATTGCAAAGATCCCCGAAAAACTTTCTTCTATCAATTAAAAATAAACAAGTTAATATTTCAGTGGATAGATTAAACCCGGCATATGTGTTACAACCTAATGAACTTCTGAATCCAACGTCCTTAAATGATCATACATCTGTGCCGAGTGAACAAACATTTATACCAAGTCAGCAAGTTGTACAACCAAATACAACAACACGTTGTGGAAGACAAGTAAAACTTCCTGTTCGTTTCAATGACATTATTGACTTTTCTTCAAACTTATAATTCATCCATTCCGTTTTAAAAATTAAGCAATTTAAATTTGTCCCGGCCTAACATGATCGTAGAGTGTTGCGTGGGCATTGCTACTCAGCGTCCGTAGCTTATTTTCAAGCTGGGTAAAGGGGGCGCTTGTAACCCCCTAGTGCAAAGTGAATAACGTCGGTGTAGCGCTTGCCTTAATGCAGCTGCATTAGAAAATAATAATAGCAATAATACTCTTAAATCTTCTCGGAATTCTCCCTACTGTTCCAAAAGAAGACATTCTTCTTTCAGGATTTTGTACAAAAAAATACTCAACAACGCTACTTCAATTTCTACAAAAAGTCTTTAATCGTAAGCACATGGATAGAACCTTTTTTTGGGGGGGGATGTTTACTTTTATTTACCTTTATTTCTAGTTATAGTTGTAATTCACATTTTCTTGTCATCGTTCCAATTGCAAAATGTTGTGGTCTACTCGATTACATTTTTATCAATTCCTTTATTTTTCATATTTATTCATCTTATTTTCTTTTGATTGCAGGAAAGTACGTGCAAAGATTCTTTTAAAACTGTGGTCCCCCTTAGGAGATAGATACTTATGGATTGATGAATTTTGAGTTTTATAATAGTTTGATTCAATTTGATTTTTGTTCAATTTTCACCTTAGTTCAATTTTTTTGTCTCGTCGTATTTTCACATTTGGGTAAATTGAGGTAAAACAGCAACAGCATGCAAAAATCTCAAAGTTAGAAATCAAACAAACAATCAATCAATTGTAAACAAACCGAAATCGGTTTTATTTCGCTTTTCGTAAATCATATTTCTCGTAGTTTTCAATATATGTGTTCATAATATAATCGTATTATATTCAAATTTTTTTCTAAAATTAGAAAGTTGGTTGATTGCATTTTTAGTGCCCTCTGCTGTGTTGATAGTTATCAAAATGAAATCATTGTTTTTTGCTAATAGAAGGATTTTGCAGTTTCTTAATAAATGTCCACATTCAAGGTTTTCTAGTTCTATAGCCCAAGGCAATAAAATAGAAAATTGTGATCAAAAGTATGGGCACACACCAGTAATGTCTGAAGAAGTTATAGAAGCTTTGAATCCAAAAGACAAGGAGGTTTGTAAATAAAATAAATTCTATTTAAATCTTTCTGTATTTGTATGCTAGAAATACATTTCACTAAAATATAAATTGTTGTTAATTAAATTGAAGAAGATGATTAAAATTTAATTCATTATTTTCCAGATTGACTAAATGCAATCAATTAAAATAAAATTTAAAAAAATCAAAGTTTTGCATATTTAAATTGGTGAAAAAATTTTAGTTGTTATGAAACTGTGTAAACAAATCTAAATAATTAAAATGTATATGATCATATGATTTTTAATTATTAACGATTTCAATAATCGTATCTTTTCAGGTATTTATTGACATGACGTTTGGTGCTGGTGGACATACTCGACATCTATTAAATGCTGCATCTATTAAATTATACTGTTTAGATAGAGACCCATGTGCTTATGAAAAAGCAGTAAAATTATCTAAAGAATATGGGTTAGATTTCCTGATTATAATTTTAAAAATTGTTATATATATATATGAATATTGTGTTTTAAAGAAATTATGTAGCATTGAATTTGATATTGTACTTTAGTAGAATAATTTTAAAACCAAATAATTAAAGAATAATTCTCAGAATCTTTTCTTCTTGGCTCTCTTTTTTATAAAATCTAAGTAACTGTATGGCTGCAAAAACTTAAAAATAAAAACTTTGAACATAAAAAATGTATGGCTGCAAATCATAATCACATTTAAATACTATGCTAACTTTGAACTTTTGTTTTTCTTTTTTAAAAATTAAATTATATGTTGACTAAGGAAATGATGTAATTGTATTCCAATGAATTCAATCAATCTAGTGGATAATTCTTAGCATTCAATAATATTATATGATGTATAAGTAGTTCAATAGTCAGCAATATAACTAGTATGTTATAAAATGCATATGATGATAAATTTTTTCATTTGAAAATATTCATTAATGTATTGAATCTCATTTAGAAATTAGTTAATATGGTAATTTACTTAAAAACATTCATGTATTTCTGCTATAATTTCTTAAAAATCATTCTTTTTTTTTTTTCAGTGCATCTGTTATTCCTTTACTTGGAAAATTTAGTGAAATGCAGCTTCTTCTTACGGAACATAGTGTGAAACCAAATAGTATAGATGGAATCTTAATTGATGCTGGTTGTTCTTCTATGCAAATGGATTCTGCTGAGCGAGGCTTCTCAGTTAGTAAAAATGGCCCCCTGGATATGCGTATGGATGGTGAAAGGTAATTCATATGAAGAAATAAAGATACAGTAGCCCCTATCATAAGGGACTACTACTGTTGAAAGCCAAAAAGCACAAAATAATTAAGTGTAGTATATCAAAGGAAAATTGTATATTGATTTATTAATTGATAAGTAAAAAAAAAAAAAAAAAAATGCCAGAAAATTAAATAAATAGTGGTTAATTCTTATAAGAGTGATTTATAAAAAGCAGACTGACACTTTTAAAGACAGTTTTTTCTTTTCTTTCATTTTTCTCTCTCTCTCTCTCAACTTTCAGTTCTAATCTGTTAGTTTTTGAATTTCTTCTTATTTCCGATGTAGAAGTCTATTGATAGAATCACATAAACAGAAAAAAAAAGGTTTATTTAATAGATAACTTTGATATCTATAAAAACTTTTATTTATTAATAGTGATGAGAATGAAGTTAATAAAAATTTCTGCAAAGATACTTCCATTGTGGTGAACATCATCCTGCAAAAGGGGTTAGATAAATACAAATGAATTTTAAAATGGAATAAAGAGTTGTAATGATATCATATACAAGCAGAAGGCAGCAATAACTCAAATTTTGACATGATTTCATATGCCTGTGAATAGATTTTTCATTACGTTCACCCTTTCCTTGTGAGAAAGAGTAAAAGTAATGTTAAGATTTTAGCATTACTTTTAATTAAGATTAGTAGTTAAGATTTAGTAAGATTAAGATTTAGTAGTTAAGATTTTTTTTTCTTTTGTTCATTTTGATGTGTAATTCTTCTGGGGGTTCTTATTTTTTATACTAAATGGATACTGCTGGGTTATTTAATAACATCAAATTCTAATTTTTATTAAATCTTTATTCTCTGTGTTTTTTTTTATTAGTCAATTATTTTATTTATTAAAAGTAAAAATATTATATTGTTATTATAAAATGATGTATTTTTAAACTTAAAAATTGATTTTTCATTTTAAATGTAAATTCATTATTTTTTGAAATCTTAGCAATTATATATATATTTTTCAGTATTATGTTCTAATAAATTTACTAATATCTACTAATAAATCTGCAATGAATATAGTGCCAACGAAATGTATGTTTACACCTTCTTATATTATAATATTTTTAAAAAATATTTTTTTTTATTTCCAGATTCTCTGATCAGCCTACAGCTGCAGATGTTTTAAATAATCTAGATGTACCAAGTTTAGTCAAAATTTTTAAAGTTTACGGGGAAGAGAAGCATGCAAAAAAAATTGCCCAGGCTTTATTTGATGCTAAATATATGTTGACGACTATAAATACTACACATGAACTGGCTGAGCTTGTGCAAAGTACATTAGGCTGGTAAAGAAAATTTCTATGATTATTTTTGCAATATTTTTTTTTTCTGTATTTATTTAAAAACTTGATTTTTTTAATATTGCTCATTATGTTATTTTCCCAAGGCTTGACAATTGTATTAAGTATAATTTTTTGAAAATATGTGTTTGTAAAGTTATAATATTCTCATCTCAAAACTGTTTTATTTTAATAATGTTTATATAGTATCATTTCACATATAAATTGTAAGGAATTTTAATGTTTATTTTAATCTTTCCATTAAATCTATTCTAAGATTTACGTAAATTAAAATTTAATTAAAAGATAGGCATAAAAATAATTTGTAAGCCTATCTTTTAACTATAAAATAATTTTAATAACAATATGCGAGTACATAATTTTGGGCTTTACTTTCATGTGTGATAATGATAATAAGTTACATATATTAATAAATACTTTACAAAGTTATGTTTCTAATAACTGGTTCCTTAATATGTTGGAGTATCATGCAATAGAAATATCATCTTAAAGTTTTTCAATAATATGTAGAAAATGCAAATTATAATCTTTTTTTAAGCAATACAATAAAATATTGTTATAATATTACACATGATATTAAAAAATTATCTACAAAAAAGTTCTGTTAATATAATATGTTTTGTAACCCAATAATTGTTAATATTATTCTTTATTTATTTACTTTTTTTGTTAATATCACAACTGCTGAATTTCAAAATTTTTCATCTCACCATTCTTAAACCTTAAATAGGTTATAAAATTCATTGATATGATGACTGTCAGGTTCTTAGAATTTTATTTAAAGTATTTTTAATTTGTCCTAATTCATGGAATAGTATTAATATAGCTTGATGTATAATAATGTAATCTAATAGTTTTTTACTCCATGTGTTTTTGTATTTATTTAATACTAATATTTAAAAGTGTTATTTAAAATTCATTAAGTTTTATTATTATTCAGTAAATCATAATTGTTTCTCTTAAACTGTAATATTTTTATAAAATCTTATAAAAATGTTGTAATACAATTGCCAGTTAAATCAAACTTAAAATTTGAAAACTTCTTACATTTTTATATCATGTTTAAACTTAGATATGTTTAACTTAGAATAAAACTGTTTAATACTTGTAATTTTCTTCTAATGCAATAAATATTTTAAGTATGCTATTTTACTAATTTTTCTTCTTCTTCTTTGTACAGTGAAGAAAGGTTTGATAAATTGAACAGAAGTGCTCATGTTGCTACAAAAATTTTCCAAGCCTTGAGAATATTTGTTAATGATGAACTAAATGAGCTGAATTACGCTATGGAAATGGCTCACAAATATCTCAGACCTGGTGGGAAAGTTGCAGTATTGACCTTCCATTCTTTAGAGGATCGTATTATTAAAAGGCATTTACTAGGAATAGATATGGATGAACCAGTGACTCATAGTGTAAGTCAGAAGTATAAAAATGCAAATCACTATGTTCTGTTAAATGAAGTAAATGAATTGTATAAAAAGAAATGGAAACCTTTGTATAAAAATGTAATTACAGCTTCTGAAGAAGAAATTGATGCAAATCCCAGAAGTCGCTCTGCAAAATTAAGAGTAGCTGAAAAAATTTCTGATAGTTGAATAATTATAAATAAATTGTTCCAGATTTGTCAAGATGTAAATAAAAAATTGGTGAAATATTAGTTCTTTATATGATATATGAAAAAGCATTATTATTTCTGTTATTATTATTTATATTTTTGGTAATTTAAAGTTATCTTAGGTTAAAATTAATTTTCTTAAATTTCAGATATTTGATTGTGTTTAATTCATCGGATTTGGAGTGTTATTGAATTCAAATATTAATACATTATACCAAAGGTATTTTTCTCTGATAGTATTATATATATATATATGATTGCATTTTTTCCAAAATCTTACAAAGTTGTTTAATTCTCTTACAATAATAATCTATGAATTAAAACTTTTTAGATTATTATTTTTATTAATGCCATCCATATAAAATGTCAGTTAAATACATATAAAAAAATAATATATCTTGCATATTAATTGCTAAATTCCTTAACTCTTTTTAAGTTCAACAATATTCAATTTTTCTTTGCTGCTGATGTAGCAAAGGACATTGATATCATTTTTATGTGTGTATGCATTAATGAGCCTCATTCTGCAAACTGGCATTTAGACAAATAGAATCATCCATACTCCTGACATCATTTCAATTACAATATGTTGTCGTTGGCACTTCATATCATATTGCCCTAATAAGGAGTCCTTAAGGACTATATAATATGTAGTCCTTTCTTTTATGCAATCACTTTGAAAAGTATGTAACTTATATAGGTATACTATTGGAACATTTTCAAAGGAACCATGCTCATGTTGTTATTTTAGTATTACATTAAAATAAATAAATTGCTTTTTTTTTTTTTTTTTTTTTAGCTCCAGATCTTTAGATACATTTTGTTATGTTTTAACATAATTCTGAAATTTCGTATATGAATTGTGATTTTTTAATTACACAAAGTTGCAAAGAAAAATATTTTTATAAAGAATACAATTATTTATAATGAATCTTTTCATAATTTAATTAAGTAATCATTTAAAAGATGACTTCCAATTATATTATGAACATAATGTATCAATTATTACTAATATTGAAAACTGCCCTGTAAAATTTAAGGACATAAATGGTTTTTCTTCATACTTTCAAATATAATCCTTTTTAAAATTTTTGGTAGCTTTTCAACAGTTTTCATAGAACCAATTAAAGTAATCATTCTATACATTTGTTTGTTAAATAATATTTAGAAACAAATCAATAAAAGTGATAAAAAAATATCTACAATAGCATTCAACTGTTGTTGCTTTACAGTATTTATTATTATTATATATTTATATGTGTTTAGATTAATATTGTTTTAAAGTATTTTTCTGTAGTATCTCAGTTCGTAGAAATTTATCTTAATTGTCAAATGTGTCATTGCTATTCAAGTCATATTTAGCAACTTGTTTATTTTCCTCCCCTACCCTCACACATACTTCTTCCAGAGACATATTTCATCTCCTCAACAAAGCATTGTGTTATTTTCCATTTAATTATCATTATAGTTTCATATTTGCTGTGATACCTCAACCATATTTTTCCTAAAATAAATTTCTCAAAAAATAGTACATATATAAATCTGGATTTTTATCCATGTTGGAGGTTTCAATCCTTCATCCTCCCAGATTGTTACTTTTTTCAGATCATAAATTTGGAACATGTTTCATTCATGTTTTACCTTGTCGAAGGCATGGTTCATTGGCATTCTTAAATGCCTTATGAGCATTCATTATAAATAATAAATTATTAATATAGTTATAAAATGAATTGTGCTTATCTGTTTATATGCAACAATACTTCTAAAATCCATCATACTTTACTTCTAAATATCATCAGACCACTTCTGACTGGCCACCATTTTGAAAATCATTAGACATCATTTGTAAAGATAATAAGAAAATAGCAATAAAATATTTTTTTCTTTTTTAATCTGAAAATAAAATGCAATTCATTGATATTTATAAAGAATTAAAAATTCTTAGTTCAACTTAGAACTTAGTCTTACTTAGTTTTTGTAAATAGCTTTATTTACTTGATTTCTCAAAAATAAACAATATTAAGTTATTTTCATTTGTTATTAGATTCAAAATTAATAATAAAAGGTTCAATTCTTGAAAAGAGAAACATTGTGAATTTCTTTAATTTTCTTAATATAATCTATTAGCTCCATATCGTTTTAGTTAGTGGAAGCTGACTGAGACAACCTTGGCTGGGAACCACCTGTACAGCTTAAGATTAGTTTGTCACTCTAAGATCATTTTTTGCACACAACTAGGCTACTTAGACTAGACCTACAGTATAGCATGGATTCCGAACCACTAACAAACATCCACCGCCGTGATACGAATCTGAAGCCTGTAATACCAAAGGCTAGAGTGCTAGCTAATTGGCCACCTGTAAAGCTTAAGAAGAATTCATAAGTGCCTATATACTTTATAACATCTATTTATCTACTTTATACGTTTCCATTGATTCTATTTAATGTTTCCATTAAAGAAGGAAAAAAAAATGAACTAATGTAAATCGCACGAACACCACTTCCAAATTCCTTATTTAACTGTAAAAATAAATCTTTACGTTGCTTTAATTCGGAACTAAAAAAAAATTCCTTTAAAATGCAGACATTCTCAAGTTGCTTGTCAAAGTGTTCAAATCTAATTTATAATCTTGACCTCGATGGCTTCTCGAATAACAAATTCAACAAATCACAATTTGTCAGAACATTTCTTATGCAGATGCAAGATAATTGATTACTACAAAACCTGCCATTATTAATGCTGATAGGGTCAAAACTACATTTGCGTCTATTGTCACCCAAACATGTTACTACTATTCCTTCGATACTAAGAAACTTTCTACACACTCCACTATCAAGTCCACATCTACTAGTCAAGCAGCTGATGCCTCTGACAAATTCTCTACTTCTCTTCCTTAATGTTCTACAACACAGAATTCTATTCTCCCTATCCAGTCTACTTTTCCTTCCGAATCTCAACCACAAAGAATGAGTCTCACAGAGTTTGGAGTAATTTTAAAAAAAACTTTCTATCTCAGAACCTTCATTAAAATGTAAATCTTCCACAAATAGTATATTAAAAACCTTGCCAAAATTCAAAAAAACTTTACGACTCTAATATATTTAAGCCATTTATTGGCGATTTTCTTTCGTTTCATTAAACAAGACGACTCTCAGTTGATTTAGACTAGAACATGTATATTTAATAACATTTTAAATACTTTATGAACCGGAGCTCGCCGTCACCAACCTTCGTTGCTTATATCCATCCTTGTTCTTACCTAGAAATTCCCGTATGGCCACACTTAATTACATTTTCTGATGTGGTGACACCATCTGTCGTCATTTGCATTAAAGAATAGTTAATGCATTTAAATCTTTTATTAATTCCAAAGACTTACAAAATGAAAAGTACACCATGATTCTTCAAACCCTGAAGATATATTGGAATACTGTGCGAATTACATGATTTTAGAATAGACACAGTTTTCATTCTATTATTATCTGATTTTACTCGTTACTGAATTTTATTTGATCTTGCAATTGATTTTTTAATATTTTAATAATTCATATATCTTTCGTTTTTACTTATCTATCTATACCTATGACAGTTCTTTTACTTTTAATCAGTTAAGAATTTTAAAAACAGCACCATTGTTTGGCACAGCAATGCCAAATCTGACCGTTGTGCCATTAAACCCGAACAACCTTTATTTTATATTATTTATTTTACATTCTGAACCAAAAATTACCTTTACATCATCACGGGATGTAGTGTCCTTGTAAAAAAAACATCTTTATCTTATGTGCGTATACGTTAGAAAGTTAAAAAAAAAGAAAGGTTTCAAACAACTTGTGTAAGTCAGATACATCCAAAATTTTTATTTCTGTTATCAATGTTCTTTAGATATGTGTAGCTGCAAATAATTCGCTCAAGGATGTATATATTTTCTAGAAAGCTTTAGATTGGTTTATGTTATTATTTGTGCCAGTTTCTTCCTCTCATATTTCATTTTCATTTACTTTAAGCTCAGTAAAATGGCAAGTCGTATTTGTGTTTATAGTCTTTTTGCTAATATTTATGGCAAGATTTTTTTTTATCAAGAAACATCAAAGGAACATAACGGAATTTATCACAAAAGTATACTTTGGTTGATTCGAGGTAAATCTTGGAGACCAACAAAAGTCTTGGGTGCCACACAAGGTATGTTATATTTGTTTAGAAATTGTAAGGAAATGGTCACACGGGAAAAAAATCTGTCAAGTGTTACCTGGGTATTGGGGATTATATAGTAAGCAAAAACATTAAACATGAAAGGTTAGTAGACACTTAAATATATAGTATTACTCTTACCTTAAAATTGGGTCTTATGAAGCAATTTGTAGTAACCATCTCACAAACTGAATCATATTTTCAGTGCATATACTTACAATTCTCTCACTCGTTATTGAAGGTAAAAGGTGTCTTTATTGGTTCCGGCATAAGAAAAATGATACAAGACCATAACTTTGAAACTGTAATGATAAAAGGAAAGGATGCTTGTACTGTGCTTAAAGGTTGTTTGTTTAAATTTCTTGGATATCAGACACTAATTACAAAAATATAATTTAAATTATGTTAAGAAAAGTTGGATACAGTGTATTTTTTACATTTGCATTTTGAAATTCCCCTTCAAAATCTTGGATTAATGAGTGAAGAATAAGATCCAGGAATATATTATAATGGAGAAATAATACTTAGGTCATTGGAATAAAAGTCCAGAAACATCGCTTAAGAGAAAGAGCTGCACACGAATTTTTACAGACAAAAGATTAGGAAAATACAAATATTTGGGCAAATATGATGAAGTAAAATATTTTCCCCAACTTTCAATCAATATAATGATGAAAAATACAATTGTAAATACATTTTTAAATTTTTTGGTTGACCTGCATTATTGAATATGCTGTAAGAAAAGCAAAACTATTTTAACTTTTTGGAGACGAATGACAGAAAATTACAACTTTTGCAGGGATGTCTATCATTATGGAATTATTCCATTAGTGGAATATTTTAACAATTTTTTGTAAGCAGTATTTTTTTAAATATTTTCCTTTTTTACTGTTTCCCTTTTTATTATTTTTCTTTTATTTTATTACGTTAAAAAATTTTATTAAATTTTTTCAAAATATACGAGAATTCAGGCTATATATTTTTCACTGCAGACCAATACTAAACTGTCTTCAATGTGTTAATTTTATGATGATCCTAATGTAAGATTAAAAAATCCAGAAAAAAATTATCTATTGACACCAAAATTATCCTGAAGTTTGTTTCCTTGTTCAATGCATTTAAAATTGGAAAAAAATTGTGCTGCATTGTTTCCGAGTTATTGCAGAAGACACTCATTGAAAAGGAAATTAAACCAAATCTTTGGAATGCGGCTTTAGATGTATAAGATTTGGTACAAAAATGAGATAAAAAAAAATTTTTAAATTTTTTTTTTGTTGATCTATGTTATTGAATATGCTGAAGGAAAAGTAAAACTATAGAGTAAAGATGATATGTTAGGTTTGACGCTGCTTGAATGTGAGAATTCTTTAGTGTATTCATTACTGTTACTTTACTGTTTTCCATACAATCCCTGTTTTTATGAATAATGATATCTTTAGTTGAAATTCAGAGCAAGATGAATTAATTTGATGTTACTTGATGTCCGACTTTTAAGTCGTCTTACAAGGTAGGCTTGCCCAAATACTAACTTATCTAGAAATTCATACAAATGTGATAGGTGAAATGATATTTAAAGCATTTGAAATTAGGTAAAAATTATGTCTAGGGTGGATTAATTTATCTGATTCCTAAAAGTACTGGAAAACTATTGTTATTATTATAAAATTTTGAGCTGAATTGATGTAAGAAGAAACAAGAGCACTTATTGAAGTGCGCAAGAGTTCTGCAGCACAGATGCTGTTATAAGTTAAAAAACTGTCTGTAAAAAAGTTTGAAAAACTCTTTTTAACTGTAATTTAATATTTATGAGATTTTATAGAAGCATTGGCAGCGGGAATCATTTTTCCTCCCAATGGCATTCAGTGCCAGATTTACGTTTAGGGATCCCCGCGTCCAAAAAAAGTGTCATCCTTCAATGAAAGAAAGTAGATTCAAATTTTTAAAATTATTATTTCTTGTGGTCTTCTGTTACAGTACTCAATGAGACTTTATGAGGGCCATCACTTAATACAAATTTGTAAATCTGAACAGAAAGTGACAACGTAAAATGTATTGTATTGGCAAGAAAGTACATTCAGATTTTACAATGTACTTAAACTATAAAAACCGACGTTATTTCTTTTAAACACCTTTAGCCTAGATTAACATTCGCTTTTTGCCAGATTCTTATATTTTATGGATGGATGAATGAAAGAATAATAGTTATTACATTGCCATGAATTATCGATAAATAGTGATATCTTTTGTTAAGTAAGCGAGAATTTTATTCTTCCTGGAAGAATGGTGCTATAGTTTGAAACTAAAATTGAATCGAATGGCCATAATTTGGAAGGATTTCTAAATCCCTTCAACTCGCAGACATAGAAATCATTTTCTTTCTCGAGTTAAATCATTTAGTGATACGTCAAAGGGAATGTTCTTCAGTAAGAAATGCGTATAATTTTTCTTAGGTGAAGAAAGCTTGAAACAAAGCTATCAAGGGGATGACAGCCTTGATTGAGACGAATTCGTATGCTGTATTCAGATGATTAACGGCAATAATTTCTCCTTTACCAGTTATTTCCATATGCTTAATATGTTTAAGTATTTTTAATTTTTAAGACTGATGACCTTATTCCGTCTTAAGTCCTTATTAGGATTCTAAAAGTTAATTTGAGAATTGTTGTACCAGAAACCTAAAAAATTATAATAATACATCTGCCTCACTTCTGAGAACCTAAATACAAATTTGATATCATATCCTATTGAGTATTCATATTAAAAACAAAATCTATTAGAACGAAGCCATTTGTGGCAATGTCCACCAATTCTAGTGGGAAAAAACCACACACACAAATCGAAAACTTTTATAACAAAAGCGGAAAAACCAAATCAACTAACTATTTACCTAATTCTGAAATTCAACTAAATAAATAAAAGAAGAGAAACAAATACCAAAAATCGTGTGAAAAAAGAGATCCTTTAGCCCATTTTTCAACTGTCTTTCGTTTTTTGACTTTATTACTTATTACTCAAATTTTTTCTGTTCAACGAGCACTGTAATTTTATGATAAGAACCTTAAATTTGTGGATGGAACTTAAGGTACATTTACCAAATTATTAGAAGCATTTGGAAACAAATTAAGTTTTTGAAGGACCAGGTTCTAATGGACTGTCATTTTGGGATGAAGTTTCTGAAATTAGTTAAAACCTGTTATGCAATGGAATTTTGAAAATGTTTTATTTTTATCGTTTTCTTTCTCCTGTTCTTTTTCTGTGCCTGGAAATCGTCTTTAGAGGTATATTGTTTGAATTTTGCTTGTTTTTTAAAGGGCTTAGCTTGACTTTTAAAAGATGTTTTTTCTTTTCTGTTTCTTTAACAGGTTCGGTGACTTTCATGAACTGGATGAGAACTGCTAGGATTTCAAGAAATATTTCAGATGGAACTTCCATTTTGCAGATTAGATAGGTGGGCTATGAATTCTTATTTTGAGAAGAACTAGAATTTGCCTGCGGTGCGTTTTTCTTTGTGGGGAGTGATATCAGATTGCTTGTGGGAACTTATTAATAAATCAAAGTTAATAATGACATACAATATTTTTTATAATCTATGATTGAAGATCTTGCGTAAAAATTCAGCAAGGCCTGAAATGACATTTTAAGGAAATAGAAAAAGGAAAAGATATCTATCATATGAAAATAACGTTAATCCACTCATAATTTAAAATTTGATGTTGGCATAAGGTTGAAAGGTGCTTAGCTATTTGGGGTCAGGAAAATACTTCTTATCACATTAATTATAAATGAATATATAATTAATAGCCATTGTAAACTAATATTATCTTGATTCATTATTTCATTGAAATGGTTTTCATATAGTCGATTTAATTTTGGCATTTGGCAACATTGTAACATTGTTATGAAAGTGAAAGTCGAGAATGTGCGAAGATTCGTGAAAGGCAATGTGAAGTTAAAGAAATATCGGGAATACTTAATGGCTCACAAACAATTTTCAGATAAAAGATAATTTCTTACAGAAATGGAATCGTATGGTTGTGAAGAGTATAATATTTTGTTTGAATATTTTGCTCCATTTTCGGAACATACCAACAGAACATCACTATGCCGGTATTTATTTAGTTTCGTTTTTTTTAATGTTGCTTTTATGTTCAATATACAATATCAGTAAATAGATGAATTCAGTATATTAAAGAAAGAAATAATGTCTTATAATTATAAATGGCTATATTTGTTGTATTAGGATGAATATTATTAATATTTGTATTAAATGTTTTTTCTTTGTATTCAAAACAATGCAGTTTTCTTTTTTTAGTTGTGTAATTTTTGTTTTTTTTTGTTGAAGGTAATATTAAAACAAGTTTTGTATAAAAATTACTATTAATAATGAAGGCCTTTTTTCAATTAAAAACTCTCATCGCATGTTATTTGTTTCTAAACAATATCAAATCACTGATGATTAAAAAGTTATTTTAAATATTCTTTTCAAGTTCATTTTTCTTATTTTTTATAATGCTTTTTTTAAGATTGTTTATTTGCATATGAAAAGGAGATGTTTGTATAGAATATTAATGACGATTTTATAAATTTTTGTATTTCTTAAAATAAAAATTAATACAAAAAAATAAAGAATAACAACTGTTTGTAACATGAACTTATTTAAAAAGTTTTAAAAAATTTAGCCATTTTTGTTTTATTTACATGAAATATTATAAACTGTTGATGATATCTGATTATCAAATGTTTATTTTATCCCAGTTACTAAATTGTTTTTTTTATTGCTTCTCTTTATTTGTGAACTTTTTAAGCACTCTTTTTAGAGATATTGTTGTACGCATATATTTTTTGTTTTTGTTTATTTAGAATCTTTATTGTTTATTAAGAGTACTTTCAAGTTCGATTTTAAATATATATAAATCTTATCATTCTATGGCTGAAAATTTACATTACAATTTATGTATGATTTTTTGAAAATAAATATGTAAATTTTAAAAACATAAGTATAGTAATTTTAATGAGGTAAAAGTTTAGCTATTTATAAAAAATTATATCAGAATAGGTGTAAAAAAATTGGTAGTATGAAATATTTCTGATTTGTTTTAAATGTAACTGTTCAGAGTTAAGTTTAGTTAAAATCTTGTTATTAATTAATAAAAAAATGTTTTTGTGATTTTTTTTTTAAAAGAGGTTATATTAATAGCATTTATTTATGGATAGTTTTGTTAGTTGACATTGCTGAGATATATGTTAAAAGTTTTGAAGATAATTGACGTTTATTATCTGAAAAAATAGATTTCAAATTTCAGTATAAAAAAAAAAATCATTTAAAAAAATTAAATTAATATATTCGGTTATTTTGTGAAGTATTATTATATGATAAAATAATTTTTTTGTATGCTGTTAAGAGGCATTCTTCCATTTACATAATGTTATGGTTTTTAATCTTTATTTTCACAAAAAATATTAAAAATGTATTTTATTTTGTGTTATTGGTGTTTATTATAACTTGTTTTAATTTCTAGTTTTTTTCTATATGTTTTTAACTGTTTAGTTCTATTAATTTTTATTCAATTACAAGAGAGATTTCTTCATACTTGAATATTTAATTTTTTTCGTACAAAACCATTATGGATTACGTTTTCTTTTATTTTTTTTAATTCTTTCATTTTTTGACAAAATATTTTTTGATAAGTTAAATTTGGCTATATATGTAAAGCTCTAATTTGCCCAAATCTATTTTGTTCTTTTTATTTGATCATTGTAAACACAGAGTTAAACAGTATTTTTGGTATTGGATGTTTTTCTATTTTTTTAAGGCAAATATGTCACACCAGAAAGAAAAAAAAAACCTGTATGTAAGAGATATAAGCCAAAATATGCCAAAAATAATTTATCAAATTTTATTTCAGTAATGCAATGGGGGTAACAAGATATTAAGAGGCTAAGTTGCGCTGGATGGCTAATAACGAGGTAATCAAGAAACACTAATGTTTAATCTTTATAACTAAATCTAAATACTTGGAGATGTACAGAATGAAAACACTATTGTTAATGATTTATCATCATCATCATCATTGGCGCAACCGCCCAGTGTGGGCCAAGGCCGTCTATCTACTGGTAGATTTCGAGACAAGAGATGTTTTTCTTTTTTACGGGGTAGAGTTGTCAGTTCTATGCCCAACGCTCAACAGTCATATGAGACCGGGACCTACGGCTTAAAGTGGATTCCGAACCACTACAAACATCCATGGCCCCGCCGAGACTAGAACCAAAACCTGTGGTACCGAGCACCAGAGCGCTAGCCACTCGGCCATTCAGGGCCCCATTAATGATTTATACGAAGAATAAATGAATTGCAAAATATAGGTATTTTTTTTCACCTACAAATTAATTTTCTTTTACTATATGTAGAACTTTACTATTTTTGTAAATGCATTTCCAATGTTTATTAAAAAAAAAATATATATATGCATTTTTAGAAAGATGGAATAAAAAAGGAAATATTTAGGTGGAAAACTGCTTTTCACTTGAAAAAGTATCACATAATCCTTTTGATATGTCCTATATTTTTTAACACATTTATTGATCATTCAACAATAACTTAGTATTGCAATGTGTCTTCAGATATTTTGAAATGAAATAAGAGAAAACATTTTTACCAGAAATGTTTATAAATTTGATATTAATATAAAATAAATGTCTGTTCAGCAGATAATGTTGGAGTAAGATTATGTCACTTGTAATGCAATTTATAGTGCTGTCAAGTCAATTGCTAAACAGTTGGGTTCAGTTATAATAAACAATTATCAAAATCTCTTTGTATGAATTACAGATATCATAGATAATAAATGTATCTTAAGACCACTTACACTTATCTATAAGTCACCACAGAATATTTTATCTTGTAGTTCGATGGAAAAAAATATTCTATGATTTAAAATTTCATCTATAATTTCTTGTTTAAAAGCAATAAAATTTTCCCATTTTCAAAAGCCATGGCAATACATGGATAACCAGAATAAGGTAAAATATTTTAATATATAAAGTGCAATAATTAATAGCTGTAAACTATTCAAGGAAAAAAAAATAGTCATAATCTTTATTTGTTGATTTAGAAAGAAACTGTGTACTAAAAGCTACTTCTTGAAAATTAAAAGTTTATTTCAACTTTATCTGCTTCTAGTTGAATTGTGCGGAGGCAGTTATCAATGAAAATCTGTAATTCAGCTATCATGGTATCATTGTGTCTTTTTTTATTCATTTGTCCTGACTCCACAATATTTTTAGTTATTCAGGTCTTTGGAAAAACTTTTTAATGGAGAAAAAAATTTTAAAAGCATTCTGGAGAGATTTTCCTCTACAAAATGAAGATTCTGTAAAAGTTAAAACTTTAAGTTAATTAACAAAGTTTTAAGTTGATAACAAAAAGTTATTGAAAATTTTTTTCATAATTTGTTAATTTAGTATTTATTAATAGAATAGTTTTGTTTTAGATTCTACAAAAATATAAGCTTTTTATTTTATCAAATACATATGTATATATATATATATTTGAAATTTTTTTTCTGTGGTTCTGCACATTATAAGCTCATCAGACAAAAAGAGGAGTGCAGAGGAGTCATTAAACCTTTACAAATGATGCAATAAGTGCATTGCCTCTTTGCGATAAAGCAGTAACATTCATCAAGACATTTTGTTTCAAGCAAGATATGTGTGTAAAGATGTAACAGAGTGGCAAAGACAGGCAATTGTGTTCGACCATGCCTATGGCCATATGTGGAGTAAAATTACCATATTTGGTGATGTTTATCACCATATTATTGAAAATGTCTGCAAGAGTGGTTTAACACACACACATGCACATCCTTAAAATATAATACCAAAATTGTGGTCTGAAAAACATCCTAAACGACAAAGAATGGAGACTAGTTTCATGGATTGTGAATCAAAATTGCTTCCAAACTAAGTGGGAGTTGCTTCACTCAATTAATGAAGGCACATCCCAATGCGTTAGTGACAGAATATTGTGATAGGAAATGCATCCAATAGAAATTTGAAGTGGGGTACTTCAAAAGAGGTCATTGCTGACACAAACATGTAAAGTTGCACATTTTCAATAGCCTAGAAATCATTGAAGGTAGACAGTATCTAACTGGTGGCTTGTGATGTGGTTTAATGAATCATGTTATGCCTTTATTTAAATGACACACGATGTCAAGTGCACCAAAAGCCAAATGAAGCGTTTCATCGTCATTGTGTGGAAGGTCAGGTTGAAGCTGGAGGTGGGTCTATTTTGTTTTTTGGGAGTATTGTATATTGTACATTTAGGTGAGCACTAACACAACATGCTTTTTTTTAACATTCTGGATTTTCAGTCGACATCTTCTGGATGGTTATGCTATTGCTGATTTTTTATCTTCATTTTTCAAGATGATAACAGCAAACTTCACTTGGTTACAGGCATATGTGTCTGGTTTTATGAATACTCACATACCCTATTGTATTTCATTTAGTTTACAAAATCTCTTTATTTGGACCCCATTAAAAATCTGTGGGATCAGTTAGAACAGCAAGTAAAATGCTGTATGTGACTGGTATTTTGAACACTCGCATACCCTATTGTGCCTCATCTAGATAACAAAATCTCCTTACTCGAACTCCATTGAAAATCTGTGGCATCAGTTGGAACAGTGAGTAAAATTGAAAAATCAGTGTACCATTGCATGATCAAATCCTCAGTCAATGGCTTAAATTGGATGCCAAACTGGCTGCAAAATCTCATGTACTCCCTTCCTAGCTGAATTCAAGCAGTTATCAAATCCAGGGGCATGATGTCATGTGATTTTCAAGGTATAACTAATTTTTTGTCTGGTGAGCTTATGATACTCAGTGTAATAAACTGAAAATATTTGCTTGAATAATTTGTTTCAAATATTTATTCATTACTTATTTTTAAATGAAGTGATAATGAAAAAATGTATTTTTCTTTTTTTAGGCAATAAAAAGAAGATTTGACAGACAAATACATTGTCTTTCTTTCCCTTTTTGGAGGAAGAAAATGACCTCTAAAACACTTCCATTCCATGCATGCATTTGTACTCAAAACAAAAACACTACATGTCTTATATCAAAGGCATTTAGTAAGGAATTCAGGTAACATGCGTCTTGTATTCAATGGATGGAGAGGACAATTCAGCGGATTCCTTATTAAACATTGATAAAAATGCTTGGGAAGAAACAACTGCTAAAGTGATTCAAAGCATTGAGGAGCGCTGTTTAAGAAAAGAAAATGAGTATGAAGGTTCATCCACTCAGTTTGGAGCTCAAAGTGAATTTTCAAGACCTTGGACTAATCATAAATCTGTTAGAAAATGCCATCTAAAGTCTGATCCTGGTTCAAAAATCAAGCATGAGACTGAAGGTAACAAAAATAAAACTACTCCAATAGATATAGGAAAATCAGGATCAGGCACTGAGGATGGTCAAGTTGGTCCTGCTGAAACTTCAAATGAAAATCATTTAGAAGATATTAAATACATTGATGATAGTGCCAAAAGTTCATTATCTACTAGTTTAACTGAAGCACCCGTTCCTGTGTTACAAACACAACAACAACAACAACAACAACTACCACCACCTTCCACTAATTGCCCTCAATCTCCTCAACAGCATTTGGAGAGATCTTGTGCCTCTGTCCTTGAAGAGCGTTATTGTCATGCATTTATAAGTTCTAAAAATGAGCAAATTGCAGATAGTTGGAATAGACATTATACTTCTCCCCGCCTTCCTCCCAATCATCATTTGTATGCACCTAAATTCAGGCATGAACCAAGACTTGTAGTTAGTCCTTTACCATCAGAAAAGTTAAAGCAAGAAAAAGATGGTGGGCATTCTGAAACTGATTATTATTCAAGGAATTCAATTGGAGAATCAGAACATCAAGTTACTCAAACACTCTATATTGAAAAGGATTTTAGGTAAGTGAAATTTTAGGTTAACAGTTTTTTTTTCTCTGATACACATGTTATATCTTAGTCATATAAAAGAAATATTAAGTTAAAAAATTATTTTTAATTATTTGTTATTTCTAGTCTTCTTAAATTTTTTCTTTTAAGCAGTACTTTATATATTGTTTTGATTAATTTCTTAAATCATCATAAAACAGTTTGTTATAAATAATTACATATTTTATATCGGTTTTATTATACATTGCTTTTATGTTAATGTTATTTCTAAAGTGCTATATTTTTATTAATTATCAAAATTATTTTTAAAATTTAAATGTTAACATAGATTGTTTTCCCAAACTTTTGATGCTCATTAGTCATTTTTTGAACTTAAATGTTAAACATTCAAAAGAAGGGGGAAAGCAAGACCAATATTAAAACAATATTTATGTAAAGCTTCATGAATTTTATTATAAAAATATTATTTTGAAATTGTGAGTTGATAACATGAGAGGAGGTCTTTTTTTCTGATATTTTTGGGAAAAGTAGCTCATATTTGTATCATGTATAATATGACCATTCGTCCTGTAATGTTGTCCTTAAATACCACTTTCAGGACACTAAACAGTGTTGTTCTTGCTATCTTTTGTATATTACCTTCAGGGACTGGAATTGCATGGCAAGCACAAAAATGTCCAATTTATAAAAAATATTTTTGCCATGTAAGATTGAAGAAACATCTTGCAAATGTGTTATTGGGTATTGATCTGAAGTGCTTTTGTTTAGCTTGCTGTAATCACTGACTGATCATATTTCTCCTGAAGATTTTGATATTACATGTCGAGTGGATGATCAAGGATTTAAGTTCCACATTTGTCAAAGTAAACTGGATGATTTTTTATGTGAATTATGCCAATTGTAACTCACTTAAGTTTTTTAATTTGTTTTCCTTTGAAATCTGTAAATGGTTCTGCAAGTCTTTGTTTTAACTTTTTATATTAATCTGTTTCTGCTGGAAGTAAAATGATATCGCTTAAATGAGTCAAAGTTTCAACATCTATATTTGAAATGAGGCTAACACATTTTTCATGTTACTTGATATTCCAGAAAGTGTAAATAAACGCTCTACTTGGAAAAATCATAGTTAAATATTTTTTCATTAAAATGGTGGCAATCTAAACTCGATTTCGCTTACTTCCCAGATGGTTGGTGTTTTAATCATAAAAATACATATTGATTTACAAAAAAAAAAATCTAAATATATACATTATACGTTAATAATGAACTCTGTAGCAGTTAAACAAATGATGCCCTTGCCTTTTAAGGCCATGCAGTGAAATTGAATGAAGTACATGTTTCCTTTTGAGTTCAGTATTCTTTATTCCACAAAAAAAAAAAAAAAAAAAAAAAAAAAAAAAAAAAAAAAACAGCCTGGATTTAAATCATACATTCATCATTGTAAATGTGTGGATTCATTTAACTTAAAACTTTATATTTATTACAATTAACATTTAAAATTTACATTAACATGACATACTACACAAGTATTGTGCTTGTTGGAATAGATGCGTTAATGATGCAATTGAAATGACATTTATGGGTGGAGTTTTTGTGTCGTTGTGAGTTCTCTGTAGTTTTGCAAAAAAATTAATCAGAATTTGTGTTATGTTGGGTGACTGTGATGAAGATGAACATGCTGCTGCTAGTAACAATGAAGTTACAAATTCCGTGAGGCTTGTGCTCTAGAACTACCACACACGAAATGATTATGAAGTATATAAGCTTGTAAAATCTTGATTGCAGTTACAGTTGGATGAAAGTTAATTTTAATTCAATTGTTTAATTTTAAAAAAATATAATTTAGTTTAATCTTTAACTCAATTTCTTGAATGAATCACAGTCCTTTGCAGAGTTTTATAAATTTGTTTGGCTTTATTTTAAGGATACTTCAATATTTTAAACAAAATAGTCTGAAACTGTGAAATCTTTTTATTCTAGTTATTTTATTAATTTTTTTATACTTTCAGCATTTGGCATTTGCAAAAATTTAAATTTGGAGTTATAAAAATCAGTAAAAATGTTAAAACACAATACTACTTTTTTTTCTAAAGAAATGTTTATAATTTATTATTTTTTTCACATTTAATTTTCATATTGCTGTGTATTTATATTTCTATATAATTTTTTTCAATTTTGTATTTTTTAAGAATTAATAGTAATATGCTGTTAAAAACTATTTTTGTTTATCATCTTCCTTTTATTTTTCAGATATTATTTCCAGCATCCTTATTCTCGTCTTTTTGTTTCTTACTTTGTAATATTCTGCAACTTCTTAGTATTTGCTGAAGATCCTGTTTCACATAGCCATACAGAAAGTGAAATCCCATTTGTTGGTCATGTCTTCTCATTTGTGGCTACAAAGTATCCTCCACAATGGAGCTGGTGTATTTTAAAAGTTATTCTTTGGGTTATTGCTATCATTAGTGGATGCTTTTTTGGGAAATATTTGATTCATCATTTATTACTTAGTAAGTTCTTTGATTCATTTAAAATTGTGAATTATTCAGAATTTTTTTCATTATTTAAAGTTAACTGATTAATTTGTGTGCAGTTTTGGTGCATTCATTAGCTAACATTAGTGGAATATGTTGATAAGCCTTGGTCAAAAGCTAATTGAACATATAGTTGCATATTGTTTGCATTTTTTCATACTTTTCAACAGAGTGAAATATATTTAGCAAATTCTCTTTTCTCCTAAAAAAAATCTTGCGTTCTTTTTTTTTTTTTTTGTTGTCAAAATAAATGTTATCCACATATATCTATAATAGTGTATAACACTTTGCTAAACTTTTTATGCTACTATTACTCCAAGGTTGTCTAGAAAGGAAGTTTTAATACTTGATACTGTATACTAAATTTATTAATATTTGATTGTGTGGGAAATATCTATTAAAACTCTTTAATGTGTGCTATGCAATTTAATCATTATCAACTACTTTTAAATATATGAAGGTAAAATAATTAAAATATGAAATTAAAAAATTCCTTTTTTTTCATTTTATGATTTTTTCTTTTCATTTAAAACTAAATTTTTGGGGATGAATTCATCTCCTCCCATCTTTCTGTTTTGAGTGTTAGCTATAATTAAAATGGCTATAATTTGTAAACTATTAAGTATATTGCTACAAAGTTGATTCAATGAGCGGTGGAAGATTCTGAAACAATAATAAATTTTAATGTCAAAAGTTCCAAAATATGAAACATGAAATTTCATCATATTTTTTGTTTGAATTATTTTTTTCTATGTTTGGATAAGTAAAGCTTGATCATTTTTATAAATTGTCAATAAATGTTATTAAAGATTGAATAGGGGATTAAATAAAGAATCTCTCATGATAACCATTCTTGTATGCTATTTGATTAGGAGTTATTAAGAAATCTCTTAATATGAATTAGTATATTTAAAATAAATTTGGCTTTATAATAATTGTCTCCCTTTAATTATCATGGATCTGTATTTGATAAGCTTTGTTTGAAGGATAAATAAGTCTTTACATTTGTAAACTTGCACTTCATTATTTCTATCTTAACCTGTTTTTTTTTAATCTGAGAAGGGTATGAAGTTTTCACATATATTGATAATTTTAACCAGTAGTGTACTATCAACTTAATTTTTTAAATTGAAAAAGCTTTGTTAGGATTTAAAAAATATATATTTTATTATTGAATATGAAAGAATTATATATTTTGTACTTGTACAATAAAAAATATATTATAATAAATATAAAATATATTGAAAGTATAATAAAGCTAATGAACTTATAAATTTCTATAGGTAATTTTTTTCGTCTTAAGATGTTTCGTGATGAGCAAGGAACTTGGATGATCATGTTTCTCACATCATTGATGTTTATTTTCATGTTTTCAAAAGTCTATAATTGGTTTTTACAATTTGGGCATCCTCTATATGAAGCATTTCATATAAATTCCCACATGGGCATCACCAATGCAAATTTCATGAAAGCTGCAGCTTCTGGAACTTGGATTGGAGATTTTGTAACAGCATGGATGGTAAGAAAATAAAATGGAGTACAATTATTACTATAAAACAACAAATTTCTTTAAAATAATATGACGATAGAAACATAATAAAATATTTTTATTATTTTTCCAATGTTATAGTATGAAATTAGCATTGAACATAGTGGCATATTGTTTTAATCATCAAGTAAATTTTCTCTGCAAAATTATAATAAAAAAGGATAGAAAATCTGCATAATATTGCCATTAGTATTTCCGATTGATATTTCACTTTAACTTGTATGTGTAGATTATTAAATAATATTACATAAATTAAAATAAATTTTTTTTTTACTTAAATAAAATTTGTGTATTTTGTGCTTTCTTTAACTTGATTATGAATACGGTTTAAAAAATGCCTATTATGATAATTAATAATTTAGTTTTCTAACTTTTTTTATGCCTATATTTTATTTTGTTATTGTAATGCAAGTAATTTTCTTGATCTCTAGGTGACAGATATGATGCTTCAAGACAATTTATATCCCAATTGGGCCAGGCCATACAGGGAATTTTGGCGTTCTCATGGTCGTATTCGGATTGTGATATTTTGGTTAGGTTCAATTATTATGACTGCTTTAGTTGTTACTCTTATTGTCAGTGATCTGATTAGTTGGGATAATTTAAATCGAGATTTTGTGGCTACAACTGAGCTTTCTAGAGCTTTTCTGGCATCCTTTATACTTGTTATGGATTTGCTTATTGTAATGCAGGTAAGTGTTAAGTTAAAGATGCTTTTTTATTATATTTGTGTGTGTGTATATTTATTTATGTATTGCTAGCAGACATAGGGAAAAAAATCAATGCAAAGTATCTGACATCAATTAAGAATAATGGTTTGACAATTTATAAAGGAAAACTTTTTCTGAATGACTATAAATATGGAATATAAAAATTACCTGTCAAATTTATGTAATAGAACATTTTAAACTGAATATGAATAGAATCACATAAACTAAAAATCAATTTTTCAGAATGATTTTCGGCTATGTATCACAGATTTAACTATGCATGCTTAAAGAGAAAAAAAAAAAAAGATTTTTTTATTGTTATAGTTTTAAAATTAAAAACAAAAGTAAGAGCAGTACAAATATTTTGCTTTATATATAGATATAAGATTGTATTTTAAAACCTGCATGTTG
Organism: Caerostris darwini; assembly: GCA_021605075.1. Lineage (NCBI taxonomy): Eukaryota > Metazoa > Arthropoda > Arachnida > Araneae > Araneidae > Caerostris > Caerostris darwini. The sequence goes on from BPLQ01014192.1 coordinate 25,117, forward strand.
GAAATAAATAATAATGAATTCTTGATTTACATATATTCAATGAATTTTTAGATTCATAATTATTTATTTAGGATTGGGACTTTCCTCATTTTGTGTGCGACTTAGATATAAAACTTCCAGGAATGCATGCTGCTTCATTTAAATTTGAATTGTTCCAGAAATATGTTAATCTTCCTGATGTCAGTATACATGTTACTGGTTAGTATGTTTTCATCATTATTCTTATGTACAGTGTATTTGATGAAATGAAAATTTATTGTATATATTTTTAATTACTAGTATTTTTTTTAATTTTATTGATTTTCTACAAAATGATTCCTTTTTTTTTTTTAAATATTTACTTTTAAAATTAAAAAAAAAAAAAAAAAAAAAAATTAAGGAATATAATTGCATGAACTAAAAAAGAAAAAAATTAAAAAAAATATTTGTTCAGTTTTTTCTAAATTCAAAACTCTGTAATGTAAAATTAATTTTTTTATTATTATTCTATCAATTTTGCAGTAGATACAATAAAATCTCTTTGGTATTAGCTATTTGTGAATTCATCGGTAATCTCATAATATGTTTTTTTCAGGAAAATGGTTTAATTATAGTATAATTGTATTTGTAATGATTCTGGATCTAAATATGTGGAAAAATCAAATATTTTATATTCCAAGTGAATATGGACAGTATACTGGACCAAACCATAAAGTTTTCTCAATTCCAGATTTAGATCTTTTGGTGGCAAGTAAGTAATCTTTTATTGCATCTGCCCTTACTTTTATTATAATCTAATATACATTAATTTGTGTTTTGTAAGAGAGATAGATAAAGTAAATACAATAAAAAAAAATCTTAAAAATGCATGTGCATTCAGTAGTTCACTTATCAATAAACTATTGTTCATTTCTGTAATTAATTTTGTATGATTTGATAAATGTAATACAAATTTAATTTGATAGTTGCACAAGTTATTGTCTTTTAATAAGGATTAAAAGACAATAATAATTTTAATCAGGATGTGCTGACTGAATGAAACATGAAATTCTACTATTTTTATTAATGTAACAGAGATACTCTGACTGATTGATATATATTCAAAAAGTATATATATATGTGGTTTTTATTGAATATATATGTGTGTGTGTAATACGTCTCCTCCTTTATTTATAAAGAAACTATTTATAATTTAAATTAATTTAATTTTCATTCTAAAATATCCAAAGAATTTATTTGGAAGTTGAATAAAAAGAAAGTTTCAAGAACTGAATTTGTATTTTAGCAGATTTTAGAGATTTATCAAAATAAAATATAAACTACCATAATTTCACACCTATAATTTGTAATGACATAAAACCCATAATTATTATTAATTGGTTAAAAGAAATAAACATTTATGGTATAATTCATGGATAGTCTGGATTTATTCACTTGTTTCTTTGACATAATACACTGGGGTTCAAAAAATTTAAAAGCATTTGCATATTTTATCATATTTCATGAAGACACCTGAACGAAATGTAAAACTTCTGCTTCAAAAAAAAAAGATACAAATCTGTTAAGCATATATAATAATATTTAAGAATATATGTAAGTGAGTTGAGCTGGTAGAACAGTCTTTATAAGAGCCATGCCAAAATTCGCATTTTGTTCGCTTGCACACCTCATCGAATTTTTTTCATGTTTCTTGCAGTAATCTGTTAAATTCAAATTCGAACAATAAAATTGAGTAATAACCAAATTTAGATAATTAAATGGGGTGATAAATCGTGGGGAGGCAACAAGCAGACCAGTCTCAAGTCACAGATTTGTAGAGAATCTAATGTAATGCTCAGCATCATGTTCATTTTAGCATACTGGGTCCAACAAGAGAAAGGCTCGGTAAGGTCGTCCAAGAGCTCTGATGGCCAAAGATTATTGCTATTTGTCCATTGCACCAATGTGTAGCAGGAATTCTACAGGTTCTCAGCTGTCTTGGGAATTGCTGTCTTCAAGGTTATTCTGTTTCCAGCAGTCTTTGTGAGAGAAGCTTGTTTCCAAGAAGACCTGCTGTTTGTGTCCCACTCACTTCTGTGAATAGGAGAGTCCGTTTAGATGTTACAGATATCATAGAAATTGGAGCATGGATTAATGAATGACTATTTGTTTCACTGATGAGTCTTGGTTCATCATAACTACTGATTCTCAACACAATTTCATACTTTCATATTATAAAATTGTAAGTAGGAACCCGTAAACTGCTTACCAATATCCGAGAAATTGATCATGGCATCAGAGACTGGGCAGGCATTATGTTGCATAGCCTCACACTTCTCTATATCTTTGATAGAGACATTGTGACTGATGGGGGGTATAGGGATGCAGTCTTGCAATATTATATTCATTTTTTCAGAGGTGCAGTTTTGATTTCATTTTAATGGACGAAATTGCATGGCCACATAAAGCTCATCTGCTCAATGATTTTGAAACTGAAGATATTTGTTGGATGAATTGGCTAGCCAGATGTCCAGACCTCAACCCTATAGATCATGCTTGAGAAGCTCTGCAGAGGGCAATTGTAATTTGCAACCTCTCTGAGAACCATTCAGTACCTGAAAATAGCATTGCTGAATGAGTGGGACTAATTGCCACAGGAACTCATAAACTGCCTTATTTCCGATATGAAATCATGATGTAGATGTGAGAGGGGATTATACCCCTTATTACCATTTTTTGTTCTATTCTGTAACTACTATTTCATACCTTCTGTTTCCGATGAGTGTTATGCACAATTATTGGTGTGTATTATAACTATTGAATGTTTTTTTTGTTCAAACTTATGTTCAAATCAAATTTCGTTAAAGTCACCTGTCCTTGAATTCTGAAGATAATTGATCAAATCTGAAAATTTTCTTAATTTTGAACAATTTTGTATACCATTTTTGTACTCTTGGTTGAAATCTAGCATAACTTTTTTCAATTTTTAAGTACACATTTAATGTCATAATAATATGAATGGTTGCAATATTTTAGAGCTGCTTAGAAGTGAGAGCTGCTTAGAAAGAAGGATACATGGAAGAGAATTGGGGGAGGGGAGGAGTATTAACTAGTTATATTCTATGGAATTAAATCAAATATATCAAAATTAATCTACGAATGTAATAATAAATTTGAATGCTATAGAATTATTGAAAAATGTTACACATTTATAATACAAGTCATAGCTTGACTAATATCTAAAAGTATAAATTTTTAATCCATAACTTATATTACTCAAGGTCATTTTATTTTTAAAAGATCTGTTTATTTTATTATTTTAAATTTCATTTAAAAATCCTCAGATCCAATACACTAAATGCTAACCTATGATCGTTACAAAGAAATTCCAACAAATTATCTGCAGATGTAAATAAATGATAAATTTTCCTGTTAATGACTGTATTTATCATTTATTTAAATTTAAATCAAGTTAAGGTACCTTCTTGATTTTAAACATAAAAGATGTATAATTTAAAGCTAAAATATTATTATAAATTATGTTCCCTTCATGATATAATGTGTCAGTAAATCCAAACATTTTATGTGTAAAAATTCAAGGTACAGTAAACTTTATATGCTTTCTTATACATTTAATGTATTATATACATGATGTGTGTTAATAAGTTATTATATTTATCTAAACCTATCTTATAATCCTTAAGGAGATTAGAATAATTATTGAAATAATTTGTTTTTTTATTACAGATAACTACACTCTGTGGACTTATGAAATAAGAAATACACAAATTGATCCTAATACAAACAGAACTTTGCTTGAAGGTGACATTTCCATGAATTCCAGATATTTAGGTTATCCCCTTTCAGTGAAGGGAATGGCTTTTATGCCTTCTTTAATAGGTTTTGCCATGTTTGGAATACTGACCTACTTGTATGGACGCTTTCCACCACCTACAGAACGTTTGGTGTATGGCCGCCACAGGAAACGTAAACGAGAAGTGCCTCGTAGCAGTTGGAGACGAGAGCGTGGTAACCGCTGTACTCATTATCTTATTCACAACAAAGAAAAATATCATGAAGAAAAAAGGAAAGGAAACCCACTCACTGAATTGATTGTGGCATGGGAGGAGAATTTAGGCCCTGCAAAGCAATGTGAAAAGCCATTATGACATACATAGATCGATTGTTATCACTTTAAGCTAGCTTATAGTATGCTGCAGTATTGAGTGGATTTAATTCCTCTGCAAAATTGCTTGGGTATGAAATTGATGATTAAGAAAAAAAGTTTTTTTTTTTTTTTTTTACTAGTTTTATTGTCAGATTAAAAAAGAAGTTGTATGATATTTTAAGAAATGAATTGTGCCTTTTTTAAATGCAGGTAAGAAAAGGCTTGTTTTTTTAAAACTGTTATCAAATTAGTAATTTTAATCAACTGTACATAAACCATTATTCTGAAATATCATTTTAAGATTAGAAGATATCCTTTCAAGTACAAAATATGCATTTGTATACTTTGTCTCAAATTCTTGGGAATGCACAACAAAATTTTGTGATAGTCATGAAATTTAAAATGTAGGATATCAATTTTTTGAAAGATTTATTATCTTATTTAAATAGGAATTTTTTTATATTTGTGTCAATTGTTAATGTAATATTGGTAATTTTTAATTTAGAAATAAAGTTAATTAAAATATTTTAGGTTCTTATTCTGTTTAAATCGGCCCAAACTAAGATGTTAATGCTTTCTCTATTTTAAGTGGATTCCATTTCTGATCTTGCATAGTAATTGAGTAGATAGTGATACAACAACTTTGATTAAAACATGACCAAATTTCAAATGTTTATTGCACTCATATTAAAGTATAAAAATCATAATTATATGAAACTATTATATTTAAAATAAACAATTTAATAGAAAATAAATAATTTACTTTTCATAAATTATTGTCATTTGCACAAGTATATCATCTAAAATTTTAAAATATTTTAATTGCTTGTGAAAACTGTCAATTCAAATTAATTTAAAAGTTTTTATATATTTCTAGCCTAATAACTTTTAAAATAGATTTGCACTAATTTTCTGAAAATATTTTCTGACCCAAATTTGATCTTGAAAATGCTTTATAAAAGCCCAATTATCAATATTGATTAAAATTATATTCACTGTTTTGAATTATTTTATCTATGAATTTTGTGTTTTAAAAATGAGATTTTTATTTGTTTTCTTTAATTAAAGTTTAGAAGTGAATATGCTGCAGCTTTAAGGAAATAATATCTTGTAAATTTTGAGAAATTTTCGATTTCTTACCCAAGCGATATATTCTCTTCCCCATTTTTCAAAACAGCTATATGTTATGTCCTGCGAACTATAAATGGTTGAGATGTGCATTGTGCTAATATAGTTTAAAAAAAGTTATTGCAGTGATCATTGAAAAAAAAAAAAAAAAAGTGATATGCATATGGTACATATTGATGTAAAATACAAAATGTATTTTATCTGCAGATATATGTTTCACTTTTTGAAATATCCTTCTGTTTCTAATATGTTATGACTCCAGGATTTCTATGATAAAGTATTTTCATAGCATTTCTGCCTTATATACATACAGAGTGTCAGAAAATATATCTACTAAGATATTTTGCCACATTTCTTGGAAATTTTTATGTATTTATTTCATTTATTCTAGTCAATTTTCCAATTTAATATATTATACCTATTCATTAAGTGTTATGTTTGTCTTACTATTTTTTATATGTTAGTCATAATTAAAATTTGATTTCTTTTGGCTGATGTATTGAGCTTCCATTGTTAAGTTTTGTTCTTAGATTAATTTATGATAAGTTATATTTTAATTTTTTGTGTTTTTTTTCCAATATTTATTCTAATAATTGATGCTTTATTATGTGATTTAAAACAGGTTTATCTCCATGTAAATTAAATTCTTTTTTATATTTAAAAAATACGTAAGTAATTTAAACAGTATTTCTTTTTTTATTTTCTTTTGTCAAAATTACTCTGAGAGCATTTATAATTCGATTACCAATTGTATGGAAAATTAGCAAATAGCTAAATCAGACAAATTCAAAAAGACAGCATCATAATTGGGGAAATGTCATTAAGGAGGGATTTTAATTACAATAAGAGGAATTTAAATTTTTACTAATTAAAATAAGTTAGACAGTATTAAAAGAAAAACTAGAAGAAAAAAAATCCCACACTAACTAATATTTTTTTTCTTTAGCTGTTTTTTTTTTCAAACAGCTTTCTACCACTTATATCTGTCCAGCACCCTACAAGTAATCAATTCGCCCATTTTCATTTTTAAACTGAATGTTTCCATTCCTTATCATCAGTTATTGGACTATACCAAATTCTCTAAACACTATAGAACACAGTGATATAAATTGTAACAGAGATAATTCTTCATTATTTGATACTTTTTTTTTGTAGTTTGATAGAATTCTTTCTAAGTTTAAGCTGAATAAACATATACTAATAAATTTTTATTTAAAGTTTGAGTTTATTACATTCCATTTTTTAATTAATTGTAGAGAGGAAGCAAATCAAATGGGAAGATTATTCTTAATCACTTAAACTATGAGAAAATATGTGACTATAAAAATTTCTTATGAGACTTGAATTGAAAGATTTTTTTCATATATATTATGCTCTGGTAAGAAAAAATTGTGTTTATATATTTTTTTTATAGTTGATAGGCATTGTTTTGCAATGAAAAAATTTTTTATTCAGAGAAATTTTATAAAGTTAAGAAAAATAACTTATCGACAGTATTTAAATAATTGCAAATTAATTCAGGAACTTAATAATGATAATCAGCTATATAAAGTAAAATTTTATGAACTATCAATTTTCTTAAAAATTTTCTCATTTGTAGAATGAGTTTTTGGCGCTCGCTGCCACAAGTTTCGATTCGAGTCCCGCGGTGCCATGAATGTTTGTAGTGGTTCAGAATCCACTTTAAACCGTAAGTCTCAGTGTAATATGACTGTAGAGCGTTGGGCACAGGGCTGGGCCTTGACCTACCATGTGGCTGTTGTGCCAATGAAGTAAAAGAAGGACAATGAGTTTTTGAGTTAAAATCCTGTAATAATTTTTCTTTAAATGGCTGACAGAATTATTTACTTCTGAACATCATTGTAAACAAATGGGAAATTTCAATTTTCAAATATGTTATGTAGCACTTGTTATATGTAGGATAAAAATTTAGTAATTGCAAATTTTATTTAAAATATGCTAAAAGTTTTGGACATGTTTTAGTGAAAAATATGTTAACAGTTGATAACTAATTTAATTTTAATTTGCTATTGATGGAACAGTCCAGAGGAATTGTAATAATATCAGAACCACATTTTTATGTACATCCTTACAAATGTTTGGCATATAATGTTAATTCTCCATCTTTATAATTTTTACGCATGATTTACATGCAGTTAATGTAATATTAATAAATTATCTCTGTTACATTTACTGAAATCTGAAATTATCCAATCAATTAGTTAAAATTTTTTTTTTTTCGAATTCAATTTAAATTTCTCAAATTTATTAAGTATTTTTAAAGAATAAAAAGCTAAAATTAATATAAAGAGTTAAGATTTACATTTTTTAGAGAGATATAGTATTTGTATATTAATTTTATATAAAACAAAAATATTGTCAAATGAAAATACATTTACTTTGAATTTGCTCTTTTAAAAAAAAAGTAGTTTCCTTTTTTCTTTCAATATATTTGTTTTTCGGGTAATATTCGGGAAGCATTTATTTTTTATAAAGTAGCATTTATTTGAAGTTTTTTTATGTAGTGAAGGCATTTAATTATTTAAAATTTTTATATCTGTGTATCAATTGCACAATTCTCTTGTAATCTTAAATTTTCTTATTTCAGTTAAAATAAATTATTAAATCTTAAGTCCCAGCATTTTTTATACAATTAAAATTGTTAATGAAAAAAAGGTGCAAAATTATAAAATATGCATTTCATTATGATGGTCTTTTCTTTTCATATTCAATGATACTAATATTCCTTTGCTTTGAATGAACAATTGGAAAAAATCATATTTTATTGATAGAAACTTTTTTTAAAATAAGAATATTTTAAACATTCCATACAAATTTTTCTTATTTTTAATATGCAGATCATGGCAAAGATTGTTATGGAATATTAATTTCAAATGATTGTGCTATTTATTAATTCTATTTATAAGATGAGGGCTCTTTAGTATTCCTCGTTCTTTTTTATTCATTTGGCTATGTTTAATGATATTTTCGAAATTGTTTTGTGGATTGTTTTACCTCTTTTATTTGTACAGAAAGCCATGCTTCTGTAAAGTATTAACTGGAAATGCCTTTTTAAAATAAGGAGGAATATTAAGAATATTGAATCTTTTTTAATAGTATTTCTTATATAATTTAATAATGGTAAGATATTGATTTACATGTGAACTATAAATCTTGATGAGCTTTTCATATTTTATTTAATTTTTATCTTTAATTTATATCTGAATGCCTACATTTTATTTTTAATTGACTGTTTTTATGTATTGTGTCATAGTTCAAAGTATATTTTAATACCTATTCAAAAATATACATGTTACAGTTATTTATTTGTCAAAAATGCTTGTACAATAATATGTATGTTCTCTAAGTTAATTAAAATGAGAAAGCATATTTCATAAATATGTTAGGTTAGTGATTTTTAATTTGTTATATTTCTCAAATTTCTCAGGACTCCATTTCAGATACAGAATATATATATACATATTTGCATATCTTTTTGTTAGAATAATATAAAACAGAATTAAAATATTATTAAGTAAATGTTTTATGTAGTAAAGTTTTTAAATTCTCTAAAATATTGAAAATATAAATTTATTTAATTGGCTTTCATAAATGAATATAAAAAATAATGAAAATAATATATGTTATAGATTATATATATATTACATACACATAGTTTTTATCTTCTAAAAATGTATTGTAAATTAAAATTATAAAATTCCAACTCAACATGTGTTGGGTAAAAATGTATATTTTTTTTTCATAAATCCTTCTATTTATGCTAGTAAAATATTTAAAAGTTTATTTTCCTTAAATATAGTTATTTTCTTGAAAATTAACATATTTTGATTTGCATCTGACTATACATTTTAGATGAGGTTGAACTTTTATTGTTATAATGGATACTTAGGCTTAGCTTGGTAAAGTGGTATAAGGGCAGTTCAAACATAGGTTTATAGAAGATGAAAAACAAAATATATAATCACTACATTAGATCATATGTATTTTCATTACATCAGATACATGTTCTGTCCATATTTAGAGAATGAATAGTTTTTCTAACCACATTTTGTTGTTATCGTAAAATTTTATTCCCATTTCTTAAATGGAATTTTTGCTAATCAGTTAACCTTTTGCACTGATATATATAATGTATTGCATAAATTGCTAGCAATCTTCTGAATATATTTTTCAAATGTGTATAATTTCTTTAAATCTGATTTATACTATTATTTTTATTTATTCTGAAATTGTTGTATTAAAAATAATTCTTAAGTTTTTGTTTCATTAAATATCATATTTGTGTTTATAATTTTAGTAAATTAATGAATTTTTTGTTTTATAATATTTTTTTTTAGTATTATAATCATCACAGTATTTTTACACTGTGTATTTTCATGGGAAGAAATGTATATAGATTATGCATAATTAAATCCTACCCTTATATGATGATTAGATAAATAGAATATGAATGTAAAAATATTTAATATCTGCACCGATACATTATACTGCCATAAAATGTATAAAAACTAACGTCTAAATTTTTAAATGCCTGCATGCTTTTTTTCTAAGGTAGCAAATTTTTCTGAACCGGAATTTGTAAATACAATATTCATGTAAAGATTTGTATCATCAACAACTGTGCTTTTGTAAATGAATTGATACATAGAAAGACTTTTCACTTGTTGATTCAAATTTAAAATTTTCTAAATATTTTCTCCATAATATATACATTAATATGCCTAAAATAAATGTGTTTCATAAACTCTGAATTTCTCATTGTTCACATAACTGATTGTTTATTACTTAAAGTAAGTTGTGAGCTTTATAGTTCGCATTGTTGTGCAAAGTGAATAAATATTTTTATTAATGTAGTTTATAATCTTTCATTGTGTTGTTAATTATTTGATCTTGTACAAATTTTGAAATTCTGCTGCTTTTCTTTTAAAAAAAATATTTTTTGCAAATGTTGGGTGCATGAAATTTAAACTATTAACTTTTTAATATTTTAAACAATATTCAAAATTTATTTTTTTCCAATAAATATTTTTTCCCAATGCTTGGCACTACAGTGGCAGATACATAGAAATTCAGCGTTTTCAAAGGCGAACTATGGGGAGCCTATTGTATTGCATCCACATTTTGGAATGAATTTTCTCAACTCAACAAGGCAAAGGTAGTGTGATTATGGAGTGCCAGGGAAAAGGAATCCCTGTACCTCCTATTGCTTAATTATTATTAAAAATAATTAACTTTAAGAGATTAAACATAAAAGAGAAGTTAAGTAATTAAAAGAATTTAAATGTTAGGTGTGGTATTTAGAATGTGCCATAGCACAGGAATTTTTTAAAATATAGTTGCATTTTGAGTTTAAAAGGAGGATGTTCCGACTGATAGATATATCATACCAAAACACACATGGAATATTTTGATTCTTTATCATTTGATGCATTTTCAATTAAGTTTTCATAATTTGAAATCCTAATGCGATATCAATTAAGTCATCCATTTCCAAAATATTAAAAAAAATTCATGCCATCTTAATATACCAACTCTTTGCAAAAAAAAAAAAAATGCATTCTAGAATATAGATTGAGTTGTAAATCAAAGTTATCTGGGTTGATATGTTTCTGAAAGTTTTCATTTCATTAACTTCCTCTTATCATAATTTTTGGTGTACTATCTATTTATATATATATATAATGTGCACAAAAAGCATGATGGGAGGATGATGTTATTAAATTTATATGTAATTTCGGAATGCAGAAATCAGTACTCGGACCAATTGTTTCTGGCAGCAATACTGATCTCGTTTTGTTGAAAGGTAAAGGTGACAGAAGCCTTGAAAATGTGTCTATAACATAATAGAAATTTAATGGAAGCTGCCCAAATTACCTTAAAAATATACACAGTCCAGTCACATTAATGTGACCACCACTTACTTTCGACGTCAACGTGAAATAATCAATCACAAAAGGCAGGTAGCAGCACATTGCAATGGAGTGTGTATAAAGAATTCCCCTTAATACCACACTCCACTTTGACAGGTGGTCACATTAATGTGACTGAATTGTGTATATCCAATAGCACTCCTAGTCAGTCAGTTGAGGTGCCTAGCCCGTTCAACCCAACTACAAATTCAACCTCAGATGACAAATTCAAAATCAATGCCAATGATCGTTCCCCAACCCCAGGAGTCTATATGTAGAACAAAACGTGATGCCACTCCTGCTATTATATTTATCGTTAAACACCTCTGTTGACTTGCCTATGTTTGCAACATCAAGCAAAGTCACAATGGTACTCGTGCTCTGCATTGTCCATGCTGACACTTGTAATCTCATAAACAAGTTTTAACATCATATTTGTTAAGGTAGATGTACAATTCCTATACAACATGACAGTTTCTTCAGTGAATATTAAATTTTTTTTTTTACTACAATTCTACTATTCTTTTTACTAATTCTTTACACAACCAGCTGCATTGCCCCGCTAATAAACTTTTAATTCAGGGGGTGAATGTGTTCTGACAATAATCTTAATTAATTCACTAAAAAGTTTATGTAATGTATTACCATTGCCTACAAAAAATAAAATATTCAGCGAACCATCTGAATCTCTGACAAGTACATATTTTAAAGCTATGTATTCCAATATCCAAGACACAGCTTGGATTCTCCACTCAAATATTCTCTTCTATTTGATACATAATTAAAATGGGCTAATTGCATCAAATTCGCAAATTTTATACTACTGTTTTTGTTAAATGGACAGGTCTAAATTGTTTGTAGTTTCAATCATAATCACTCGTTAATTTTTTTTAAGGTTTTATATTGTACTTCATAATTTATACAAATAAAAACATTCTTTTTTTACAATTCTGTTAACAATCATTGAAGCATGAATATCATTCAGCATCCAATTAATTTATGACACTAAATATCCTTTTCTTATAAAGTCACTCATCAATAATCAATTTCTAGTTATTTGCTGTTTTTGAGTGACATTTATAATAAGTTCTTCTAGTGCTAATTAACATGTTTATAATAATTTTCATTTTACACAAACGATCTACAGAGACTCCTACTACCTATTTCGGAATTTCACAGAAACCTTTGAAAAACTTTATATTTAAGTATTTTTTAATATCATTATGAAAACTAATTTTTTTTTAAAAAAGTAACACCGTCTCCCAAAAGTCAATAGACACATTAAAAAATAAATTAAACCAGAATATATTACAATATTTAAGTAATTTACAAATTTATATGATATCCTTCAGATTTAACACAAGTTTTAAACATTGTCTTGTTCACTAATTTTTTTATTTAATAATTCCTGTACCAATATTATTCTTACCCTTCTCTTTCTTTTTTTAATATAATCACTAATTCTTCCCAAATATGCTTTTATAGGATTAGAATCTTATGAATTAAGTGATTTTTTTTTGATCAAGTGATGACTGGAATGATTGATAACAGAATAACTATAAAGATATTAAAGACGAATTTTGAGATCATCATTTTTAGAACAATTATTTTGATAGAAATTAAATTTGTTTCCAATATCTTGATTTTAGGCTGACAGCTCAAAGTAGTATTTTAAATAAAATAAATGATCCATTATATCATCAATATCTATTGAATTCCTCGATTTTGATTTGCCCCCTATACAAAAGAACTCCATACCCATGCTGTACTGATTTAAACAATTTCTTTGAATTAAGCTCTCTAATTTTTCTCTTCCTACTAATATAACAGCACCAGTATGAAAAATGTTGAACTTGGTCTCATTATTTTACTAGAATATAGACTTCCATCACAAATTTCACACATACCTTTTGTTCTTTACAACACCCATGTAACCCAGTAAAATGGATAACTCATTGGATAGTTTTGGTGAAAATTCAGTAAAAAAATTGTTCATTAAAGGCCATAGAAAATTTTGCAGTTCTTAAATCCCAATTATGCAAAAATTTTCTTACAATAAACCTCTGTTCAGGCCGAGTAAGTTTAAGCCACAGTTTTGCTCATTTCAACTCTTAATCATTATATATATGTGATGAATAGAAAGACATATAAATAAATGAAATCAAAGCAAAGAAAATGTCTTTTAGCCGGATCAGACTTGTTAAAAAAAAAAAGTGATGAATTTAAAAATAATTTTTTTTTCTGCTAAGTGATTTTTAAGAAAAATAATTTTTAAAAATTTTGTTTTACATATATTTCTGAAAGTTATTTTGCTGACAAACATTTTGTTGTTTATTGAAAAATTTTCAGTAGTTTTTTTTAAAAAATCTTAGTCTAGATTTTTTAAATTTTATTCCCAAATTAAATGTTTTTCCTTGAAATGGCAAGCATTGCCAACTAACATTATTGATTATCAAGAGCAGCAAGTTACTTTAATTATATTGATAATAACATCTACATAATGACAAAAACTAATTATACAGGACATTTCAGAGAAATATGTATTTTATATTAAACAACTTTTTTTATACTATGACAAAGAATGATAAAATCCCAAATATAGACAAATACATATATCTTATTGGGATATTTTTTCAGGATCAATTATCAAGACTTGCATCTTAAAATAGCCATTTTAGTTCATAGAATGATACAAATTTAGTGATTCAAAATAGGTTTTTGCCATGCTTTTTTTAAGAGGATAAAAATAAACTAAGCGATGATCCATGATAACAATTTGGGATAAATACATTGAAAGTCATATAAAGTTGGTAAAACCTTTTTTTTTTTTTTTTTTTGAATATGTAGCCTTATGTATACCATAAAAAGTCCACTAATGGGCAATAAGGGGAGGACAGTTCCTTCCATAAGGACTTTTAAAGCTAATTGTCCTGTATTTATATTTACATAAGGGAGAAAAACATGAAAACTCCCACCAGGGTTTAATTATTAATTTGAGATGCTCTTGCACATATTGTCACAATCAACATCGAGCCACCTAGTTTCTGAAAGCAGTGATTATAACAATGCCACAAGCAAATTTGAACCTTCACCCTACTACACACTATCTGTATACATTGCCAAAAGTTGGGACGCATCCATTTCAAGCCGTTTAGTTTATAATTATTAACATATGCTTAGAGTTTCAGAAATGTTAGAACATTTAAGTTTTTATGAGAAAATTTCTATCCTTTTTACAAATACATTTTTGTTTGCTAGAAAAGGCCTATTAAGTACAGAAACTTGCATCACAAAATTTATTAAAATACAGCAATGAATTACAATTTGTGGCTTTAATGAAATTTTGATATATTAAACTGAAAAGTTCCATAAATTATAAACATGTATAAATTTGTTTAAAAGTAAAAAATATAACAAAGTGCAATGATCCTGTTGACCTTTTTTCCAACATTTGTCAGCTAGCTAGCATAAACTGAACTAGAATGTTTCTGATAAATGTAAAATATTGGTAGTCGCAGATTACAATACTTACTACAGATACAGTTGTTTGTGGATATTATATTTTAGATTTTTTTGACCAATGAGAAACAAAATATCAAAAATAATTTATTATAAATTGTACAGCACACAATACAATAATAAATATAATTTTCTTTTACAAATGAACAGTAAGATTTGATTTTTTCCAATTTTTATCACTTACAACTGCTGCAAGATTCATAGAAATTAAAGGTTCTTCAGAGATTGTTGGTTTCTTCCTTTTGTTTATGAAGTTAATGAGTAATTTTACCAATCCATTCACTATTCCTAGAAAGTCAATTTTAAAATAAAAATATTGTTTATATTAGTTGTGAAGAAATAATTTTGAAGTTTAAAATTATATAATAAATAGTTGCTAATCAATCAAATAGTAATCAAAGTAATGTATAAAATGTCTATTTCAGATAGACATTTAAATATGAATTATCCATATTGAATGAAGAAAGATAGCTAGAATTTAAGAATTCGGTCTTATTGGTCCACATATTATAAAAATATAATAAATAAGTTAAATAATATTTTGGGGTTGCATTTCCAAAAGCTAATAATTTAAAACATAATCATATATATAAAGATTCTAAAATTAAAACTCACAGGGAAAAAAAATCCCCATCAAATATTTAGAATATTAGTTTTGTTTTTATGGAATAAAAATATTATAGATATATAATATACATATCATGCATAACTCTACAATATATTTTGTAAGAATTTTAATAATTAATTTTTAAACAATATATTCTTAATGAATTCATAAATTTTTTTTTTGGAAATTTTTTTTTTTTTTTTTTTTTTGTGAAGCAAATTTTTTTGTATGCATTTAGAAATTAAAAAATGTATGCAGGAAAAGTTATAATTCTTTTAAAAATTATAGAATAACTTTTAAATAAAATGAATTATAAATTGAAACATTATCAAACAGATGATGAGGATCCAGTAAAAAAGTTGTTTCTACTTGAAACAGAATTGTATTTAACTACTATAACCATTAAATAATTATTATGAACATAATTAGTTATAGTCAGGGGTGGGGAGTCAGCCAAAAAATTCCCAACTCCTGAATCGGTTCTTTCAAAAAAAAAAAAAAAAATCTTGACTCTTTTCCGGAATTTAAAAGAACTACGAACTTTAGTAATGGATTTAGTGAAATTTTTAGAAAATAAAAATTGTGAAATAAATTCAGTGTCTTTAAACTGAGCTCATACTTTTATGAAAACAATTTTTGCATAATAAAACATAATTTTACAATTTCAAACATATAGTATTTATTCTTACTTAAAACATTTTTGTACTCTAAATCTGCTTACAAAAAATACATATATGTATAATTCTATAAAAAGTAACAATAGAATAGCTTGAGACAAGAGATAAAAAAACAATGCTACATATGTAATACAGTAACTTTAATTTTTTCTTAATAATAGAATGGATTCTATAAAATCTTCTTTCATTGTTGAACTAAAAATTTTTTTATAAGCTACAATGTTGAGAAAAATTTCTCAATATTTACTTGATAGGTTGTTAAAGCAGTAACTGCCTTTATTATTGATAGATGCAACTGAATTGCCTTAACATTTAATTTTAGCATTAATTCCTCGAATTTTGAGTAAAATCATTTTTATAAAAGAATCAGGACGCAAATTTTTGAACAGACTGCTTCAAAAATGCCGATTCTCAACCTCTGGTTATAATGTGTCATATTTGCAAGCAAGAATTATACAAGCCTAACAGATATTTATTGAGTTATTTTTAAACTGTATACATAAAATATTGAGAACATAATCTCCAGACAGTTAACATTAAAAATTTTAGTTTTTATAATTCAAACATTATCATTTAAATTTCAAATTGATTAGTTTTATGGTTTTAAATGATAAATTATTAGAATTACCAGAAGTAGCAAAGACTCCTCCAATGATACCACACAGCCGGACTAGAAATCTCCATGTAGAGTGTTTTTCTACGGTGACTTTTACCTTCACATAGGACATATCATATTTAAAATAAATACCAGGAACACCATGGCTTCCAGTTTGATGATCAATAGGACGAGCCTGTAAAGTTTAATATTAATCTTTAAATGTATTTATAAAATTAAGCAAGAGAATTCAATTCATCAAATTGTTATCTTATACAATTAATTATCTTTTTCTATTTGCACTGAATTATATGAAATTAAACATATAATTCAATGTAAATAGAATTAATTTTTGCTTTTACATAAATAAAGGAGAATCGCACTGTTCTTTATACATAATATTCCATTTTCAAGTACAAATTCTAATTAAACTTTTATTTAATGGTTAAAAATTAAATAAAAAGCTCGGGATTTGTTTAAATTCACTACTTAGAGAAAAAAATCTTTTGAATCAATATTGCGTTGAAATTAATAATTTTAATTTCTGCAAAGAATAATAAAGAAATAATTCTCGAAAATACATAGCAAACTAAACTATGTTATGCTATGTTAGATGTCTCTTCTCCCTCGTTATATATTTAAGTGAATTTTGTTATTTTATAGCTAAAACTATCTAAAATTAGACAAATAAAAACATACATTCATAACTATACATTAATTTCATAGTAACAGCTTTGTCATTTTTGAGTTGACTGTATGTGTAATTGGCTGACATTATTTAAAATAAATAAACAATGATATTAACTATTTTAAAGTTTATAATTACCTGTTCTGTGACTGAATATTGGTAAGTACTTTGCTTTCTATTATTGTGAACAATTTCTGTTGGAACTACTTTTATATAATATTGATACATATAAAAATCTACGAGAAAAAAAAAAAAGAAAAAATTGTTAACAGGAGAAACTTTCATGAAATAATTGCATAAAAATAACATATACGAATGTGATTTTTTAAAAACAGTTTTGCATATGAATTCATTATTGAAGTATTACAAATAATTGTGAGAATAATTGAGAGGAAAAAGCCATTCTTTTAAAATAACAATTCGTATTAAATGTTTTTTTACCATCAGAAAAAAAAGTAAAAAGTTATTATTTTTTAAAATTACAGAACCAACACTTGAATATTATATTGATAATATAACTTACTGTGAGGAGCAATTTTTTCATCTCCTTCTAATGGATCAAAGACACCAGCAGTTGGCTCTCCAAAGGAAAACCTTTCAATTCTATGAGAAAAATTATAATCTGAAAATAAACTGAAATTGTAAACCTAGGAAAAACATGATGTATATCAAACATTTAAACACAATTAATTCAGACAATAAAAATAGTTTTAAAAAATGATTACTTATTAAGTAACTTACATTTTTTTTTTGTCTATTTTAAAAAAATTAACCAACATTTAGTTATATTATAAAACAACAATTTTCCAAAAACTATTTGAGAAATGCCTGGTATCTTCTTCATTCAAGATTTTGACAAACAAAAAATGCTTACAGTGAAGACTTTTTAAATATATTAATGAAAAAGCCTCATTTTATGTGATGGAACATACATCTTACAGAAAAGCGCATAAAAAAAAAAAACCTTTACTTACCTTCAAAAATTAGGGATACATTTTGCAATATATATATATATAAAGTTTGCAGAAATTAAAAAAAAAAGTGGTTGCTTAATATATTACTTTGAAAGAAATTTGTTTAAAATCTTAAAATGAACATATTAAGATAATTTATTTTATTTTATTCAAAAGTTAAGCTAGTTCAATATCATTTTTACTTAAGACATCAACCTAAATAATCATGGCTAAAAGTATTAAAACAATCTGAGTAATTTCATATGATATCCTTTAATAGTGTTAATATTTGAAAGGTTATATTGCTTGTAACAAGCCCTATTCAAATCTTTTTCCAACAGACATTTAAAGTTGTTGGTCTTACTTCAGCAAAAGTAGGTGCAATACAAATTAACAATCAAATAATAGAAAATTGTTTCTACACATCTTTTACTTCATTTTCCAGTTTATTAAGATGAATTTACAACTCTGCTTAATGTAATATCTTTAAAAAGTTGCAATTATATAATGTTCTAGTGGTTGAAAAAGACAATGTATTGAGCAACAGAATAGAAACCATATGATTTCAAAATCATTAAAAAAAAAAAAAAAAAAAGATTATACAATATATATATATATTACGAAATACTAATAAAATCTGCATGGTATACATGAATATTTAGTTTCACTCAATCTATTTCTTTTTTTTATATAAAATTTAATTAGCTTTGCTTTAAAAAAGTTAACAGCAAGACAATGCCATTACCTGAATCTTTTAAGAAAGCTGATATATGAGCATGACCGGCCGGATGTGGAATATGCCTGGAAAAGTTTTATTTTAATTCAATATAGATTAAGAAATTATATTGAAGCATTTATGATAACACTATTAAAGGTTCCAAATTCAATAAACGTTATATTTGACACATAATTTTAAATAACATCTAGAAGGAATAAAATGTGATAATCCTAAAAATTTATAAGTAACTAATAGCTTGATATTTCCATAAATTTTATACATAATATAATATTACTAAATATAGATAATATACATTTGGTTTTCAGTTGCATTAAAATGTTTGTTTATACAAAGAGAGTTAATATACATTTTGAATAAAAAGGCATTGGAGAATTATTGATAAATATCAAAAAAGTTATTACATTATTGGCTCAACATGTATTAATTATATGCAACAGAAAATATGTCACAAAATTGATGAAAACTAATACATTAATTGAATGCAGTGTTGAACTTTCATATTATATCATTAATTTAATAAATAATAGTAAATATGCAACACATATTAGATAAACAATTGCATTGAAAACTAAAATAAGTTCAATTACTTTCCAGCAGTTATATGAAAGTTTCCTGAAACCTTATTCACTATTAAGGATCCTCGCAAGCGACATGCATCGGGCACTCCAACAGGTTCGTTTTTACTAAGAGAATAGAAACATATTAACATTGCACATATAAAAGACAATGCTGAGAAAGCAACACAGATCATACTCTTTATTTGTTTACAAAATTTCAAATTTTACAAAATATTTCATAAATACACAATTTTCTTTTAAAGAAACACAAAGCAATTGATTTACTTAATGAAATTAATTGTCAAAAAGTTATGAGAAATTATGAGTCCCATTAATAAAGTACTTTTAATATAATAAGAATACATTAACTGAATAACTATCAAACAAAAAAGGTTACCTAGTTGGTAAGCCTTTCAAAATATTAGAGTATCCGTCTCTCCAAATAAGATCTTGAATGGCATGATATTCTTCCCTTATGTATAAATTGATTCTTTGCATTGTTTCCCATTGAATTTTTTGTGGAGGAGATAGTTCAAAATGTGTGAGTTCTTCTTCAAGTTGTCCAAATGATTGTGCATTTTGATTGGTGACATCAAGTATATCTGCTCCAACTTCTGAATATTAATATATCAGTTTACTTTCTAATTCATACGAAAAAACTATTTAATATACATTTAGATTAAAGATTAGTATGAAACACTTTAATATAGTAAATATACTGCTATTAGTACATAAAGGAAATTTTTTTTTCATGACAAATAAAATAAATTAAAAAATTAGGCATAAATGTAATAAAATATTCAAATAGCTAATATAAAATTGTATACTTTAAGTCTACATCAAGTTCAACAGTCAATAAGAATAGTTAAATGTTATTTGACAAAGCATTATTAAACAATTATTTTTTTTACTTCATATTGACGCACACAATTATTACAATTCAACTTTTTCTTTTCTTGTGGTATTAAATGTTTAGTAAAGTTAAAAAAAATACATTTTTGGATACATAAGTCTATGTAAATTGATATAGTAGAATGGTTGTAATAATATTGGATTTATTGATCATAAATTTTATAACATCCATAAAGTAAATTCTATAGGAGTTGATGAAACATAAAATAATCTTTAGATCATCAAACAATTAATATTAATTTAAGCAAAAATGTTACTTGTATATCATTTATGTTTCTGTAAATCACAATATATAACAGGTGGGCTGAAACGTTCGCAGGCTGACACAGATGGCGCTACTAGTATTAAATCCATATGATTTTTAGTTATCCCTAACCTTCAAAAGACACATGTATAAATTTGACAGCTATTGCACTATTAATATGCGAGTTATAGCATTTTTAGTGTTCATCACGTGCAGTCCACTCGGCTGACTGTCGATTGGACTCCGGTGTGAAATGATGGAGCCATGTTTCATACATTGTCACATAGTGACGCAAAAATTCGGGTTTATTACGATTGAACAGCTCCAAACACTGCTTAAAATCAGCAATTTGTTGTTGTTTTGGGTCGATTGTGAGCTCACGCTGCACCCACTTTGAACAGAGCTTTCACATATCCAAATATTCATTCACGATATGCCCAACACTCCTTTGATATCTTTAGGGTCTCAGCTATCTCAATCAACTTCCCTTTATGGTTATCAGAAATTATTTTGTGGACTTTCTTAATGTTTTCATCTGTAACAGCCTGTTTGGGGTGTCCACTGCGTGCATCCTCTTCGGTGCTCATTTCGCCTCGTTTAAATTTAGCAAACCACTTCTCTACGGTTGATTTTCCTGGTGCAAAATCCGAATAATGTTTATCAAGCCAAGTCTAGGCTTCAATAGTATTTTTTTTCGCCAAAAAGCAATGCTTTATTAACACACGAAATTCCTTTTTATCCATTTTTTCAAACTAACAAAAGCTGCTTCACTAAAAATGCTATTACTCACATACTAACAGTGTAACAGCTGTCAAATTTATACATGTGTCTTTTGAAGGTTAGGACTAACTAAAAATCATATGGATTTAATACTAGTAGCACTATCTATGTGTCAGCCTACGAACTTTTCAGCCCACCTGTTATAATGCATGTATAATTTACATGAAAATCAAACTTAAATAAATACCTACAATAATGTGTGTGTATATATATATATATATATATATATATTAAAAATGACATATTTAAACAGAACACAAAATTAAAATTAAAAAACTTTTTACAAAAAACAGTTAAATACATAAATGCTAAGATTATAACAATGATCCCATTTTCTAGATTTTATAGTAAAAATATTCAGTTTTCCTGATCATAATAATTAAAAAGTTTATGTTGTTAGCTTACAGAACATTCAAACATAAAATACCACGGTTTAAAGTTATTGTATGGTGAAAGTCATTAAAACAAGACTACAAATTATCTTCTGAGAATAAGCATTTCATTTGGATACAAGAGAGGAAAAATTTAAATTCTGAAATTACTTTTTTAACATATATTTCTGCTATGTTCAAGTCAATATTTTTAGATATATATTTCTTTGTTCAAATTGTTTAAAAAGATTGAGTTTAAAATTTTTTGAAATATCTATGCATAAAAAATAAGAAAAAAAAATATATAACTTACATGAGAATTTAGCCAAATTTCTCTAAAATTATAAAAATCATTTGAGGACATTTTCAATTTACTTGAATATCATATAAGGAATTATTACTAAGTAAATGGAAACAAAAGTATCAACATGAGGTCAAACATGCAAATACAATTTTGTTTAACAAACTAATTAAAAAATTTCATTTATAATTTACATCGATTTAAAAATATCAGTTGAGAAACATAACAGTAATAGATAAATTACAATAATGTCTGCTATAGCATATAATTTTTTTCCGTTCTATTTTAAACAACATTCATTTGCAATTAATATATTTTATAAAACATTTAAAGCAAAAATGATCAGACATGTAACCTAAAATTAAAAAAAAAAAAATTAAAAAAAATATGTAAATATATATTAAAAATTAATTTTTTTCCAAGTTATCTCAAAAAAGCAAAAGAAATTAATTATAGTTTACTTACTAGAGCATGACATGGCAACTGTAAGATCTACATTTATTTTCAATTTGCTGAATAAGAAAAATATCAATTATACAAATGAAAAGCAAAAAACATTTTCTGATATGATAAGAATTTACATTATTTAATTCGAAGCACTTACCTATCAAAATCATGGTCAACACTGTATTCGAATTTAAGCTGACTTGAACTGTAATATGAAATTTCGGTGTATACAAGTATTATAATAACGATGAAGCTCAGAATGGAAACTACATTAAAAAAAAGCAAAAAATTAATATAAAAATTTTAAAAAATACCTAAAAAAAATCAATAAATTAATATTAAAAAAAAACAACTACTGTAAATAATAACAAGTGTTTTAAACAAGCACATAATATTTTTGAAACAATAGAAGGAAAGAGGAATTAAAGATTTTCTTTTCTTTTCACATTTATAATCAAATGTAAATTAATAGTAAAATTCTTTAATATTTTTCATTGAACTTACATAATATGAACTTGCATTTCAGATTATTTTTGATATTTGAATATAACACAGAACACAGATATAATATGGTTAAAAATAATGCTGATATGATTATAATGGAAATAGAAGAATGCCCTTTAAAAAAATAAAGAATTACTATGAAATACACATAAAAAATACTTTTCTAACAATATATAGTGTATTTTAGCTATATATTTAGAAATAAAACAAACTTAACGAATAGGCCAATATATTGGTTGCTCTGTAAAATATAAAGTTCTGAAAACATAAATTGCTTAATGGCACAGATGAAACAACAAGCCAATTGTGGCAATCTTTATTTGTTATACTTGAGAAACATTAAATCATATATAAACAAGAAAAAAATATGAATACTAAACTTTCCTAATTTTAAAATAACTATCTTAAATCTAAGTTTTAATACAAATTTATGGTGCATTAATACATTTTAATAAAGTAGCACTGCATATATTATTTTGAATTTAAATTGTTTACTATAGTATGAAATTTTCAATAGTGCTATATAAAAATATAAGCACACACTCACATACATACAAAAAAAAAAAAAAAAAAAATGTAAGTACAATAACTTTATATTTTACATTATATTTAGCCTTTAAAAATTTACATATATTTTTTTTATTCTTGTATTCAGTAATGTTTTAATTGTGCGATATTATTAACATTATAGACATCAATTTTTTTATAACATTTATCATTTTACCTACAAAATAACATAGTTAGCTTATAATGGTTACTTCTGAATGTCTGTATTGGCCTCCTATACTGTATATAACATAAATGGAAAAGGTAGAACTCTGTAAACATAAGCACATAATACAGGAATAAAAAAAATCTGATACTAAGAAAAAGAAAAATTTATAAAACAAATATTTTTACCATTTGAATTTAAGGTTGATCAATTTAAATCAACGGATTAAATTAAAGAAATTTAAATTGCCTTGGAAGTATCCTGTTGGCACTTTTTAATACATTACAGCAAAAAATATTAAATTCGGAATTATATGGTTAATATTGAAGACTTTTTTCAAAGAACGTGTTGAAAATCTCCTTATATATACAATTGAGCATATTATACCATATTCTGTGATGTTCCATATAAAATATATATCGCAACATTGTTATTATTCTTGATTGTTGTGTATAATTCTTATATTACAATTCTTATAAGCCTCTTCACAATCTCGAATGAATTCAAAAATTTTACAGAATATAAAATATGACAAAATATGATATATATTTACTAAAAAAATATGGAAATTTCCAACATTTTTTTTGATAAAATGGTTTTGCAGAATTAATTCTATAATTCTAAACTTACTAAAATATTTTTTTTTCCCCATAGTTTAAGAAAAACTTATAAATAGCACAATAATGCCTATAGTGGACCACCTTGTAAATTCAATTTTATATAAAAACAGTTTGATCAGTACTAACCTGTTCCACCAGATGTAGTTGGTTGAGTATATTCTTCCTGAACTTTTGGGAATATATCCAGTTCTTCAACATGCTTTAATCTGCGTCTTAACATGTTTTAATCTAAATGTAAACAAAATAATTTTGAAAAAGTAATTTATATTTACATTTACCAACATACATTAAATTATGTTAGATCGAATAAATTTATACATTTTCATAACAATGGTATTCTGACAGAGATGAATATTTTTAAGTAAACATATAATTTAAATGCAGAGTAGAAACAATTCAAAGTTAAAATAAAATCTGAAATATTCATTAAAATTCAACCAAACATTTTATATTTATTTAAAAAAATTCCCTTAAATAAAAAAATAAATAAATAAAAATTATGTCATTTAAACAGGTAAAATAAAAGAATAAATATAAATACAAAATTAAAACTTTTAAACATAATAGTCTTTAATGATTTACAAGCCTTTGATTAATTTATTTTTCACTAAAGAAAATATGTTTGTTGAGATTTATTTGCATTCTTTACCAGCTGCATGGAAGATAATATTGCAATGAACAGTAAATGAAAAGTAGATTTGATGCATTATTAGATTGTTAGTTATTGAACTTATTTTATAAATTAACACGTAATTAAGGTTTTTTTTTTTAATCTTATTTAAACAACGTTTTGATTAATGTTTCTAATTATTAGGATAAAAATGATTATCGAAAAATCGTTTAACAAAACAAATACATATAAGATTTGACTGTGTTATTTAAAATAAGCTATAACTTGCAACTTTTCATCAATAGTAAGATATATCATGCATAATTTAGTAACTTACAGTTACTGTAATTCGTCAGCAACTAGTTTTAATTTCGAAACTACATTTAATTTGGAGTATTTAAATAACTTTAGGAATATTATAGCAATTAGAATTTACACATTTTAGTTATTTTAATACTTAATCCTCAATTTGCTTTAAAAAAAAATCACTAATATTAATTACATAAAATAAAATTAAAATAATTTAGTTTCAAAATCCATTTAGTTTTGAAATGCCGACCAACTCAGTTTAAACATTTCATTTCATTTCATTTTTTTTGTGCGATTTAAATATATATATATATATATATATATTTGGTATATAAATTTTCACAATTCTGGTTTAAAATATATTTAAAAATAAAAGTTTATATGGAAGTCAACTGCAAATTTTTGCTTTTAATTGAAAATTGTTTGTATACGTTTGCTTCTCATTTTAAAATAAAAGTATTGATATAATGGCAGCCGTAACAAACAATGCTTAAAAATAAAAAGAGCGGCAGCTGTTTTGTCTGTTTATGTTTAAATTTGCCGTTAGTGAATGCTTTTCTGAAAAAAATCGAAAAACTTTAATTTGAAGAAGAAAATTTTAATGAATAATATTGTAAGTTCAATGAAATTTAAGTATATGATATTATTTTGAAAATAAGTATGCATATGACAAATTCATTTCAGAAATGATAGAAATCAAGCAATTAAACATTTATTCATTATTTAATACTTTATACAATGAGAACACTATGAATTTAATAAAATTGAATTTTTATACATAAGCTTATCAATAGTAGAGAACGATAAATGTTTACATTTGTTATTCTTTGTTTCTTTTTATTTATATTGTTTGTTATCTTTCAATATTAAAAAGAAATTTATCATTTTTTTTGTGTGTGTGTTATTTTAAAACGAATCTGATTGGTAATTACTTTAGCTTGTTAGTTATAACTTTTGCTGTTCATCATTTCTAATCATTCTGAAAAGTAATTATTTTGTGTTAAAATTGATAAAATCATACGACATTCGTTGCAACTAATGATAATTTTTAAAAAGTATAACTTATTTAAAATTCATGATTTGATTTCTAGAGTAATTCTACAGTATTTTGAACCTGAGAAATTGAACTTGTTTTTATTGGAAATTTTTTATACATTAAGATTAAGCTAATTGCATGTAATTACCAAATTTTAAAATAATTTTGTAAATATGATTTCTGACATATATAAAATTTTCTAAAATAGTGAGAAGTTCATGAGTGTATGTTACAGCCAGGATAAACATGTTTCAAATAGCGTTTTTCTACATACTTTATGCTATTAATTTTTATCTTTTTCTTTGTAATCTTAATACAATAAAAATTCCAAAAAAAGTAACTGATTCCAAGTTAAGAACCTTTAAATAGGGTTTAATTATGACTGCAACAGAAAGTTCTGAAATCTTTTCTAAAAAAAAAAGTCAGTAGCAATTCTTCTATTACTAAGGATAAAAAATAAAAAAAAATCTGGATTTCCAATGTCCATAGATAATGCTTAATCATTCTAAATAAGAAAAATTACTTTTTGTTAGAGATTAGCAATTTTTTCATTTCTAAAATTCTATCTTAAACTTTGTTATGTACAAATGTTTTAAGTTTTCAAGTTCTTTTTTTGTACAAACAAGTTATAGACCAACGGCCATACCATGCTGAATATACCGGTTCTCGTTAGATCACCGAAGTCAAGCATCATTGGGCGCGGTCAGTGCTTGGGTGGGTGACCACCTGGGAACACCTCGTGCCGTTGGCATTCACAAATTTGGGACCTGAATGGCCGAGTGTCTAGCGCTTGGTACGGCAGGTTTCGGGTTCGAGTCCCGGCGGTGCCATGGGTGTTTGTAGTGGTTCGGAATCCACTTTAAGCCGTAGGTCCCGGTCTTCTATGACTGTAAGAGCGTCACGGAGCAAAAGTCAGGCTTCTGCTTACGGGGTGCTCCATCACAACAGAAGCTGCTTCCTTCCCCTTCAATCATGAGTACGTGTGGGCTTGGTCTAGAAATGTCTGCCAAGTGGGATAAGAAACAACAACACAAACACGTTATTGAAAGCCCTATGATACTTTAAGAGAAGAAATCTTTGTTAAAATAGTATATCTCTCCTTCTCTTGATCTCTCTCTTTATATATAATATATATAAAAGATGACATTAGCTGACACATCCGATAAAAAGAAGCGGTATTCATTAAAGTACATATGAGAAAGAAAATTTACCAGAAAAGCTATTTAATATGACAACTGAAGAATCTCATGCTTTTAATGAAAATTTTGAAATTGATATTGAAAGAACTCAATTTCATGAAATAGGCCCAAGCATGCATTTTCTTTAGGGAGGAAAAAAAAAAAAGAAGTATATTACAAGTTATTGTGAGAACATTGACATGCTTCTCAAAGGATTAAGTATTATATATCCTTATAACAAAAAAAATCAGCATTGTTGAAAATAATTCAGGACCACCTGCAAAAGCAAGTGTTTGCACTTTTAATTAAAAGCATCTTCTGGGCATTGACATGTCTGTTCTGTATGCAGTGGGGAAGATTATATTACCTTAAAAATATCTGATGAAAAAAAAAAAAAAAATAGATTTCACCATGAAATATCTGTGAATATAAAAGAATCTAGGATATTTAATAAAAAAAAAGAAAGAAAATATAATCGGCTGGATTACACGTTATCCATAAAATTTAGAATTTAATGTAAGAACAAAACAATCTTAAATAAAAAATTATAGAAGTCAAAATGTTTTTTTTTTCTTATGAAATCTAATTTTCACTTTGACGTAAAATTGTCTTTGTTTTCATCATATGATATTTTAGAACATTTTTACATTAATTATATAATTATTAGCTCATAAAAGGAATTAAAAAAATATTGACATTAGTCAAGGGCTTGAAAAGAAGTGATCAGGAACAGGACAAATCTCGCTCCCCAAAACAATATCCATAATTTTATGGGTAATAAATTTCAATACATTTGTGCCATGGGAGGGGGGAGCTTCAAGGTCAGCTATATGTGTTTTTACAAGGCATATATGTCAACAAAATTTTGAGCTATAATTTGTTGAAGGACATCTTTTATTTAATAAATTTGTCAAGTTGACTTTTGCATGAAATTATACAGGTAAAACTCAATCAAGAGATAATAAGTGTATGTTATACTGTTGAAAATGTAACAATTTATTTCTGTGTTACTTATATAGATTCAAATGGTATTTTGTAGCATGTAAGATACTGTAATAATTATTTTAAGAAATGTATACCATAATAATTACTATGTCATATTTTTAATACAAATTATATTTTATGCAAGTGATAAACAATGCAGAAATCTGAATTCAAGATACTTTATTGTTTCTGGCATATGCATTTATCATTTATAGTGAAAAATACTTATAGTTTTATGTCATATCCACAAGGCATGAATAGTTTAACAACAGGCATTCAAAGCTGATATAATTTGTTTGAAAAGGATTTATAATGGTTAAGTGACATTTGAATAGTAGATTAAATTCTTATTCTATAATATTTTTAAAATTCAAATAATTCTACTTAAAATTAATTATTAGAAATTAAATAATTTTAAATTTCTAATAATTTGACTTAAAATTCATAATTTATCTTTAATAAATTAGGCTTTGTAAAAAGTGATGTTTATGCTGTAAGTCTGCAATTCTTATATTTTAAACATAAATATATATAAATAAAAGTGCATTTCAATAGGGAAATTGAAGCACTGATATACTGAATATTTATATATATATATGCAACTGGCTTAATTTTTTTTTATTGATGCATGGCATTTTTTAATTTTTAAATGTCATATTCATATGGCTTATGATACTGTGGAATGTCTTTGTTTATCAGAATATTTATATTAAAAATTCTGATTTTCAAATTTATGCAAAGTGTTGTTTATTTAGAGAAGATTTGTTTAATTTCTTATGCTATAACAATAATAATAGGTACTTAATAATGTGTCGTAACATTTTAAAAATCCATTTATTGTTTACTGATTTTCTATTATACAGTGTATTATTTAATGTTTTAGAAAAGTTGTTTTTTATATTATAAAATACTAAAAGAAATTTATTATTTTTTTTTAAAAGTGTTCCGTTTGAAATACGATGGAAGGTATTCCTAATGAAGGATCTGAAGATTCTAAGTAAGTATTAAATATAAAGCTTTTATTATTAATAAATAAATATACCATGACCATAATTTCTTTAAAAGGTATGCTAATTTGACTTTTTTTTATTTGTTGCATTTTTTTAAACATTTCCTTTATTTTTTCAATTATATATGGAAAAAAAAATTATTGTTCCATTGCATAAGTACAAAATTGAAAGATTAATCTTTTTAATAAATTTTAAATTTTATGCTTCAGTTTCACAGACTTAAATTTTTAATATTTTTCTATTATTTAGTTTGGAAGATAAATTCTTTGAATTTTAATAATTAAGTAAATATACCAACATTTTTTTCTTAAATATGCTAATTGTAAATTGCTTTGTTTTATAACCTTATAAATGAAATGCTTTTTATTTATATTTTTATTATAATTTTACTATTCTACTAAACTGTCATGCTAGTAAATCTGTAGATATACTACTAATTTGCTGTTTCTGAATATTTTTAATGAAGCTCTTCATTATTTATATATTGAAAAATTGTATATTTGATTTTTTCTTTTACATTTTTCCCATTTTCCTATTGTTTTCTGCTTTATATTATGTATTTATTAACTGGGATGAGCATTGGATTACATTTTTGTAGCTTAGAAATTGAACTTAATAAATTTTTTTAAACTGATTTTTATATAACATTTAATACTTTCAAGAATCTGTGTCAATAACTGTAGTCCATGATACTGAGCCAAAAAAATACATTACAGAGCTAAAAAAAGCAAAACTTTATTGCATTCGTTCATTGTAAGATTTCTTGAAATTAATGTACTTATTTATGTGGTTTGAGATTTTGTATAAAAAAAATAATAATAATAAGTTTCACATTCAAATTAAGTTTCTATCAATTTAAATTAGATATTTATTTCATTAATCGAAATCATCTTTTGATTGTTTTAATTAGATTTTAATTTTTCTAAGGCCTAATATTGGATAACAAATGATTGACATTTAATAATTTGAAAATATTTGTTAAGATAAAACATGATATACATTGGAATAATAGTTTTCAAGTAGGTATATAACACATATATATAATTGGAATATATGCCATTTGGAATTTAGATGTATATTACCTATTTTAAATAAAAATAATTTTGTTGGAAAATTGTTGAAAGCTATCTGCTATTATGGATATCTGTATATAAATTTCTCAAACTTTGTGTGTGTTTACTATGCACAACCTCAATTTACACCCAAATTTCACCAAAATTGGTAAAAATACTTCTAATACAAAGCCTAGAAAAAATAAATTTAGAAAAAATTTCAAAATAGTATCAATGTTAAGAAACTAGCCCATTAGGTTTTACACCAATTTGGCCTGTTTTCATGGTTTATGAATTTTTCATGGTGATTTCATTTTTTATGTTGTACTATTCATAGACAGGCCGACATGAAATAAATAAGATATATTAATCAATGAATTGCAACCACCTAAAATTTTGTTTAAAAAAATAAGAAAAATTAAAAAAAAAAAAAAAATTGTCTTGGCCAAGTCACAGGACAAAGAAATTTGGTGAATGCCAAAAGGAAAATAAAGTGTTTTTGATTCACAGTGGATGAGTAAG
Source organism: Caerostris darwini (assembly GCA_021605075.1). Classification (NCBI taxonomy): domain Eukaryota; kingdom Metazoa; phylum Arthropoda; class Arachnida; order Araneae; family Araneidae; genus Caerostris; species Caerostris darwini. The sequence goes on from BPLQ01014192.1 coordinate 56,228, forward strand.
GAAATAGACAATCAGGTTTCCCCTTTCCCCCATGTAAATAAGCAATCTTAGGTTTCAAGCCATAAATCAAGAGAGAGGAACATTTGCTTTGCTTCCCCAGAATCAATGTATGGAGTGTGCCATGTATAATTAATAGATTGTTTTTTAACATTTTCATGCAAATTAAACTTGTAAGTAATCATCTTTTAATATCTTTTTTGTTCCTCAAAAATGTTCCATTAAAAAAAAAATTCTAATTATTTCTTTTTTAATTAAATAAAACTGTAATTTAAATGTATTTATAATAAAGCATTATATTTTTATATTACTTTTAAAAACTATAGCACTTTATTAAAGAAAATAAATGGGCATCTGTTATTTTATATGGTTAATAGTAAAATATTATGAAAAATTATTATTCATAATTAAATAAAAAAAATTATTTCTTTATTGCCACCAGATGATGCTAACAATTACTTGTTTAAGATTTGAAAAATAGCATCACAGCTCTTTTCGCATCTCACACCATTTTGATAGTCTACTTCTGGTTTTATTATCGCTTGTATCTATTATTTCTATTTTCGATCATTATTAGTAATTTTGAATTTGCAATTAAATTTGTTTTTAATAAGGTTTTTATATCGGACTTACATATAAAAGTTTGCTGGCAGTTTATTATTGATGATGCTGACTAACTTATTTCTTAGATATAAAAGAGTTATAAGTTTTATTTTCAGAAGCAACAGGATGTTCTAGTTTTTATATGGGAATTTAAAGTTACCATGCTTTTTTGTATGTCTAAATTCCTAAATATATGAATTTAAAAGTTAAAAGTGAGCTTAAAGAAAAAGTTAAAACTTAACTTAAAAAATATATGCATTTATTTTTTTTAGCACAAGAACAAGTATTGAACTATACTAGTCCATGATTATACAGTTGATTGATTTATCTTGTTATAAATTTTGTCTTTTGTACTCTGGAACACTAAAATAATACAGCCAATCCTCCTGTATGGCACCCCATTTTGAATTTCGACTGCCATGGCCAGACTGAGAAAATGGCAGAAATTTTCAATTTTCCAAGTGGTTTAGATCACTAATGCACTCCTCATTTTAGGTGATAATATATTTATAAAAAGCTCCAACTTCATCTCCTCTGTTTTTTCACTAAAATATTCAACAATTATCCTCTTATCACCCATCTTCCAAATTACAATCTTCAAGAATCTAATTCTAGTAAAAGGTTGCAAGCCATTTTAGATTAGGAATTCATTAATTTTCCATTAGTAAACAAGATTTGCGATGATAAATTCCACTCATCTCTTTTAATCAAACCTTTTGCAGCATTTTACCATACAATGTTCTGGTTTTTCACCAGAAAAAGTAAATATAATAAAATAATGTTAAAATGTAAATATATAAAAAAAATGTTATAAATAATAAAAATTTATGAGTAATTAATATTAGATTGGTTTTTCTTTTAATTCACATAAAGTTGATCAAATACGGCAAATAATTTTTTTAGTGGAAAAAAAAAAAGACAAAATTATTATTAAAATAATAGAGTAGTTGACAGACTTACAAATGACAACTAGTATAGAATTATGTAAATTTATGGTTGTTCTAATTACTGTTAACTTTCATATGGTTTTTAATTATTGTTGTGAGTAACAACAACTTATGATTGGTTCACATTAAGTTCATTTTTGTTTTCATTAAAAGAGACCAAAACTAATATTTCTATAATAAAATTAATATTATGGTCAAGAATTATAAAAAGAAAAGTATATGTAATTAATTTACATCCTGATTGCAATATTTCTTTCTCTAATTTATTGAAAACAAATTTAAAATAGTTTATGAATTAGGTTAATTATAACAATGAATATCTATTTCCTAATGCATTTAATAATTATTCGATTTTTTTTTTTAGTTTGGAGAAGTCAATATGTATTGATGATGTTATTTTTTATGGACCCATCACTGCTAAAGAAAGAATAATTAGAGAGAGATTTGAAAGAAGACAAAAAGAAAAAGCTGCTTTGCGTTTATTGCCACCATTAATTGATATTGGTGAACAATTAAAAGACAACAGAGAAGAAAAAATTAATGCCGAGGAAAGTAAAAATGAGATTACCACTGATGTATCTATTTATGAAAGTTTTTCAATTGATGAAAGTAAATATGAAAGTTTTGATGACAGCTTAGATGAAGGAAAAAATATTTATCCAAATGAAACAAATATTAATTTTCTATCTGATCAAGTGAATGTTAATGTTCGAAAATTACGTGCTAATAAAATGCTTAAGGGATCACTTTGTGATAGTTTAGAAGACATACATTCACTTGTGTCGAATGTAGAAAAATTAAGCATTTCTGAAGAAATTGAAAGCATCAATGTCCGTGAAAAAAATCATATATATGATGATTCTTTGAAAAATGATATTTGTTTTGAAAATAAAAATACGAGCTCGAATGAACAGAATTTTGATGAGGATTCTTTAGCGATTCTTGAGCTTGAAAAAACCTTTGATGACAGTTTAGAAGAAGCTGACATTCTTCCTCTTACTCACATAGATAATTTGATTATTTTAAAAAATAGCAAAAGTGAAACTGAGATTTCCGTGGAAAATTTGTCAAAAGAAAATACTTGTGTAACAAAAAATCTTTTTGAAACATCTGTTCAAATTATTTATGAAAATGTAAGAAATGATGTAGAAATCTCGGAGGACCAAAACTATGGTATTAAGCAAGTAAGTTCAACTGGAGATTCATTATCAATATCTGAAAATATGTCTAAGGATAGCCTTGAAGATCTACCAGTTATTTCAAAAGGCAAGGAGTTACAAGAAGAGCTCAAGAATTCCGAGTCTGTTATCTTAAATAATGTGAAATCTGATTTTCTAACGAATTTAGGCAAAATAGAATGCATTAATAAAACTGAAATGTGTGAGGTAACTGATCTGAATCCAGTAATTGCATCAAATTTATCTTGCATACCTTTTGATTTTGACAATGAATTATCTGTTCATGTTAATGTTTCAAACTCTAATAATGCAATTTTAATTGAAGATTCTTTTGAATTATCATCTGAAACAAGCTTTTCTAAAAAAGAACAACTTGAAAATAAGCTTTTAATAAATGAAAATATTATGAAAGGTGTTTCATCTGCAATAAATGAAACAATTTGGATTGATGATTCCTTCATTGAACCTCATCCTGTTATGAATAAAAATAAAACATATTCATTTAATAATGAAAAGTCTGAAAAAGAAAAGAGTGATTGTGATAAACAAATTCTTTCTGAAATTAATGAATATGAGAATTTCAAAAAAGGTAATACAGAAGTAGTATCTTCTAATGCTGATGAAACTTTTATATTGATGATTCTGTTAATACATCTTATGAACCCATGTTAGAAATAAAAAAAACAAAAAATTCTTCTGAGAAAAACGTAAGCTGTAGTGTTTCTTTGGTTAAAGAACCATACACTCCAAAAGAAAGTTACAGTAAAGCAAAAATTTATAATTCTAATAACACTATCTGTTTAGAGGATTCACCTGTTTGTCTCATTTCTAATATAAAGAAAGAAGAAAGTTCTTCTAATAAAAAACTTAAAGATGTTAATTTCAATTCTAAAATCAAGGCTTTGTCTCCTGTCAAAGATGAACGATTTCATAATGCAAAAGGAAAGATTTTTGAAGCAAAAACACCTAATTGTGGTGTGGAGTCTTTTATTTCACTAAAAAAATCTGTTGGTCGTGTTACAAAAAGTAAAGAGACCTTCAACAGATAAAATTCATACCTTCCATAACGAAACTGAACTAGATCAAGTAAAAATGAAAGTTAATAATACAAATGAAAAGCATATCATTTCACATAAATCTTCCCATTCTGTTTCTCCTCCTGATAAAGTACAGAAAGCTGCAATTGTTAATGCCGTTAAATCTCCTGTAGATGAATCTATAAAATATAATCTGCCAGATATTACTTCAATTCTTCCTAAGCATTTGACTAAAGAAACTAATTCGAAGATACAACCTGAGGTAGCTTTTGATGAAAATCAAAGTGCTAATACAATATCTATATCTGCCATTGATCAACAAAATCAGAATAAGCAATCTTCAATTAATGAAATTGATGGTATGAAAGAGACAATAGAATTAAAACACAAAACTTGTGACACATATGAGAATATTGACATTTACAAAAATAGTGAGTCTTGGGAATTGGATTTAAATCATGATGCTATATTTGATTTAATTAATAATCCTATAAAAAAAAAATCTGAAATAATGTTACAAAGGATGCGTTTTGCTTATTTACAAGCGGAATTGAACATCGCTTTTGATCCTCAATTGTTAAAAGCTCTTGATTTACATGATACTTTATATAATCGTATTAATAACGCTGGATATATACAGTCTAGAAGCTCAATTGAGCCTTTAAATTTATGCTTTCGAGATATTGGATTTAAAAGTGAAAAAAATCCATGTTTAATCGAAACAGAAAGCAAAGAAAACATTCCAACTCTATATTCTTCTGAAAGTTGTGAAAAAGAAGCAGAAATTTCAAATAGTTCCAAGAAAGACAAAAGATTGTCACTGAAAACCCCCAAACATATTAACTATAATGCTGATGTTAAAAAATCTGGGGGTAAAGGAAATTCCGCAACCAAAATACCTGTTCGTAAGGTGGACGGTATGTTTCCTACTCCTGTACATCGGAAAATACGAAAGGACAATAAACCTATCTCTTGTGAGAAACCTAGAAAAAGTCCTCTTGTGAAATGTGTATCAACATTTGACACTTTGTCTTGTTTGAAAGCTGAGGAAACTCCCCGGAAACATCATTTTTGCACTATTCGCAATTCTATATCTAGAGTGCCAAAATCAGCACCAAGATTTATACCAAAGAAATTTCAAAACATTGAGAGCCCGATTGCTAAGGTATAAATTTAACGAATTATGTATTTTTAATACTAGTTAGCTTTTTAAAACCTTGTTTGTAGAAATTATTTTCTGTTTATTTGTTTTATTTTATTTTGATTTGTTCTTATTTTCTTTAAAAAATATTTTTTAGTATATTGGAAATCCACAATCATACACACCTTTGAAAGTTACGTATAAGTATGATGGAAATCATGTTTTTTCTGTAAGTTTGATTATTGTGCTTATTATTTTTATTTTATTATTTATTTCTATTTTGTTACTTGAGTAAAATAATTCCTTAATTCTATTTTTATTTTATTTTTTTAACAATTAATATATAACTGAAAAACAGAACATGTGAGTGTATTTCTTACAGCTTATTTTTTTTTTTTATAGTGTACTTCTTTTTCTGTATTCTTTGTAAGTTTTTCTGGTATATAATTATTTTTTTTTAATTAAATAAATGCTGCAACTATTGTCAGATATAGAAACAAGTAGTAATCTAGAAATAAATTTATAGAATTTGAAAGAAAATATTGCTGTATAGTTTCATATTATAATATTTTATTTGATTTGATTAAATTTTATGCATTAATTCTATAATTCTGTTAAAAATTATTCCATTTGCATGACATGAAATTTCTTATATATATCATAATTAATGTATATCATATTCTTATCTATATCATCATATAAATTTGAATATTATCATAATTTTCTCTAATTTTTATTTTAAATTGTCTGCAATAATCTTGTGGGTTTCTTTGTCCTTTCTTTAAACTTATATCATTTCTCTAAATTTAGAGAAAAGGAATGTGGGATGTCAGTTTTATTTATTTTAACCTATATTTTACTTTTAAATGTTCTGTTTTATGAAATTGTTTTTTAAATATTTGAGTAGTTCTTTTAAAAGTCATTTCCTAAAAAAAAAAAAAAAGTTTTCATTGTATTTTATATTTATTGAATATCCAATTTACCAAGAAAATTTATCAAGTATATTTAATTAATTACATTATTTAGTAGTTATGTTTTTTAATTCTGTAAATTCTTTAAAATAGGTTTATTTATCTTGAATTCAATATTTTTTTTCAAATGTATAACTAAAAAAGTCACATGTATGATATATTTATTTATGTATTGATTAGAATAGTAATATGCAATGAAGTTCTAAATTATTTTAATTTCAGAATTCTTCGAAGACACCCAAATGTACAGTAAAAACTCCCACAATTGCATTCAAAGGTCCACCAAAATGTCCTTCAACCCAAAAAGATGTAAAAAAGGTCATTTTTGCTTTTTCTTTAAGTTAAATGTTTTTCAATTAGTTATATACTGAGGCATATTCATTATTTTCTGTTTTAAAATATTCAATATACTTTTTAATATTTATATTGAAAATTTATCAAATACATTCTTCACAATTTATTTTAAAGATAATAAAACAGTAATACATAATTTCTTCCATTATTCTGGAGAAAGAATTTGAAAAAAAAGGTATTTATGTATGTGTGTAATTTAAAAAACAAATTTTGCAAGTTTTTTTTTTTATTTATGAATTGCAAAATATATTAATTCTTAATATAATGATAAGTGATTTATATATTAAATCTCAATTTTTCTTTGTATTATTTATTGTTATACAGAAAAAAACTGGGAATGAAAATATTCTTTATGTTTTTATATTTCTGAAATCTTTGAATCGAACATTTTGTTTCTTTTTTAAAGTAGTTATCAATTTGTTAATCAACATAGATCTTGTTGAAATCTATCATTTAATTTTTACTTAATGTTGTTATTTTGAAACATTTTTATATGAGTTATTTCTTATTTATTTAAAAGGATGTTTTTATTAATCTGATCCAGATATTTTGTGATTTATAGTCTAATTTCTCTTATATTTTATTTGCAGACCTAATTTCAATGTAGAGAATTATTTGCCAGTATCTGTCTACATTTTGCAAGCAGAATTATATATGGCTTAGAATTGGTGATAAAAAAAAAGTATTTAAGTCGTATAAATTTAAAAAAATATATTTTTTAGAGTAAAATTTGCTACATTTGTATGTGTTATATTTTTCTGTATAGTTTGATTGCACATAGTTCTAGAAATTTTCAAATGCAGATAGTTTTTATATTATATGTGTTATCTTGTACTTAAATATCTATTTATCTCTCTCTATATATATGTAAGCTCTATGTGTATACATTTGGTTATATAATTTCATTGGAAATAATGCCAAGTATTCAATTTATAAAATTTTAGTTCATATTATATTGTAAACAAATTTGTATACTTACCTTTGAGCATGAATAAATATTGTTTTAGTTTTCCCTCATTTGTAATTACTTTTAAATTGACAAATTTATCTAATAAATAAATTATTTTCCAAACAAATTATATTGATTCTTTGGTACTTACGTATTAACGATACCTTGGCGGTTTTTAAGTGTCGCCAATCTAACAGCTACAGATTTGGCAGTTTTTAAGCGGCACCAATCTAACAGCTGCAGATTTGCTGAGTTTTGACGTCATTTTGTAGTGCTATGAAAATGCGTATTTGGGATTTGCCAGAAACAGAACAAGATGCAATTTTATTTTTTCAGGAGCGAAATACTTTACCAAAACAACGAAAATGTCCCAATTCCCATGACATGAAACTTTATTTTGGTGAATGTAAGTTTTGGAAATGCAATTTCAACTGGTTTGAGGGAAGCAGAATTCCATTTTGTACAGCTTTGAGATTCATATACTGCTGGTGCGAGGAATTGACGTCAATTTTAAATGAAGTGTTTTATATATTTTATTATTTGGAACAAAAATTTTAAGTGTAGATTGGCGCCACTTAAAAACCGCCAAATCTGTAGCTGCGGTTGACGCGTGTGCTCTTTATTGGCGCAACTATCGCCAAGGTATCGTTAATACGTAAGTATCGATTCTTTTTATAATTAAAACCATTCATGTATTATTCTTTTGTAAAAGTCTTGATACTTTAAGTGTATTTTGCTCACTAAAAAAAATATTTTTAATTAATACACAAAAGAATTTTTAGTGTTTATTACAATTCATGAAAGTCATTTGTTGGTAATGGATATTGGTATTAAAAAAATTGAAGTATACAATATTTATTTTAATTATTTCTCTAAACAATAAACAATAAAACTCATTTAAATGATTTTCAATAAAGGAAATTATTTAAAAAAGACACCAGATTCAACTGCATTTTTTATCTTAATTATATAAAAGTTATCAATTACTTAAATTTAATTATTAATATGAAATATGTAATCCTTATGTAAATGACAAAATTGCATTATGCAATGAAGAAACATACTACTGTGCCCAAAAAGTAAGACCAATTATTATTATTTTTTTCAAATAATTTATTTATTCTACCAAATTTATTTCATTGTCTTCAAAGTAATCCCCTCAGACACAATACACTTATGCCAACTTTTTTTCCAATCCTCAATGCATGCTAAAAAGTCATCGGCAGGGATGGCCTTCAAAGTGCGCGGTGATTCACATTGAATCTCTTCAACCAACTCAAAACGGTGTCCACGAAGTGGTCTTTTGAGTTTAGGGAATAGCCAGAAGTGAATACGATGGTTGTGAACAATATGGGCTTCATTTTTGGCGAAAAAGTCACGAAGAATCAATACAGTTTGAGCTGACGCATTCACTGTTTTCGGTAACAATCGAGATTTGACTCGTTTGAGGCCCAAAATGGAATTGACCGATCCTTTTGAAAATAACATCATCAGCAAGGTCTCTTAATTGTGAATCGACGGTTTGCAAGCACCAAATCTTTAATTTTTTGGACGTGAACTTCATCAGTTAAGGTTGCTGGTCGACCAGAAGGCTCTTCGTCTTCAACGTGTTCTCTGCCTTCTTTGAACTGTTTATACCACTTCTAAAGATTTCTCTACAATATAGGAATGCCTTCTGCAACATTCTATACATTTCCGTAAACAAAATTAAATGCAAGATAATAATTTTAGACATTTCAAAAATCGTGGAATCAGTTTTAGCGTCTCACAAAGCCAAGCGTAACTCAAACACTAATGAATATTTTTATGTCAAATTTCACACAGATGTCAAGGATGGTGCCAGCAACCTAAAAAAAAAAAAAAAATTGAAATTTCATAAGGCCTGGGAATTTTAAATTGAAAATCGGTCTTACTTTTTGGACACATAGTAATATATTATTTTGTAAATAAATAAATTAAAAAAAAAAAAAAACATTTAAACAGAAGTACCAGTCCAATTTCAGTTTTGAACATATAATATAAGAAACATTTTGACTGTGGAAAAGCAGTTAAATATTTATAGCATGACTTTTAATTATAAATATTGCATTACTCTTTTGAAAATTATTATACTCTAAAAAAAATTCTGAAATCTAAATAATATACATTTTTTTTTTATGTATTTTGTATTTTAAAGATTATAATTATGTAAGAAAGCCATATATTATGATTGAAATGATATATTTAGGCAAAAATATGTTCTGTAGTTGTATGTTTTCAAAACATGATATATACATATATTTTAATGAAATTTCTAGTCATCATAATTTTTCATTCTTTTAGAAATTTGATGCTAATAAGTAAATGCAAAATTTGACTGTTTTAATTAACAATGCATTTGCTATGCAAAGAAAATCACTTGCAATTTTTCTTTTTAAAAAAAAATCTAAATTGAGCAATTGTAATAGAGGTACACTAGCTGAACAAATCAGGATTGAATTTTTTTTTTTTTCAAGTAGAAGAATTTTAAAACTTTCTAATGCATTTTAAAAATATATATATATTTTATTATTGAGATTTTTTTTTTTTTTTTTTTAAATGTAGTGAATATTTAAAATGCAGTCAATTTTTATGTAGTCAAAATGCAAATTTTAGCCTTTTGTTTTTTTATTTTAAAGCATACTTGCTCTATTTATGTGGAATATTCTGTTTTTTATTAAAAATTATTTTGTAATGAAAATAGCATTTTTAATTTAATTTCATAGGACTAATTTATTTCTGTATAATGTGACTGTATGTCGTAAATTTAAGAGTGATTACCTGGTAAGAAATCAGATTGTAAAAATAATCAAACAATCTTATTTTTCTACAGATATCATTGATTAGGATATCTGTAGTTATACAATAAATTTTTGTGTGATATTATTTAAGAGAAACAAAATGTCTTGAAATTGTTAAATATATTAATTATTGGGACAGCATTTTATTTCTCTTTAAGACAATATAAAGTTTCAACACTAATTGCTGAAACATAAATATTTTCCAGTTATGAAATAATCTATATTATTATGCTTTCATAAATAAAGTGTTTACAAAGTTTCAAGATGTTATTTAAGGCTACAATGCAAGTTTCTCAATCTGTATAGATATTTCGTAAAATTAAGGAAAATTCAGTTAAAACATAAGCATGCTATTTACTTATAAATTATTTTGTTGATCATAAAAGTATACAGTAAATTTAGAATTATTTAGTTAATTATGCAATGCCATTTTATAAAAACAAATTGAAAATGTCTACCATTTTCTTCGAAACATGATTGAACTATATTTTATGAAGTTTTCTGTATAAGTATTTGCAGCAACACTGTAAACTGCATTTCTGAAAGGAAAAAAACTCACAAGAATGTAACTGAATGAGTGAGGAGCAAGAATAAAGTTGACAATGTTATTACATGTCCTTTACTGGAAATATTGCAGAATATTGTGTTATCTAGTAAATTATGTTTAAGAGAAAACAAAAGACTGCTGTAATTAAATGGATTTGCAAACTTGATAATAGAGTTCTCAACTAACTAAATATTTTTGGTTGTTAACATAATGCTGTTTTTGATATAAATTCTTATTAGCTGATAGAATGAATAAATCTGTCAACCTATTAAAAAAAACTTGATTATTTAATAAAGATTTTTTTTTTTTCGTTTTGCCAAATTTCATGTTTGCCAATTTTTCTAATTTACCTGAAAAGCTTGTGATTTTTGACCATTTTCCAATTTGTTACAAATTCTTCTAAATTTATTGAAACAAGATAAAAATATTTTATATAAGTTTGGAGATTATTTCTTCTAAAATATCCTCAAAAGCCAAATAATAAGTGTTTTTGCAATATTCAGCTGTATTGTCTTGTTAGTTAATTTTTTAACGATGAATTTTTGAATTTCTAATTAATAAGAGCTTAATATTTCATGTTATGTTTCTCCCTACTATTTTCCTCATATCTCGTTTTTTGCCCTTTTAAAAAAAAGTTTTCTTTTGCAATAATATGACATACGTGCCAACATTCCTGAATTTTGTCCCTTCCTCCCAAACTACGTAATTGTATATGAATTACCTGAATTTTATTCATTTTAATCAGAAAATCCTCTTAAAAAATGGTTTTTGTACAAAGAAATAGGGTGAACTTTGAAGAAATTCCCTATCAATGAAACTGTAAAATATTCCACCTCAAATGAAAAAAATAAAAAGCGATCTATAAGCCTGAAAATATCTCATCTTAAAGCTTAGCATTATGTCCTTGGAAATGGTGCATAGAGGTTTACAAATGAAGGGAAGAAAATTTCGAAACTGACTCATGGCTTGTGTAAGGTAAGGAGGGAAGTGGCAATTTAAATATTTCTTTGAATAGTCTTCACACAGAGAAATGCTAATATTTGTATTGGTAAGTCCCGAAGCAATTTTTATTTTATTCCTTATAATTTATTTTATTAGTATTTTTTTTTTTTTTAATTTCCAATGGCAGATTATGGACAGTTACAACAAAAAAAGAACAATGAAGAAAAAAAAACATACAACTATAAAATAATACAACAAAACATACTGAAAAAGAGTTCATTAATCTAACCATAATGCCAAGTTGCAGATCTTTTAGCCACTAAAAAGTGTTACCAGGTGCACCACGGGGAGGTAGATCTTCTGTGCACCCTATTTTATTAGTATAGGTGTGCTTATTTTGTAAAATCAATATTTAACTTAAAATTCTCTATATTCAAATCCCTACATTAAATTTTTTATTTTTTTTTTTTTTTTTTTCTTGCTGTGAAATCTATTCACACAAAAGTCTAATTTTCTTTCTGCAATGATATGGCACAAGTATTATATTGTATTGATAATAAATTTTTTAGGGGACACTTGAACATGACTTTTAGATAATTCATTATATTTTTCATAATTCTGCACAAGTAGCAAATTTAAAATTCAATTCTACAAAAGTTTAATTGTCTTGATGTGCCATTAAATCAGAATAAATGTAATTTTTGTAGCTCAAAATAATCCATCGTTGTCTTTTTGATACATTAGGCCAGCAATGTGAACGAGTTCTTACATATGTTTTTGTTGATTAACCATTTATTTTATCTAATTTCATATGTTATTATAAATAACGAAATTTATATTCCAAACCAATACATGCTTAAATGTAAAGACAATACAATGTTTATAAAATAAACGCCCTATTTAAGCTTATCGGAACATTGACATGCCAATGAGGAAACTAATTTCTAAGAATTAGATAGCTCTAAATTATACGAAAAATAGCACAAAAAATGATGTGTGAAAGGATGTAAACTTACTGAGGAAGTGCATGGAATGAGAAATAAATTTTTTTTAGGATTAATAAAGATTTTATTATACTAAAAGTGTTTTAAAAAGAAATTAACAAGATATTTACAAAAGAATACCATTAAAGGGCTATATCTCCTCAGCAAACAAGTAAGGGCACCAATGTACGAATCGTAAGTTCTTTATTTGACTAAAGATTCTGTTCGTGGATCAAATTGTCACAACGTTCGATTGGTTGCAGATGAAATTCTGACCTCACACATAATAAATTGACACCAGAAGCCCTAATTTAAGTCCCTGTGATATATTTTTTTTTTAGGGTGGGTCCACATAAAAGATGAAATGTTTTTTTCTGCCACTGTCGGCGAACATTGACGAAGTGAAAATGCAAATAACTGCGGCCATCCAAATTGGACTTGGAACACTAGACTCTACATACTGTGCTCGACGAGAGGTTTAAAATCCAAATTTGAATTGTTGAATTCCTTCAAAATTGAATTGTAATCAACTGCTAATTTGCTTCAATGCATTACCAAATTGAAGTAGTGACAGATAATGTGTTATCCAATGAGAGGGGCGGGGTACACAACTACTCTATGCAAACACTGTACTGAACGAGAGGTTTAAAACCCAAATTTGCTTAAAAATTGAAGTGTAGTTATTAACTGTTAATTTGCTTCAGTGCATTATCTAATTGAAGTAGCTGGCCACAGGAATGACAGATAATACGGTATCCAATGTATACCAATGAGGGGGGGGGGACAGACCACTACTCTATACAAATACTATGCTGAATGAGATTTTTAAAACCCAAATTTGCTTAAAAATTGAATTGTAATTAGCTGTTAATTTGCTTCAGTGCATTACCAAATTGAAGTAGTTTGCCACCGGAATAACATGTGCTATACAATGTAAACCAATGAGAAGCGAGGGGGAAGAAGACAGCTGCTCAATACAAACAGTGTTCTGAAGAAGAGCCGTAAAACACAAATTTGGATTATAAATCTTCGATTACTGGAATTTTCCATCCATCCCACTAGGCCAAAATAACGAAATTCCCGACGGGTGAAAAAAAAAATCGCCCTAAACAAATACAAGTGTAGTATATAACAGTTGGGCTGAAAAGTTCATAGGCTGACACATAGACGGCGCTACTAGTAGTAAATCCATATGATTTTTAGTTAGCCCTAACCTTCAAAAGACACGTGTATAATATTGACAGCTGTTGCACTATTAGTATGTGAGTTATAGCATTTTTAGTGTTCATCACGTGCAGTCCACTCGGCTGACTGTCGATTGGACTCCGGTCTGAAATGATGGAGCCCTGTTTCCTCCATTGTCACATATCGACGCAAAAATTCGGATTTATTACAATTGAACAACTCCAAACACTGCTTAGAATCATCAATTCGTTGTTGTTTTTGGTCTATTGTGAGCTCGCGCGGCACCCACTTTGAACAGAGCTTTCACATATCAAAATATTCATTCACGATATGTCCAACACGTTCCTTTGATATCTTTAGGGTCTCAGCTATCTCAACAACTTCACTTTACGGTTATCAGAAATTATTTTGTAGGCTTTTTTGATGTTTTCGTCAGTAACAGCCTCTTTGGGGCGTCCACTGCGTGCATCGTCCTCGGTGCTCATTTCGCCTCGATTAAATTTAGCAAACCACTTCTGTACGGTTGATTTTCCTGGTGCAAAGTCCGAATAATGTTTATCAAGCCAAGCCTTGGCTTCAATAGTATTTTTTTTTTCGCCAAAAAAGCAATGCTTTATTAACACACGACATTCCTTTTTGTCCATTTTTTCAAACTAACAAAAATGGCTTCACTAAAAATTCTACAACTCACATACTAATAGTGCAACAGCTGTCAAATTTATACACGTGTCTTTTGACGGTTAGGTCTAACTAAAATTCATATGAATTTAATACTAGTAGCGCCATCTATGTGTCAGCCTAGGAACATTTCAGCCAACCTTTTATACCATGTATCTTTTTCCACGGATAACGTGACAGTAAAATAGCTGTTATATCTTTTTATTTGAACTTAATAAAAAATGCATTCTATTGATTAGTTGCAATTGGATCATTGCACTTTCATGTTCACTCGTCGATATTGAACGAGAGGGAAAAAAAAAACCCCCTGTGTGGTCGGGTATTTTTCTTTTGTCGATCTGTGTCCATCGATGCTTAGCAGAGCGTGTATTTTTATAAATAATGCATGTAGTTATTCATTTGTACTCGATCGAATTGTCAGAGGCATGATGGATATTTTGCTATATTTAGTTTTCAAGTTAAATCTTTGGTACCGAAAGTTCCAGACGGCCCATTCGATTTTCGTGTTTATTGTTAATTTCCTTCGGCGTATGATCGTAAATGTTAGAAATATAGAAAGATGTTCAGTATCATACCTATGGGAATCTAGTGGTTGAAACACTTTAAGCCAGAATCCTTGTAATAAAGTATTCTGTTAATGCGGGGACATTGTTACTCCGCGTCCATTTAAAATAAAAATAAAATAATGCAAAGTGGTTAACGTCTGAATGTACATTTTGGAATTTTATATAAAATTCCAAAATGTCTATGTCTGTTTGCCTTTGCATTAGAAAAAAATGGTTGTAAATGTTTGATTTTATCATTTAAGAATTAATATCAGAATACTTGTAATAAAGTATTCTGTTAATAGCATTCACATTTAAAATAAAAATAAAATGTTTATAGTGGTTCCCGTAAAGGAATGTACATTTTGGAATTTTATAGTAAAAAAGTAATAGTTTGTTGTTAATACAGATTTTTTTTTATAATCGTTTTTAAATAATATCTTCATATAATTATAAAGAAAACTACAGAAATTATTTTACTTAAATAACAAAAATTCTTTTTTTTTTAAATATCCTCAATTAAAAATTAACTGAGTAACAGTCTGTCATTTGTAAATCGAGTCAATTTAAAAATCAATTAAAACTGGAATACGCCCGATATTTTTGTAAATTACAACTTCGAAGGATATTTTTAGCATTCGCAACAACTTTAAATCGCTTTGACATTGTGTTTACTAGATTTTTTTTTTTAATTTCTGTCATGTAATAGTTTTATTTCTCTTGCATAATTTTTTTTTCAGTTACATATTTAGTTTTAACTTTTCGTTTTCTTATATTTTAATTGCTGTTTTTTTCCAAATATTTTTTTTTCCCTTTCTAATGCAGCTGGCAAACACTTAGACAGCTTGGTCTTGGATGCCTTAAGGCAAACGCTGCACAGACGTTACTCACTTTGCATTACCCAGGGGGCGCGTGTAACTTGAAGATAAGCCACGGACGCGGAGTAACAATGCCCCCGTAGCGCTCCTATTAGACCGGAACCTACAGTTTAAAGTGGATTCCGAACCACTACAAACATCCATGGCACCGCCGGGATTCGAACCCGAAACCTGTGGTACCGAGCGCCAGAGCGCTAGCCACTCGGTCAGTCACGCCCCTTTTTTTTTCCAAATATATAATCTAGTATCGAAATTTTGTGATTGAAGGGGGCTTTGATATATGTAAGACAATTATAAATATACCAAAGACGAACTAGGGGAGTTTGTGGTTTCTCTTTAGGGTCATTTGTGTTTAGAATCAATTTCTAGAAACTTTTGCCCAATATCCAAATTTTGGCCTTACGTTGCATTTTTTAATAAAATGCGTAATTCGTTACACTGGCCTGATGGCCGATTGACTAGCTCTCGGTGCCACAGTCTATTCGAGTCCCTACTGCGCCATGGATGTTTGTAGTGGTTCGGAGTCCGCCATAAACCGTAGGTCGCGGTATGATATGACTATGACTGAAGAGCTTTAGGCATAGAGCTGACAACCCTACCTCATAAAAAAATCATCTCATGTATCGGAGTCTGGCAGTAGGCAGACGGCCTTGGCCCACCATGGGTTTGTTATGCCGTTGAAGAAGAATAATTCATTACATCCTCAGTAAATATTGAGTTGATGATTACTAGGTCAATATAGATAGTTACATGCATTTTTCTAATCTTGATGCTGATATGCACTCTCCACACAAAGACACCTTCATATTCCTGTTTCACTGTTCCAACCAAGTTCCTGGTATTTTTTTTGTTTTTGTTTTGTTCTAATGCAGCTGGCAAACACTTAGACACTTGTCTTTGATGCCTTAAGACAAGCGCTGCACAGACGTTACTCACTTAGCATTACCCAGGAGGTGCGTGTAGCTTGAAGATAATCCACGGACGCGGAGCAACAACCCTACAAACATCCATGGCACCTCCGGCACTCGAACCCAAAATCTGTGGTACTGAGCGCCAGTCACTCGGCCATCAGGTCTCATATATTGTAATCTAATGTTAATTATTATTCTTGAGCTGTTACCAATTATTGATTGTTCTTTGAATTTATTTGAAAATAACTTGTTTTACATTAACTTCTGTGGTATGCATTTTCTCTATTTATCTACGTTTTATCTTTTCAAAAAGTATTAAATACTCAAAAAGTTACATGTATAGCTTTATTCAGAATAAAACGATAATGATGCCAAAATAATATGAATTTTTGAATTTAATCACTCAAACACAGTTTTCCCCAGATATTTCCTTAATTGTCCATTCACTTATAGGAGACACTGTGAATAAATAAAAGTACATTTACTAAAATGCTGTATTTTATTTTTGATAAAGAATACAAGATTAAATGAAGACATGTGAACATGATATTGCCCTAGTTAGAGGTCTGCGTCGTCTCCAAAATAGAGAAGTCATAAAATAAACAAGTAATATAAAAAAAAAAATTTAAGTCAATTCCTACTTTTTTTTCTCTATATTGCAGAAAGTACTTTATAAATAATTTTCATTCATTTTTTTTTTAGTTTATCTGGCGCCATCTATTGGTAGATACATGCAACTTAAATCTAAAAAAAAACTAAAATTAATGAATTAAATTTAATTAATGAATTAATATTTGAGAAAACTGTATTAACATCCAGTGTCATCCACTACAAGTTCAAAAAAACATGTATTCGAACTTGAGTGGATGATCAAGAGTATTTTATGAACGATTGAAAATTTGAACAAGATATATATAGGGAGAGTGTGAACTAATAGAAGGAATTGAAGAATAAGTAAGGGTATAAGTTACTATTTAAAACAAATTAATCTTCTCGTGCAGCACGAGAAATTTTCATTTCAAAAAACTTTTATTTATAATAAACATTAATTTTATTCAGTAGGCTTTACAACTGGCGGGAAATGTGTTGATAAATATAACGATTTAGCATTATCAAACACCTGGTCTAAAGAAACTAAGTACTTAGGAATTATTCTTGATAGTAAACTTAACTACAGCATATCTACAACCTTAGAAATAAATTCAATGCTCAATTTAGAATTCTCTATCCTTTAATCAATAGAAATTCAGCTTTACCTCTTAATCTCATAATTCTAATATATCTCTCTTATCTTCGTTCAGTATTAGCTTATGCAAGCCCAGTTTGGGGTTCTGTTGGACGTACAAATTTTGAAATTATTCAAAGGCTTGAAAACAAAACTCTCAGAATGTTAACGAATTCACCCTGGTACTTTCGTAATGACGATATTAGACGAGCTCTCTCGATTCCAAGTTTAAGACAATTTATTCACAAAATTTCTACTAAATTCTATAATGATATGCGAAACATCAATAACCCCGTTTTAAATATCCTACAAAATTACGATTATGATATTTCTTCCCGCAAACATAGCAAAAGGCCTCGCACTGCTCTAAATATTTTAAATTAATTCCTTACAACTGTCTAGATGAAAAAAGTTCGCTTCTGTTTTATTTTTATTACTATTATTTTTTTTTTCATGCAACTGATTTCATCAACATCTATACTTTTGAAATTTTTGTTATTTTTCATTTTATTAAATAAATAAATCTTTTTTAAAAAAAGGGCATTTAATTATCTATTTTGCTTATTAACTCAAAGGGCATGAGACCACCGCTATATTTCAACATTGTACAGTGACGGAGCTAGTGGCCGCTACGCGGCTTAGGATCTCTGTGTTAATCTAGAATAAGAGAGCATTATCAAATTGCGCGCTCTGTAGTTCATTTTGAATTGTCTGACTTGTGTATGCAAGGCGTAATACTAATGTTTTGTAGTGTTAACTAATTTAATAAATGTTACTCCCGCTTCGCACAGATACTTAGAAGAAATTTATGAAGAGTTATTTCGGAAAGTGTTTGGAATTCTGTAATAATCCCAAATCAAAATTTATTTAGCAATTTTTTGGCAAATTAAAATTTTAAACACGTGTTGCTTGCTAAATCAGCGAATTCTTCTGAAGAGTTCTGAAGTGAAAAATTTCGGACCAAATCAGATCAATACTTTTTTTTAAAAATACCTTTAAAAAAAGAATTTAATTCGCAGTTAATGAAGAAGTCCATTTGAAAAATTTTTGGTTGTCATCTGCATAAGCATTGCCTAACTGGTTTGAATTAAGTTTCGGGACTTGTGTATTGAGAAATTTTTTTATAGTTTGCTAAACTTTCTGCGACTGCCAAGTTTGTATATAAAATCCTATCTGGGAGTCCGACCCATACTTTGAGCAGCCCTGCTTTATTATACTACAGTGTCCAAAAAGTAAGACCAATTTTCAATTTGAAATTGCCGGGGCTTATGGAATTTCAATTTTTTCTTCTTTTTTAGGTTGGTGGCACTGCCCTTGACATCTGTGGGAAATTTGACGTCAAAATATTCATTAGTGTTTGAGTTACGCTTGGCTTTGTGAGATGCTAAAAGGGATTTCGGCGATTTTTGAAATGTCTGAATTAATTGAGCAAAGAATTACGTTAAATTTTGTTTGCGGAAATGTATAGAATGTTGCAGAAGACATTCGGTAAGCATTCCTATATCGGACGGAAATGTTTAACAGAAGTGGTATAAATAGCTTGCTAACTGTCGATTTATAATTAGAGACCTTTCTGATGATGTTGCAATTTCAAAAGGATCGGAATTCAAAAATTCATTTAGGGCCTCAAACGCGTCAAATCTCGATTGGTACCAAAAACATTGAATGTGCCAGCTCACACAGCATTGATTATTCGTGACTTTTTCGCCAAAAGTGAAACACATATCGTTCCACAACCACCGTGCGACTTCTGGCTATTCCCTAAACTCAAAAGACCACTCCGGGGACACCATTTTGAATCGATTGAAGAGATTCAACGAGAATCGGTGCGTGCTTTGGAGACCATCCCTGCCGATGACTTTTTAGCATGCATTGAGGATTGGAAAAAAAGTTGGCATAAGTGCATTGTGTCCGGAGGAGATTACTTTGTAGGCGATGAAAGAAATTTGAAAGAATAAATAAAGAGTTTTTGAAAAAAAAATAATTGGTCTTATTTTTTGGGCACAGTAGTATATTTTCTATTATATGTTATATATTTTCTAACTCAATTTTCTGTGTTTTAAATCTTTTCACTAATGTTTAGTTGGCAAATTAGATTTTTTTTTTAAAATTGTCTTCCTTTACGAAACATATCCTTTCGCTAAGTAAATGGTATTCTTCAGATTTCTTTTATTTTTCGACTTCTGTTGAATTTCGTAAAAATAACTTGGACGATTGATGAAATTGTGACATCAATGATATCCACTTCCAATTCAGAAAAACTTGACAAAAAATTTTATGAGGTGGATTTCAATTTTTCTTATCATGGTTTAGGTGAAATATAATTGAAAAAGAATCCTTTCGCTTGCATTCTCCTCCTTAAACAAGTAATATAAATTTTTTGTTTGAAAGTCAATTCCTACTTTTTTTCTCACTATGTTGCAGAAAAGTCCTTTACAAATAATGTTGAAATTTTCCTCTAACATCTGGCGCCATCTATTGGTAGATATATGCAACTTAAATCTGAAAAAAACTAAAATTAATTGATTAAATTTAATTACTGAATTAAAATTTGAAAAAACTGTATTAACATCCAGTGTCATCCACTACAAGTTAAGAAAAATATATTTGAACTTGAGTGGATGAATATAAAAGTATTTTAATAACGATTAAAAATTTGAACAAGATATATATAGGGAGAGTGTGAACTAATAGTAGGAATTGAAAAAAAAAAATATGACCGTAGAGCGACAAACCAAACCAATAAATCTCCTTAAAATAATAGCAAAGAGTCTAAATTGGCTTGATGATTAGTTCGATTTAAGGAAGCTCTGTTTGGACTTCAGCAAGCGATTCGAATAGAAAGTTATCCGATAAATCCTCAGAATGAAAAGCCCCTTTTCCTTGAAGGACAGAGCTAGTTTTGCCCCAGGCGAAACCTATTCTTGGATTCATTTCAGATTGTGGTGGCTTCGAGATCTTGACCTATTGGAATTGTTAACCATTCCATTCTGAACAAGAATCATGGATATTAAACTTGCTCTCTGTGTGCTATTTAGAATTAATTGAAAGTTGGAATGAAATAATTGAATGTCTACTTTCGTTTGAAATAATTTGTTCAATTTTTTTTTTATTTACATCTTTCATTACAACTCTTATAAAGGAACAAATCATGAAAAATTTCAGCTGTTGTTATCCAGCTGTTATTTATTATTCAACTGAATAATAACAGCTGAAATTCAGCTTCATTTATTATTATTTCAGTTGTTATTTCGAATTACTTGAAAGTCTGAATGAAATAATTGAATGTTTACTTTCTTTTGATGTTTGAAATTATTTGTTCACTATTTTTTTTATTTTCATCTCTCGTTACCGCTCTTATAAAGAACAAATCACGAAGAATTCCAGCTGTTATTATTAATAATGTCTATTGATTTGATTATTAATAAGTCTTTTAATCAAATACTTGGATAAAAATATTTTTTAAAAAATAGATAATGTAAAATATAAATTTTTTAAACTGTAACTTTAAATATGGTGGGCCTGCATGGCCGAATGATTAGCGCTCTGGCGCTCGATACCACAGGTTTCGGGTTCGAGTCCCGGCGGTGCCATGGATGCTTGTAGTGATTCGGAATCCACTTTAAAGCGTAGGACCCGGTCTAACATCATCGTAGAGAGTTACGGAGGAGGTATTGTTACTCCGTGTCCGTAGCTTATCTTCAAGCTACACGCACCTCCTGGGTAGTGCTAAGTGAGTAACATCGGTGCAGCGTTTGGCTTAAGGCATAAAAGACAACTGTCTAAGTGTTTGCCAGCTGCATTAGAAAAAAAAACTTGTTATATGTGTGTTATTTAGAAATAATTGAATGTTTACTTTTTTTAATGTTTGAAGTGATTTGATCAAGTTTTTTTTATATTTTTATCTTTCATTAACACTCTTATAAAGAACAAATCATGAATATTTCCAGCTTTATTATTAATCCTGTTCCATTATGATTAATAATAAGTCTTTTAATGAGATATTCGATAAAATTATTAAAAAAATTAGAGAGATTTATCGGATTTAATCAGAAACGTAAAAGATAATTTTTTTAACTGTAATTTTAAATATGGTAGATGAAAGAAATATCAGTGAGATTAAAAATGTAAGTAATTTATATTTTTGAAGACATTTTTACATTATATTTTTAAATAACCTTTTGCATTAAAGATTTAGAAACATAATATCTCAAAAGACGAAAAAGAAATTTGCATCTAATTCCATCCAAGTTTTTTAATTAGTTTTCAAAGTTTTAATTTTGCTGCTATTTATTTGTTGTTGTTGTAATTTATTTGTTTGTTTTCTAAGCTATGGTATTCTGTTTTAAAAACTGTAATTATAAACGAGATTCTTTCCGTCTGATATTTTCGAACATTTTTTTTTCCTTCTTCTTTTTTGTTTTTCTGTTTATTTTTATTTATTTATTTAATTTTATGAAGTACGACGATAAAAAAAACAACAATTCCGAAATATAGACAATTCTTTAAAAATAAATTTGGCGAATATCTCTTAATGTAAAAACTTGGGCCTGAATGGCCAAGTGGCTAGCGCTCTGGCGCTCGGTACCACAGGTTTCGGGTTCGAGTCCCGGCGGTGCCATGGATGTTTGTAGTGGTTCGGAATCCACTTTAAACCGTAGGTCCCGGTCTAACACGATTGTAGAGCGTTGTGGAGAGTGACATATTAAAAAAATAAGGAAAAACTAACTGTTCATATACACTGAAGTGACAAAAGTCATGGGATAGCAATATGCAAATTTTCAGATGGCAGTAGCATCGCGTAGAACAGGTATAAATGCGGAATGCTTTCGCAGAGCTTTCATTTCTGTTCAAGTTATTCATGTGAAGAGGTTTTGACGTGATGATGACCGCACGACGGGAATTAACAGACTTTGAACGCGGAATGTTAGTTGGAGCTAGACGCATGGGTCATGCCATTTCGGAAATCGTTAGGGAATTCAACATTCCCAGATCCACTGTGTCAAGAGTGTGCCGAGAGTATGAAATTTTAGGCATAACATCCCACCATGGACAGCGCAGTGGTCGACCACCTGCACTTAACGACCGAGACCGGCGACGTCTGCAAAGAGTCGTAAATTCTAACAGACAAGCAACACTGCGTCAAATAACCGCAGAAATCAATGTGGGACGTACAAGGGACTTGTCTGTTAGAACTGTGCGGAGAAATTTGGCTTTCTTGGACTATTCCAGCAGAAGACCGACTCGAGTGCCTTTACTGACAGATAGACATCGCTTGCAGCGACTCTCGTGGGCACGTGAGCATATCGGTTGGTCCCTAGATGAATGGAAAACCGTGGCCTGGTCCAATGAGTCACGATTTCAGTTGGTAAGAGCTGATGGTAGGGTTCGAGTGTGGCGCAGACCCCACGAAGCCGTGGACCCAAACTGTCAGCAAGGCACTGTTCAAGCTGGTGGTGGCTCCGTAATGGTGTGGGCTGTTTTTTCATGGCATGGACTTGGTCCTCTGGTGCGACTGGACCGAACATTGACTGGAAATGCTTATGTTCAGCTACTTGGAGATCACTTGCAGCCATTCATGGACTTCATGTACCCAAACAACGATGGGATTTTTATGGATGACAATGCGCCATGTCACCGGGCCACAACTGTTCGCGATTGGAATGAAGAACATTCTGGACAACTCCAACGAATGATCTGGCCAGCTAGCTCGCTCGACATAAATCCCATCGAGCATTTATGGGACATCATCGAGAGGTCTGTTCGTGCCCAAAATCCTGGACCATCAGCGCTTTCACAATTATGGACGTCTATCGAGGCAGCATGGCTCAATATTCCTGCAGAAGACTTCCAATCACTTGTTGAGTCCATGCCACGTCGAGTTGCTGCACTTCGCCGGGCGAAAGGAGGGCCGACACGATATTAAGAAGTATCCCATGACTTTTGTCACTTCAGTGTATATAGTGATTAGGGGATTATAGTCCTTGTTGCTTCACATCCCCATATACCACTTCATTCATCATCATCATCAATGTAAAAACTTGGAAAAAATGAGTAGATTCGATGGCTATTGTGACAGAAAATCTTGCATCGAAAATCAGACCAGTTAGTTGGAGTTCTCAGAGCTTTCTCAATAAGTACACAAAAATGAGAGAGAACATTGAACATTTTCGAGATTTAAAAAAAAAAAAAAAAGAGATGCCAAAAATTATATTCTTTCATATTGTTTTGATATAGCAAATAAATCACCATAAAACTTCTTTACTTTATGATTTTATAGTCTTCTTTTTTCATTGCCTTATAAAAGATTTTCTTTTGTATTCAAACCTTTAATTATATAATAATTTTTGATCAATGAAAATTTTTGTAAAATATATTATTGAGTTGGCAAGAATGAAATTTGTAGTTAATAATATTGTCACTTTTAATAGCTTATTATTTGACATTGACTTAATATTTTACCTTTTTTTTCAATTCCTTCTATTAGCTCACACTCTCCCTATATATATCTTGTTCAAATTTTCAATCGTCAGTAAAATACTTTTTATTCATCCACTCAAGTTCGAATACATTTTTTTTTTAACTTTTAGTGGATGACACTTGATATTAATACAGTTTTTTCAAATATTAATTAGTTAATTAAATTTAATTAATTAATTATAGCTTTTTTTAGATTTAAGTTGCATATATCTACCAATAGATGGCACCATATAAACTTAAAAAAAGTGAATGAAAATTAAAGTACTTTCTGCAATATAGTCGAAAAAAAGTAGGAATTGATTAAAAAAAATTTTTTTTTATATATTACTTGTTTTGTTGGAAAGTCACAAATCTCATTTGTTTAAAGAAATCATTATAAGTTCTAAAAAGATTAAAAACAAATCTGATCCTGTTTTGAATCGAATTGTCACTTGTGAGGAGAAATGGATCCAATATGACAATCACAAACGTTCAGCACAATGGTTGAAGAATGAATCATCATCACACTCCAAAGCGCAATATTCGTCAAAAGAAACTGGTGGTGAGTAGAGATTGCAATATCGGACCAGAAGTTCAATACTGGTATTCGGTATTTTGTAGATCTGAATAACGGGATACCGGTTTTAATACCGGTAGTAGAAATTTTAGAAAAAGGAAGAAAACATAGTTTTTTTGTTTTATTTGCCAGTTTTATTAGAGAATGTAAATATCGTAAAAAAAATGTGTAACTTATAAATTATAACAGTATATAAAGAATCACAAAAAAGTAAAGGAACATTTTATTTATTTGAATCACAAAAAAGTGTAAATATCACTATTCAGTCTATGGTACTATTGCAAATTTTTGAAATGTGATCTTAAAAAACATAATACATCAATTGTACTATCAATAAGCCTGGAAATGTAATTTTGTGCAAAAATTGCGAGATGTCGAAAACGCTCTTTCAGCATCTACGCTAGTGGGTGGTACTGTTAGCAATGCGCGATATACTTCTTCCAAGTATTTACCTCTAAATTGCTCATCTTCAAATAAATTTATTTCTCGTCGCATTGTTTTGGATATAGCTGATTTCAGTATTGTATTTTGGTTTGTTGAAATTGTTTTAGTTATCGCCAATTCTGATTTTTGTTCAACAAACAATTTCTTTTCACTATCGACATTAGTGTCACATACTCTTCGGTAACTGTACCGAATTCTTCTGAATGGGGATAGATTTGTGGGTAAAAATTTTTAAGAAAGTTTACCATAAACTTGATCAAATTTGAATTGGTTAGTCTCTTTTCTTCTTTTTCATTCTTGCAGATAAGAATTCTAAATTTCTAGCAAATATAGAAAAAACGGTATTTAAACTTGTGAATATCGGTATTACAAAATTATACAAATGGCTCAAAATACCGGTATTCGGTATCACGGTATACCGGTATTGCACTCCCTAGTGGTGAGTGTTTAGTTGTTGAGAGCAGGCGTGATCCGTTATGATTCCATGAAACCTGCCTCATCTATCACAGCAGAGATATACAGCCACCGATTGGACGAAATAATGCAAAAGACAAAGAAAACAGCCAAGATTGGTCAACAGATCGATTCCTATCTTAAAATAATTCTGAACCCCACACTGCACAATTGACTGTGGCAAAACTACAGGAATTGGATCTGGAATTTTTTCATCCTCCATACTCACCAGACCACTCTCCACTGACTACCACTTCTTCCCTCAATTTGGGCCCCATTTAATAGGAAAAAATTTAATTCCGACAGTGCTAAAAAACTGGTCGTCGTCGAGTAAATTAATTGCTAGTAAATCAACTGGTAGCAACTATAAAAATACGATAAAAATAACTCGATATAAAAGGAGAGAAGCATAAGCAGAGCTTTGTATTCTGGCAACGATTATCTTTAACACTGCATATGCGTCTTTAATGCTGTTTAGTACTGTAGCAAGAATTCGCTGTCACGTGAAAGATGATACTGAACTAACGCGTGTGTATTTCGAAACATCAAAACCAACTCTGTGCATAATCGAGTTTGTATAAAAGGCTTAACCAAACAGTTTATAGTAATAATTTTGGAAATTTTGAGTTATGTGATTAGTTGGGGCAACTGTGCCACTGCTGTCCTTTTCTTTCACTTATTACTGAAGATCCATAAATGTGTCATCCTTCAGCAGTTTTATTCTTTTTTTTCTTTAGAAGAAAGCGAAATACTTCACCTCAACATTTGACGGAGTTCTGTACTGTGGCAACACTTGTCTTTAGTATTGTTAAATACTGTGACAACAACTCGCTGTCACATGAAAGATGATACTAAAGTGACGTCTATGTATATGAAACATGAAAACCACTCTTCATAATAGGGTTTACATAAAAGTTGTAATCAAACAGATTGCAGTAATGTTGTTGTTCTAATGTAGCTGGCAGTACAGAGACAGTTAATCTTTTATGCCATAAGCAAGGGCTGCAGCACTGTTACTCATTTAGCACTACCCAGGGGGAACGTGTAGCTTGAAGATATGCTACGGAAGTGAGTAACACTACCCCCACAATGCTATACTATCACATGAGACCGGGATCTACAGTTTAAAGTGAATTCCGAACCACTACAAACATAAATGGCACTGCCCGGACACGAACCCGAAACCTGTGGTATCGAGCGCCAGAGCTCTGGCCACTCGGCCATCAGGCGCCCTCGGCCCTAGATCTCAGTAATAATTTTGGAAATTTTGAGTTGTGCTAACAATACAGGCAACATTACCACAGCCATACTTTTCCTTCACTTATTAGTGAGGATCCATAAATGGGTTATGATTCTTCAACATTATACTTTTTTTTTTCATGTAGAAAACGAAACAGTTCTCCTTAACATTTCCTATCCTTTAACGTTTCCAAAAAATCCTACATGGATTTTTCTGTACTGTGGCAACAACTGTCTTTAGTGCTATTTAATAGTGTGGCAACAACTGTCTTTAGTGCTGTTTAATAGTGTGGCAACAACTCGTTTTCACACGAAAGATGATACTGAACTGAAAATTGAGTGTATATTTTGTGCTCAAAAAATGTCTGCTACTTTTCAAACTGGATTTGCTTCGTTCTGCTATTCAGTATTTTTAAAGAATCCGTTTTTTCTTTCTTTTTATATACGCTTTGTAAAAAATTCAGGTAGCTTCTTGTTTTTCTTTCCGTTCTTTACTCTTTCAACAAGCTTATTGCTTATAAGCTTATTATATATGCTCCAGAGGAGTGTCATACATACATCTGTGTCTTTAATGCTGTTTAGTACTGTGGCAACAACTTTCTGTCACATGAAAGAGGATACAGAAATGAAAATTGCATGTATTTTGAAACATGAAAATCACTCTTTGTATAATCTGATTTGTATGAAAGGTATAATCAAACAGTTTCCAGTACAGCAATAATTTTGGAAATTTTGAATTGTGTGAACGGTACGGCCAACTGAACCAGTGCAGTACTTTTTCTTCACTTAATATTGAAGATCCATAAATGGATCATCATTCATTAGTTTTATTATTATTATTATTATTATTTTGTGAAGAAAGCGAAATACTTCATCTTAATATTTGGCAGAGTTCTGTATTGTGGCAACAACTTTTTTTCGTACTGTTTAATTCCGTGGCAAGGGGCCTGAATGGCCGAGTGGCTAGCGCTCTGGCGCTCGGTGCCACAGGGTTCGAGTCCCGGCGGTGCCATTGATGTTTGTAGTGGTTCGGAATCCACTTTAAACCGTTGGTCCCGGTCTAATAGGATCGTAGAGCGTTGCGGGGTCATTGTTACTCCGCGTCCGTGGTTTATCTTCAAGTTACACGCGCGCCCTGGGTAATGCAAAGTGAGTAGCGTCTGTGCAGCGTTGCCTTAAGGTATCCATGACCAAGCTGTCTAAGTGTTTGCCAGCTGCATTAGAAAGAAACAAAAATTCTGTGGCAACAACTCATTGTCACACGAAAGATGATACTGAATTGACAATTGCGTGTTTATTTTGTGCTCAAAAAATGTCTGCTACTGTTCGAACTGGATTTGCTTAGTTCTGCTATTCAGTATTTTTAAAGAATCCATTTTTTTTTCTTCTTATGTACGCCTTGTAAAAAAGTCAGGTCGTCTTCTTGTTTTCCTTTTTGTTATTTTCTCTTTCGACAAGCTTTTTCCCCAGAGCAGTGTCAGACGTTGACGAAATTGATGGCTGACACAAAACGTTACGATGATATTCCGTCGTCACGTATCTGGAAATGACAAAATTTTTCGGAGATCCCACTTTATAACATTCCGAGAAGATTTCAGACGCAGTTGCCATGGTAATACATTAAAAATGTCCAAAAATATCTTTTCGTGAATGAATGTTGCCATTCATTATAAATGAAGAGAAATATAAATAAAATAAAAAAAAAAAAAAAAAAAAAGTGCTTAAATGCATTCTAAAAAAAGACAACAGTTATATTATTAGTATGTTAATAAAAATAAAAAAAAAATATTCTCTTGCATTTTTAAAAAAGGAAATAAAAAAATAAAATGGTAGAAAATATTTTTTCCCTGATCCTCTGTTATCTTGAAATGATCACATACTCTTCACAACAAATTGAACCATCTATAAAACATTCTACAAAAAAAAAAGTCATCGTAGTTTAATTGTTACTTACAATTAAGTTTAATGTTTAACTTTATACTTAACATTTTATAATTAGATAAAGAATAAATAAATATTATTTTCAAATGTTGAGAATTTCGTTTTAAATTTATTCTTTACTATATCGATTATTTGATTTCTTCGATATGTAGATGATCCAACGTTAACCAAGATGCAGCACGGAAGAGAAAGTTTGCTACACTGCACTTACACTTTATTTGCTACTGCAATCCAGAAGGAATATTTCCAGATATGGTATCTAGGGGAAGAGAAGGGAGCTAAAGTCCAATCATTCTTCATCTAACCTAACGTAAAAACATTATAGCCTACCGATTTACTATTGGCTTAGACACGGAAGGTTTCGGTTCAGCTTCATTTGCCGGATTTTTGAAAAAACGCAATTCGATATTTACCAAGGTTCTTCTGCTCTGTAAATAAATAAGTAGTACCATTTCTTTCCTCAGTGAATCACATTTTTTAATCAAACATATTAAGCAAAACAAATTTTGTTGTTTCTTATCCCACTTGGTACACAGCAACATCCAGACAAAGCCCAAGAACCCGTATGGCCTAATGGAAGGAGGGAAAGGGGGCAACTTCTGTAGTAACGGAGCACCCTTAGGTAGAAGTCCGACTTGCCTCTGAGTCGCTGAAGAAGAAGTGCAGTGCCTTCCCGGAGGATTTTTAGGGGAGAAATACCTTGCATTTGCGAATCGTATGGGAGAAGACCAGGAAAACTCCCAGCACGACTAACGATACAAGATGCCGAACATCGCAAACGCTATCGAGTTTCATCTTTTTTGAAACTTTGTCTACAACAAAAGTCGTCAGCGGATTGAATCTCCACTTTAATGCTTACCAGCGGCGTACGTTGCCACTGAGCCACGAATCGGGCAGCAAAATAAATAAATAAAAATAATCGACTGTGCCAATATACAGTTTCAATATACTGCCAATATACTGTGCCAATATATTTTTATAATATAAAAAATAAGTATATTAAAATAATATAATTAAAATATTATGTATAATTATATAATAAAAAAGCTCGTCAAAGAAATTTAAAAAAAAAAAAAAAAAATTGAAAATGGTCAAAGACATGAAACCACCAAACAATACCCATTATTTTACAGTTAATAAATAATCGACTCGTCGGATAATGTTTCGTTTCATAATTGACTTGTAAGCTGTTTCATAATATATAAGGAGGAAGCCAGATCGATGGGAAAGTCAAAAGCAGTTTTCTGAGGAAACGGCGAGAAAAGATTGGTTTCCTTATCATCAAGCCAACAAAAATGTGAAGTGATTGTTCCACTGGAAAACCTCCCATTGGAAAGAGACACCGCCGACTTCTTGCAGCAGATTTATTTTGACCCAAAAGGCGATCTATCGAACAATTGCCCTCCTGTTCTCGTAAATAACACTCCGGGTGAAATAAAGTTACGCTCTGTCGACAGCGCTGCTTTTGGAGCGAAGATGTTTGCAAAAAAGGTGAGTTTGAGTTTCTACGACTCAATTGTGTAGTTTTTTTTTTTTTTTTTTAAATAAATAAAGATCTGTCTCATTTTTTACCTGGAAACTGATATATTTATTTACAAATAATATTTTTTTTTACAGTACGGTAGATATTTTATCATCAATTTTATTAAATGGCATAATAAATTTCAGCATCAATTTCTTTCTTTCGATAAAATTTTTTTTTCTTATCCCACTTGGTAGGCAACAACATCTTAGGGCCTGAATAGCCGAGTGTCTAGCGTTCGGTGCCACTGGATTCGGGTTCGAGTCCTGACGGTGCAATGGATGTTCGCAGTGGTTCGGAAAACACTTTAAGCCATAGGTCCCGGTCTCGTATGAGTGTAGAGCATCACTGTCCCAAGTCAGACTTCTACCTACGGGTGACCCCTTACAATAGAAGCTGCTGCCCCCTTTTCCGTTCAACCATGAATTCAATACGGGTTCGTGGGCTTGATCTACATGTCTACCAAGTGGGATAAGGAACAACAACACAACATCTAGACCAAGTCCAAGAGCCCTTGTGATCTCAATTGAAGGAGGGAAAGGGGGCAGCAACTGTTTTGATGGAGCATCCGTAGGTAGAAGTCTGACCTGGCTCCGTGACGATGAAGGAGGAAAGGGCCTTCCTGGAGGACTTTTAGGGGGCACAACCGCGCATTTGCGTATCGTATGGAAGAAAACCGGGAAAACTTCCACCAGGTTGTCCTACTAATGATACAAGATGCTGAACATCCCAAACACCATCGAGTCTTCCTCATTTTTGCAACAGACAATATTTGACACATTTAAAGATATATACTTATAGAGTCGAGGAAGGATTCTACTTCTAAACTAAAAATCCGATATAAGGTACGAGCGGGATGCGCGAAATATTTCCTCTCCGGGTGAGAATCTGTAAGCCAACTGACCATTTCTCCTGAACGCCGCAGGGGGCGCTCTTTCTAGTGTATAAGAGAAAGCATGGTTACAGCTTTAACAGAATAAGAGAGACCAGGAATGTTTATGTAACATTGCCCTTGGTATACATTTTGCATTCTTCTTCGAATTCAAGACATTTTAATTGTACAGAAACATGGATTTTGTTGTTCCTAAAATAAAAACGCCATCAGGATGATATTGTTGCCAATCCTAAACAGAATTATTTTAAACAAGAAAATTAAGAAAATTTCTTGAGTTGATTTGTTGAAAAGGCTAATCAACAGTATAAAGAGTTATTGATCACAGTGTAATCTCTAACTAACATAAGTTCATCGAGAAGATTTACATACATCTTAACAATCTTATTATCTACAAATAGCAACGAATTTGATATATAGCTGTTTCCTACATTTGGAATTTTCTAGATCTTAAATCTCCGGGCGGTACCATGGATGTTTGTAATAGTTCCGAATCCATTTTAAACCGTAGGTTCCGGTCTAATATGACTATTGGGCATTGGGCTGACAACCCTATCCCGCAAAAAGATAACGTTTCCTGTCTCGAAATGTGCCAATAGGCAGACGGCCTTGGCCTACTATGAGGCTATTGCACCTATAATGTTGAGGTTTATTATTCTTAATATGGAGGGGAGTGGAACAAAGATAAAAAGTTTTAAAAACTTAGGTGTAATATTTGTTAACACCATGGATAATCAACTTAAAATACGGATGGCCAACTCGCGGTGCACGTGCTATAGTGGGGCACACTGTGCCTAGAGCTGAGTTGCCTCTATACAGTTTGGGAATGATGTGGGTGAGATGTTTAATTACTACTATTACACCACACCATATCCCTGTGCCTGGATATGAGTTGCCCTTATACAGTTTGGGAATGATGTGGGTGAGAAGTCTGACTAGGCTTCGTGACACTCTACGGTCATTTGAGACTGGAACCTACGGTTTAAAGTGGATTCCGAATCACTACAAACATCCATGGCACCTCCGAGACTCAAACCCGAAACCTGTGGCACCTAACGCCAGAGCGATAGACATTCGGTCATTTAGGCCTCTGTCTCGAAATCTGCCAATAGGCACACGGCCTTGGCTCGCCAGGGGGCTGTTGAGCCAATAAAAAAAGAAGTATGATTAAAAAATAATCAGAAGTTTGCCAAAGAAGTACCGTACGAGAAACTTCGATATATGTTAAAGAACTTGTTATGATAATAATTGATTCTTAAATATTTTTTTATAATAGAAATTTATTGATTTGGAATAAGCTCTATTGACCATTATAAAACAAAAGCAAGTTGAAGACACCTAAAATTTAAAATTTCCCAGATATACTAAAGATTTTTACATTTCTTTAAGAAATCTTTTAGTTTTAATATCTTGGTATGTTTTTGAAATTTAAACATGATAAATATGAAATTCAGAAAAATGCTCGCAATGAAATATGAAACAGGAAAATGGCAAAAAAAAAAAATTTACTTTTCTGAATTCAATAAATCTGTTAATAAATTCTGTTGTAAATCATTTAATTAAATAATTAACCACGATTTAGATGTTCATTTAGACGGCATCATTAAACGAAGAACCCCGTTTGAAGAAGGATAACAATCGCATTAAGATGTTAAATGATAAACGACAGTTCTTCAGTCAGAATTTCTTTCCTTTTATTTGTGATGTCTGGGGATCTCAGGGGAAATGTTTCATTTCTGTTTCCCATTCTTATTGTGTCCACTTACATTGTTTCGTCCCTTTTTCATCATACTGAATAAGGAATCTTTCGGAGAGAGATCCTTTATTAATTTCATTCTTAAATTCGCTGTGTTTGTGATATCTTCTTCTATAACGATGATGTTTGTAAATAATGTATATACTTACAAAATATAACATTAAGTGGTTTAATAAATTGCAGAATACTTTTTTTTCTACTCACAAGAAAAGTATTATAAATATTTATAAGACTAAGAAGGTGATTCACTAAAAAATGACAGTGTTTAAGACTTATTTTAAAAATTGCACTGAATATTAATATTCCGTACTAAGCATGAATTGCTGAGCCCAAAAAGTAAGACCGATTTTTTTTTCAAAAGCGTATTTCATCACCTTCAAAGTAATCCCTTCCGGACACAATGCACTTATGCCACCTTTTTTCCCAATCCTCAATGCATGCTAATAAGTTATCGGTAGGGATGGCCTTCAAAGCGCGCGGCGATTCACTTTGAATCCCTTCAATCGACTCAAAACGGTGTCCCTGGAGTGGTCTTTTGAGGAATAGCCAGTTAATAGCCAGGGAGGGAATAGCCAGAAGTCGCACGGTGTGAATACGATGCTTGTGGAACGATATGGGTTTCATTTTTGGCGAAAAAGTCACGAAGAATCAATGCAGCGTGAGCTGGCGCATTCAGTGTTTTCGGTGCCAATCGAGATTTGACGCGTTTGAGGCTTAAATTGAATTGACTGAGCCTTTTGAAATTCCAACAGCATCAGTAAGGTCTCTAATTGTAAAAAGTCGGTTTACAAGCACCAAATCTTTAATTTTTTGGATGTGAGCTTCTTTGGCTGAGGTTGATGGTCGAACAGAGGGCTCTTCGTCTTCAACGTGCTCTCTGTCTTCTTTGAACTGTTTATACCACTTGTAAATATTCCTTTCCGATATAGGAATGCTCACCGAATGCCTTCTGCAACATTCTATACGTTTCCGCAAACAAAATATAAGGCAAGTTCTTTGCTCTATTAATTTAGACATTTCAAAAATCGCCTGTGTCAGTTTTAGCGTCTCACAAAGCCAAGCGTAACTCAAACACTAATGAATATTTTGACGTCAGATTTCACACAGATGTCAAGGACAGTGCCAGCGACCTAAAAAAGAAGAAAAAAAAAATGAAATTCCAGAAGCCCCGGGAAATTTAAATTGAAAATTTGTCTTATTTTTTGGTCACAGTAGTATTGCTGTCAATTGTTTAAATTGTTTTGTTCTGAAATAATGAAAAAAACAATGGAACTAATCAAGGAGATATAGTATATTCGTGCTCAAAATAGCATAAAAAATTATCATTTCAATAACAAAATGAAAGGGAGCACATGAAACTTTATGTGAATCTCTTTGTTATGGCTGTCTAGACAAGCTGATTGTGTTTCTCAGAAGTCCTATGGATTTTCGTATTCTTTCACTGTTTAATATATATATATATATATATATAATATTTTATATATTTTACTGTTTATCTATCTATCTATACATATATAGAAAAATAATATTTAATATTTTAATAAATAAAACATTAAGAATATTAAATACTATTTTCTGATTCAGATACCAATCACAATCAATTTTTAATAACCACAATACTAATAACTAATAATAATAGTAACTAAAATTACTAATTTTACTTTACAAATTAAATAATATTTTCCGTTTTTTCTACTTTTTTATACAAAATTATTATGTTTCTGAGAGGTCCTATGGTTTTTCGAGCATTTTCCCTTTTTAATATATATAATATATATAATATATATTATTATTTAAAGAAAATTTGTATAGTAAAATCGATTGTGATTAGTATTGAGTGATTGTAATTAATATTTATGATTAGTATTGTGATTGTTAATAATTGATTGTGATTTGTATCTGAATCAGAAAATAATATTTATATTTTTAATATTTTCTTACATGATTAATTAATTTAATATTTTAATTGGTATTTTATTTAATATTTTAACAAACAAAATATTAAGATTACTAAATACCATTTTCTGATTCAGATTCAAATCGCAATCAATTATTATTAATCACAATACTAATTCATAAATACTAATCAAAATCAATTTCAAATTACAAATCAAATATTTTCCGATTTTTCTATTATTTTTATACTAAATGATCGTGTTTCTACTGCGTTTTCCTTTTTTAATATACTATAAAAATATAATTTATATAGGTATATATATATAATAGTATTATAAAAATAATAGTATTTTTATAACATATATAAAAATATATTTAAAAATTATTAAGCAAATTTATCATTATTTGAAATAAACAGTAATTAAACATTTATTGTAGTATTTAAAAATTTATTATAGTATTTAAAAGTTATTTATAGTATTTAAAAGTTATTATTTAAAATAAATTTTATTTTAAAATAAATAATATTTTTAATATTTTATTTTAGCCAGGCATTATAAAAATGGTCTATTAAATTAAAATATATCAATGGTGTTTTGATTGATCAAAGATTTAAATTTGAAAAAAGTAGTTTTCAAAAGGTTGAAAATTTTCACATTCATTTACGCAATTGTTGTTTTTATTTTTTTAATCAATTAATTTATGTCAGAAGACTATTTTAATTGTTTGATTATCATACATCGTAAATCTATGTTTAATCAAAGAATTAAATCTCGTAAATCTTCGTATTTAAAATGAAAAAAATATCAGAATATTTTTATCTGTGTATTAAATCTCGTAAATCTTCGTATTTAAAAATGAAAAAAAAAATCAGAATATTTTTATCTGTGTATTAAATCTCGTAAATCTTCGTATTTAAAATGAAAAATAAAAATCGGAATATTTTTTTAAATACTATTTACATAGAAATGAAATAAAATACTTTTTTTTAAAACAATTACTGCAGAGTTATTATGGAAAAGTATTTGAAAATTCTTGACAGAAGAAAGTAAAAAATAAAATTATTTTATTGTATATTCTTTTAATGCATTTATGAATTGCTTACTGATGTTTTAGTTTTTGAGAACTGAGATGCAGTTTAATATATGCACTTGTTCGTAAAATGTAATATTTATTTTTATTCAATTATTAATGGGAATTCTAGGATTCCCTCTATTTCAAAATTGAATGGGTATTTAGTTGCCAACAATACCACTTTAATTGTAAAAGTAACGCTCAATAAAGATTCGACATGAAATGTTTCGTTTTAAAGTTCTTGAAAGAAATTTCACGTAATTATTGATTAATAAGAAAATAAAGTTTTATTATTGTAATCTTTCAATTACAACCCATTAAAAAAATAAAGCATTTAACCATGCTTCCTCCTACGCCTTGGTCTATAGTGTTCTGGAGAAATGATCAATCGACCTCGAGATTCTCACCCGAGAGGAAGAACAGAGCAACCACACGTTTTTGTTGAGAAACGTTTAGTTTACAGTCTTTCACCTAGAGAGAAAATGCATTTAGCACAACCCTGTGTATTAATTGGCCTGCAGACTCTCACCCGGAGAGAAAAAATATTTTGCGCATTCTGCTTGTTTGCAGCTGTGTATTGAGTTTTCTGCTTAGAAGTGGATTCCCTCCGCAAATATATAATTATCTGTCTTTAAATGTGTTAAATATTGTATGCCTCCAATTGTATGTGTGTGGTGTTTTCTGCGTGTGTAAATAAAGCTCTGAGTTCTCCAACCTGTGCCTCAAGTATCTCAACCCTACCAAACCCAGTTACAATCGGGTTGCCCAACCTTCACACTTCAAGCATTACTTAAATAAAAATAATTTGTTCTGTTGATACTTCAACTGTTGACGACAAACGATCAATTTTGTATGGAAGATTCGAACATACAACATAGTAATCAGTCAGTGAAATTAAAATGCTAGACATAGAACTTTTTCCATTATCTGTTATGAAATTTAAAAATGATTATTTAAAACTTAAACTGTTTAACAGGAAATTTTTGGTAGAAAATATGTTTTAACTTCTAATGGTGTCCCTACAGTGAAATTTCCAATCTAAACATTTTTTATTGAATGTAAAGCTTATGAGTCTGAAGCTCGGTGCCATAAGTTGCGGGTTCGAATCCCGGCTGTGCCGTGGATGTTTGTAATGGTTCTGAATCCACTTTAAATCATAGGTACCAGTCTATTATGAATGTAGAGTGTTGGACGTAGGGCTGACAATCCTACCCCGTAAAAAAACAACTCATGTTTCGAAATCTGCCAATAGCCAGGCACCCATGGTCGATTAGTGGCTGTTGCGCCATTGAAGAAAAAGAAAGCTTATAAGTTCAATGTCAAGATCTTGATCAAAGTTTCACATTTTGTATAAGTTAGCATTTTTTTTTAAATATCGTAATAATATACAAGACAATAAGTTTTGAAATTCATTTTCATATATCTTTTCTTTTATTAAGACATAGTGGTTGGCGAATGAAAATGCTATGTTGTGAAAGATTCTCGCCATTTTCAATGCAGTTTTGAATTTCATTTTTTTTCGACGATGTTTTGGCTAGTCTTAGAATATGGGGCTTGATAGCCGAGTGGTTAACGCTCTGGCGCTCAGTGCCCCAGGTTTCGGGTTCGAATCCCGGAGGTGCCATGGATGTTTGTAGAGGTTCGGAATCCACTTTAAGCCGTTGTCCCAGTCTTATATGACTGTAGAGTGTCACACAGCCCAGTCAAACTTCTTCTCACCCCCATCCTTCCCAAACTGTAAAGGGGCAACTCAGCTCTAGACACAGTGATGTGGTGTGGTGTAACAGTCTTAGAATATTAAAATGTTTATTTCCAAAGAGGCCTGATGGCCGAGTGACTAGCGCTCTGATGCTCTGCGTCATAGGTTTGGATTCGAGTTGCGGCAGTGCCACGGATGTTTGTAGTGGTTTGAAATCCACTTTAAACAGTAGGTCACAGTCTAATATGACTGTAGAGCATTTGGCGTAGGATTGGCAACTCTACTCCGTAAAAAAACAAAAAAACATCTCATGTTTCGAAATCTGCCAGTAGGCAGACGGCCGAGGTCCAATATGGTCTTGTATAATACCAGGTAGTTAGTAAGTTATCTCCAAAGATTCTACTCAAAATTACGTTCTGTAGTTTACTTATCACCGATCTGTATTAGGTATAGATGAAATTAAATAAAAAAATTTCCTTCAATTGCTTAAACTCGTTGGATACTATTGTTAATATATGGAGTATACATAGTATATCTCTGTTTTTTTTGGGTTTTTTTTGCAGCTTTATTTTTTTAAACAATTGTTCTGTTTTCTATTGCATTGAAAGTTACATTTAGTTTCAATATTGCTGTCGTTTAAAGTATTTTATTACGTTTCCTAAAAGTGATTCACCATTGTTTTAGGTAATAAAAAAACAATGTGCTTTGGGTTCGAAATCTTAAAATAGGTTCGATCGATTTTCGAAAAGCTATTTTTCACTTTAATGGTCTTGAAGACGTAAGTAAGCCACAAAAATAGGAAGAGTCAGAGAAAAGGGGGTAAAAGTCATGGTTTGATGTTGATGTTCACCAACTTCATAAGTAAGTTGAAGTCATCATTTTTATTGAATTTTCTATTTATAGATCCCAATTAGTTGATGTCGAAAATAAATTTTATGCATCAACTAGAACTAGAAGAATAAACTCATATCAACTAGATTGAAAATTAGTATAATTAGGAATAAAATTTTCTGCATTTGCTTAATCTTTCCACAATAAGTATATTAATACAAAATAAATTTAAAATATACGTGATGTTTATTTATATATTTTTTATTTAGCATCATTTAAATTTTATAATCCTCCTTTACATTCTAATTGATGCAAAAATATTTTTAAAAATGTATTTTTATCACGTACAAAGATATTTTAAAAATATGTCGTATCAATCTGGGA
>BPLQ01014195.1:0-10399 GCA_021605075.1 Caerostris darwini
TAAAGTTGATGAAGAAATCAAAGATTTGATCGATTTAACTGATGAAGAATATGATACGGTGGAATCGTACAGAGACAGATTTACGGAAATACGAGTTATATACGAGAAGTATTATAACCAACAAAATGAAACTTCCTCTGTAGTTTCCAATAAATGCACACCTGATAATTTGCAATTGCCAAAACTACGTCTAAAAGAATATGATCTTATGCCTAGATCATGGGTTGCGTTTTGGGGACAATTTTGTCGTATTGACGAAGATGAAAGTATAAGATTGGAAGATAAATTTCAATACTTGCTGTCATCGTTAAAAACAAATACGAAAGCTCGTGATATTGTTGAAAGCTATCCACCATCTAAGGAAAATTATTCAAAAGTTATTGAACATTTGAAATCCCGATTTGGTAGGAAAGATTTATTAATTGAAGTTTATATCCGAGATCTTTTGGCACTAGTCAACAGTAAGACGAACATAAAATTAAGTGATTTATACGATAAGCTTGGCTCCTATTTACGGGCATTAGAGACATTAGGTGTGACAACTTCCAATTGTGCAGCAATGTTGTATCCTGTTGTTGAATCTTGTCTTCCAGTAGAAATTTTAAAAGCTTGGGATAGACATAGACTCAACAGAGAAGTAAAAGAGGATTCTATTCTTACGACAGAGAAGGTTCTAGAAAATCTTATGTCTTTCTTGCGTCATGAAGTAGAAGGCGAAGAACATCGTGTTCTAGCTGAAACTGCATTTGGAAATGGGATAAAACGAAAGGACACCCACAAACCAGTGCACAAAGATGAACCTACTGCTGCAACTTTAATTGCAAATTCTTCTGCTGGGGAAAATAATTGTGTTTTCTGTGATCGTTCTCACCCAAGTCAAGAATGTCGGAAAATCTCGAACATGAATTATGACGATAGAAAGAGACAAGTTATGCTCAAGAGATGCTGTTTAGTTTGCCTTAAGCCTGGTCATATGGCCAAAAAGTGCCATAGCAACGTTAGATGTCTGATTTGTGAACGGAGGCATTATGCATTACTTTGCCCTGATTTAAGAAAAGGTAATAGTTCTTTACCGAAGAGAAAAGTAGCTGATGAGGAAGCTAAGTCTACAGAAATTTTGTTAACAAATCATTCCTCGGAATATGAAATATATCTCAAAACAATCATCGTCAGAGTACGACACAAGGGAAAAGAAATCTGTGTTCGAGCATTAATGGGTGATGGATCACATCGATCCTATATTGAAAAGAGTTTAGTTGCAGAGTTAAATCTTTCTCCCTCCGGAACAGAAGTGCTATCTCAAGGACTGTTTGGTGGTGGAATTTCACCTACTGCTGAGCATGGCAGATTTTCAGTAACTGTTGAAAGTTTGGATCGCAAATATTCAACATCAGTGGCTCTTCTTGATCAACCGAAGATTTGCTCAACTTTACCAACAATACGTGATAAAACCTTACTTACCAAACTTGCTTCACGAGGGATTGTATTGACTGATGTTGGAAGAGGTACACCACCTATAAGAATTCTTCTAGGAGCTGATGTGCTTGGAAGCATTTTGACCGGAAGAATAGAGGTATTTGCATCTGGTTCGTCGGCTGTAGAAACTTTATTAGGTTGGACAATTTTAGGATTAGGAAAGAAAAAACAAGTGGTTAACATGGTCACATTATCTTTGCAAAATTTTGAACTGCCAAAAATTTGGGATCTAGAAGTTTTGGACATAAAAGATCCCGTGGAAAGAAAAAATAAGACCCTTTTGGAAAAAGAAACCCTGATCCATTTCAAGGAAACCATAAGATTTCAAGAAGACCACCGATATGAAGTTGCATTACCTTGGCTGGCTGGTCACCCACCTGTTTATAAGTATGATGCGGCTGAATCTAGACTATGCTCAGTTACAAAACGTCTAGTGAAAGAAAATATCTACGAAGTTTACGATGATGTTCTGAGGCAATGGCAGAAAGAGGGTATAATAGAAACTATACCGGAGAATGAAATTTCGATGCCAGGCCATTATCTTCCTCATAGACCCGTTATCAAATCATCAAGCCTTACAACTAAGGTTCGCCCAGTTTTTGATGCATCCTTCAAACAACCGGGATATTTCTCTCTAAACGAATGTTTAAGCGCCGGACCCAGCCTTTCAGAACAAATTTCTCCACTCCTCTTAAGATTTCGCACTAATGCTATAGGAGTGATTGCTGATATCAAACAAGCTTTTCTACAATTGAGTGTCAGACCTGAAGATCGTAATTTTTTGAGATTCTTGTGGTGGAATACCGAAGATCGGACCAAATTGGAATTCTTTCGACATTGTAGAGTTGTCTTCGGAGTGACATCAAGTCCATTCCTCTTGAATACTAGTGTTCGTCATCATCTTGATTCAACTGAATATCAAATTGAATCTCTTCAAGCGACAGTCAAGAAACTTAAGCGAGGTTTCTATGTGGACAATTTAGCGATCAGCGTTGAAAACCAACAAGAATTGTTAGAGTTTAAGGCACAAACGATGAAAATAATGAATGCAGCGTCGTTTGAATTAAGATGTTGGGCTCATACAGGAACGAAGCATTCAGAAACTCAAAATGTGCTTGGCCTGAAGTGGGACACAGAAACCGATGAACTCTACTGTGTTAGTCCTGAAACAGATTTGGGAATAAGTGACAATATTTCTAAGAGGAAATTACTTTCCATTGTAAATAGTATATATGATCCTATTGGTTTCACATCACCAGCGACTTTATTGCCCAAATTATTGCTTCAGGAAGCCTGGCGTAATAAATTGGACTGGGACGAGGAGTTGACTCTTGATATGCAACTACGCTATCGACGATGGGCTAAACATATTGCTATTATTGAGAAATGTCGAATTCCTCGCAGGATATTGTACGGAAATTTCAAAAAAGCTACTTTACACATATTCACTGATGCTTCGGCTCATGGGTATGCCTGCTGTTCTTTTCTACGATGTGAAGATGAAGGAGAGGTGAAAGTCTCATTGATTTCATAGAAGGCTAGAGTAGCTCCTGTTCAGAGACCAACAATACCCAGATTAGAGCTTTTAGGAGCTGCCATTGGAGCTAGAATTGCTTCGACAATATTAGAAGCTCTTGATTTGCCTTTGAAGACATATTTCTGGACAGATTCCATGACAGTTCTGGGATGGATTACTAATACAGAGCCTTGGAATACATTTGTGGGTAACAGAGTAAAGGAAATACGAGAACTCACAAAGATGGAAGATTGGAGATTTGTTCCAGGAGATGTTAATCCAGCTGATTTACCTTCGCGATCATGTAATTGGTTTGAACTTTTACGAAGTAGATGGTGGGAGGGCCCAAAATGGCTCTACGAACCTCCAGAATTTTGGCCTTACACAGAGAACTCTTCCTGAAGAAGCAATGAAAGAACGACGAAAGTCTGTTGTTGTGAATCTTAATATTGATACCAAAGAACATTTTGGAAACAGACTTCTATATTTTTCGAGTTATCCAAGAATTATACGCATGATAGCTTGGATATTGAGATTTTGCCAGAATATTAGGGTAAGTTCTCACAAGCTGACAAAAGAGCTGTCATACGAAGAAATTCAAAGTGCCGAAGAAGCTCTGATACGAATAATACAGTCAGAATGGCCAACTGATATTCAGGAGAAATACGCCCAAACAATACAGTTTTACGAAGAAAATAAGATATTGAAGGTAAAATCCAGGCTTATATTAGGAGAAGATCCGATAGATTTTGTGCGACCTACCGTTTTACCAGATCATCCCATTGTGAGAAGACTTATTGATTACATTCATCAGAAACTTCAACATGCTGGCGTGCAAACTACTCTGTCTCATCTACGTGAACGTTTTTGGATTCCTCGGGGTCGGAGGATTGTCAGAGAAGTTTTACAAAAGTGTGTCACGTGCAAGAGATATACATTAAGGCCTATGGTACCAGACGGTCCCGCTCCGCTTCCTGCTAATAGAATTAATCGTGTTACTGCATTTGAAGTGACGGTCACTGATCTTGCAGGTCCTGTTCTTTTAAAAAGAGGTCAGAAAGCTTGGATAGTGATATTTACATGCGCAGTTTACCGTGCTATTCACTTAGAATTAGTGACATCTCTATCTACTGAAGCTTTCTTGCAAGCTATGAGGAGATTTTTTGCGAGAAGAGGACGTTGTTCTGTTATGTATACAGATAACGGAACTAATTTTTTGGGAACAACAAGAGCTCTCAACACACTCAACTGGCAAGCAATTATTGCTGAATGTACCATTCAAAAGATAAAATGGTATTTCAGTCCCCCAACCGCGCCATGGTATGGAGGTTGGTGGGAAAGAATGATCCGCACTGTCAAACAACTTTTAAGAAAAGTTTTAGGTCGTGTTTCTGTATCTTACGAGGAAATGGCAACTTTGCTGTGCGAATGTGAAAGCATCGTTAATGGACGTCCATTTACTTACATTTACGATGATCCCAATGAGTTGAGAGCTATCAAACCTTCAGACTTCATCCAAGACATAAAAGGAAATGAAACTATGGACTTGGACATTGTAGACGCTAAACATCTACGTAAACGTATTCGTTATCTGCAAAACCTACGCTATCAACTACGTCAACGATTTCAGAAGGAATATTTATCAGAGCTTATTCGGAGTCCACAGTCATTTTCAAAACGACGTAACTTGTCACCAGGAGATATTGTTCTCGTGGGCTCAGACAACACAAAACGGCTAAACTGGCCTTTGGGGCGTATCATCGAATTGTTTAAAGGCAAAGACAACGTCGAAAGAGTGGCGAGATTGCGTGTGGCTAAAGGAGAAATTATCCGTCCTATTCAAAGGATATATCCCTTGGAATTGAGCTCTTCCGAGATTCTCAATGATGTGCCTGTAAGAGTTAAAGATTCTTCCGATATTTCTGATAATGACAATCAGCAT
The DNA here is from genome assembly GCA_021605075.1 of Caerostris darwini. NCBI lineage: Eukaryota > Metazoa > Arthropoda > Arachnida > Araneae > Araneidae > Caerostris > Caerostris darwini. The sequence continues at coordinate 4,935 of BPLQ01014195.1, forward strand.
ACTGTTTCGAATGAGTAATCTTTTGAACCCAAGGATCCCCCTAAAGAACAATTAGAAACTTTAAAGAGATCACGATTTGGTCGACAAATTGTTCCTGTGAAAAGATTGGACTTATAGACTGAACTAATGAATTTAATTTCAGTGAAATGGATAATTTTATATTAGTTATTCATTAATAATTACTACTTAAGTTTTTCTAATATTGTATTTTCATTACTATTGCATATATATAAATGTATTGTTTTCATTTTGTATTGCTCTACGCAAAATATGCCTGCAATACAAAAGGTGGGAGGATGTTGCCACTCCTAATAAGTTTCTTATTTCCTGTATCACGTATTTCACTTTTGAAACCTGGCAACTACAATAAAAAGGGTTTTGGTTCCTATTTCTAATACGTAGTAATAACACAGAATGTAGAATCTGTTAAGATATTGTTTTTCATCAATAAGATGTACGTATTATATAAGTTAATCATGTATAAGGATTGATTCATGTGTATATAGCTTCATCATGTATTATCATTTCTTTCTTGTGTTGCATTTAATAAACGTGTTTTATAACCAAAGAAAAAGTTACGTTTTTCAGTCACAACACCCATGCTTCTGGGAAATTTAAAAAAGAATAAAAGGGTTAGAACATATTCATCATTTAAAATATTAGTTAATAAAATTTATTTAAATGCAAAAACAAATGTGGCAATAAAAGGAGTTTAGAATAACCGTCACGAAACCAAAATTCATCTGAAACGAGAGTGGGAAATGACTAGCGCTTTTTTCATCCCGGGTCAATATGCAGCCTTTTAGCGACGTATCCAAATTAATGCCAGTCAATCCAATAAATTTTGAGTCCCAAATGTATTATATATTTTTTAAATATCGATAGCTATCATAGAGAGTATGGTGACTCGAAAAAATATACGAACACCTGTCCCTGTTTGAAATTTTACTTATTCTAGATTCGGTTGGGAGGCAAAATGAATCAATCGAGACGTTATTGTTTCAGTTTAATCTTTATATCCCATAATTCCAAGTGCGCGAGGGCTCTTGGCCATTGTTATGAGTAGTTATGTGTGCGTGTTGACACTAAACAGGCAAAGTTATAAACTAAGCATATCAGAAATCAATTGTTTTGAAGATTCGAGTTCGGGAATTGTTTTGAAGATTCGCCGATATTAAATCAGCAAAGATATATATATTTCTACTGCGCATGTACCGATACGATAAAATTACGTATGTTAAAAGTGCCTAGTAGGCGTTGAAAGGAGATTGCAAAATATAGGAAGTAATGGTGACGTGTCCAAAGGACAATTACCTTACAGAGAAAAATGGTGACCTGTCCATTGAATTTCGTTAACAGTTATGACATACGAGTTGCCTTTAAAACCGAATTCTCGAGATTAGTTTTTGGGTAACCCCTATGTCCTACTTGTGTAAATAAATTGGCCCGACACATGCATTTTTCTAATGCCTACCTCTTTACACGTGTTTTTGTTTTTCAAAACCGGGAGTATGTAAAATTTAGCAAGGGTATTTTTCAAATCTATTACGATCACCCATAATGTCAAAAATTAAAGGATTGACTTTTTCCAAGTCGCACTCAACCGTCAACGTTGCACATCTTGTCAAACTTTAGAAAGATTATTTTTCCCAAGTCCCATTCGGTTTCGGTCTCTTTGTTGATCAATATTTTTCCACAAAAATAGAACATCATTTCCAAATTGTCATAAGAATTTGAAAATGATACTCCATATTTTTGCTATTCTTTTAATGTAAAATATGGAGTATCATTATCTTCTTTTTAATGTAATCGTGTATTAGACTAAAAACTCCGTCTAATACACGATTACATTAAAAATATCGTATATTGGACATTATGCTTTGTAAAGTATAATTTCTCCACAATGGCGTTCCTACACTTCACGATAACGGATTCAGGGTACTCAGCAGAATTGTGTAACTTATTCTTCTCCCGGCATTCAAGAGCAGCGGTTTACGAGTAGTTTAGCTGCAATGGGCAGCAGATCGTTCTAGGGGCTATCCCCAAGTACCTTGGTCTTGATGTCGACGACCGGCAGTCCACAATACTGGAAAAAGTTTTGTGGATGTCGCCCTTGACGGCGACCCACATCCCGCGTCCCTGATGTTTTGAGGCATAACGCCTCTAGACTTCAGCCTTCGCCCCTTTCACAGTAAATTTCCCTTGAAAGAGAAGTATAAACTGTGGACGTTTTCCCATCCTCCTGCTCATGCACTGATTTTTAGGCGTAAAGTTTTCAAAAATTGGTGGACATATCCCGAATAGTACCTAACTCTATGCCTACGGGAACTAGCCTCGAATCCGTCTGGACAACATTGCAAAGGTCTATGAATCTAATATTTCTAATTGAGACTGTTCGATAGCTCACACATAAAACAAACTCCAATAATGACACATACACAGATAATAATAATAATGGACTGTAAATAATTAATCTCCTTTATTTAGACAGTCATCAAACTCGAAGATGAACTGACCACACAACCTCTCTCTGGGGTTACATTTATTGAACTCATTTATTTATGCAGCCATCGCACTCATGGATGGACTGCCACACGCAACCTTTCTCGTTGGTTACAGAAGTTCAACTCTCTTGTTTATGCAGCCATCATGCTCTAAGATGCACTGCTACACGACCTCTCTCTTTGGTCGCAGTTGCTCAGCTCCCCTTACTTACATTCTTTCTCTCTCTCCCTGGCCCTCACCCCCTTCCAGACACCCCCACAAACAGGATGTTTTTCTGGACATAGGGCGTTGACCTCTCCTAAGCAGGGGAACCTGGGTTTCGACGTAACATACCGCCACCCATTGATATGTTTACTAAACATTCAATAATATACAATAAATCATTCTAACATACAAATTAACAATTCTAAACATATATAAGAAGTCATTGAAAAAATGAATATATATATGCATACATTGTACTAAATTTAAGCAAATTACAAACATATTACCATGAATATAAATAAAATACTTTAAAGGAAATTACTCTGGCATAAGCAAAACACACACATTTTGATACTGTTCTCTTAAAAATTCCACTCTGGGTTTTTATATTAAGTACTCTGATTTTATTATCAACACCATAATAAATATCAATTATTCTGCCTAGAGACCATTTGTAAGTAGGTAAATTATCATCAACCAATAGCACTAAATCACCAATGTTTACATTGTCTTTTTCAAAGACCCATTTATTTCTTTGATGCAATTCACTTAAATAGCTACGGTGCCATTTTCTCCACACTAATTGAACTATTTTAGTTACTCTTTGCCTCTTATTGAGATTATTATCTTTTAAATCAATTAAATTAGGCTCTAAAATAGCGTTCATTGATCAATTAATCAAAAAATGGGCTGGAGTTAAAACTTCGAAGTTATCACTATCAGTGGAAATTGGACTCAATGGTCTAGAATTCAAAATTGCTTCAGTATGTATACACACAGTTAAAACTCCATAATTTAAACTAGCACCTTTAACTACTCTTCTAAAATGAAACTTAAATGATTTAATGGCCGCTTCCCAGAGACCACCGAAATTTGGGGCTCGAGGGGGGAATAAATTTCCATTCAATACCTTCTTCACATAAATATGAAGGTAACTCAATATCAGGATTAATAACTAACTCATGAAACTTTTGAATTTCTCTGTTCGCACCTACAAAATTCTTTGCATTATCAGAGTACAATTTAGCACATTTGCCTCTATGTGCAACAAATCTTTTTAAAGCAGCTATAAAGGATTCGGATGATAAATCAGAACAATCTCAATATGCACTGCCTTAAATACAAAACAAACAAATAAACATACATACATTTTACACACAATACTCTTTCTTTGTTTACCAATTTTAACCAAAAATGGTCCACAGACATCTACTCCTGAAACACTAAATGGATAATTCAAGGTATCTCTATCTCTTGGTTAACTACCCATTAATTGTGTTGACACAATAGGTTTTACTTCTAACCGATAACACATTTATGCACTATTTTTCTGCAAATAGATTTTCCACCTATAGGGCAGAATTTCTCACATACATGACACAAAAGAGCAGATAATCCTACATGAAAATATTTTATATGGTAATAAGAAATTAACATCTCAGTAAATGCATGATTTTTTAGGCAAAATTATACGGTGTATATTATCACAACTACATTCCACATTACTCAAACGTCCATCTACTCTTAAGATTCCATCTAAATCTAAAAAGGGATTTAAAGATTTTAATTTACTCTTCGACATAAGTTTCTTATCTTTCAATAGACTTTTGAAAACTTTTCTTGTTGAATAGATTTTACTAGAAATATCTCAGCAATATTAATTTCTATCATGCATGAATAACTAAACAATAATAATATATAAATTATCAATATAAATAAATTATCAATTGAATAATTTAATTTAAATGACAAACACCTGGTATTTTTAACACATCTATATATGTAACTTAAATACTTAAACTTTTATATAATTATTACTTAAACTCAATAAATAGTTCATGAAATTTCAGTCACTTGTTTCATAAACAGTTTGTTCTCACCAACACTGGATCACTCAGTTCAAAAAAGTTCTCGTCCTGTATTTCAAGGATCCGGATCGGTTGATCAGGATACTTTTCTCCAGCCAGAAACTCTGGTCTCACCTAATGTGGTATCACTGGAAATCAGATGACAATCGATGAATTGTAGCAACTCTGATGAGCACGAAAGTCTTTTAATCACTTGATTTCGAATCACTCCAATAAACTACTTAGATGTCTTAAGCTTCAAGGCACACTCACAAAGGTAGTTGATGAATTCTCAAAATTAAACGTTGAAGACCATTGAAGCATATTAAACACCAACTGTAACAGATGTTATACTCTCACACGAACAGTTGAGGTTCGGCAATGGCACTTGCCGTTCAGGGCATATTCTCTTACCAGCCACCTCTGTTTCTTTGACGGTCCCATAGTTGAACGGCTCCTGTAGCTTGAACTCTTATAGACTCCGCCACATCCATATGATGGTTTACCATATCTGCTTCCTCTATCTCCTCCATAACGGAAAGCATCTCCTCTGACTCCACGGTATTCTCCTCCTCCACATCTCCTCGTTTATCTCCACTGAAATAGCCACCATCTTTACTGCCACGGATGTCTCCATCACCACGGTCTCCTCGTTTAACTCCACCAGCTCGGGATGGGTCCACTCTTATCTCTGATCCGTTGATAGTAGCTCCATTCAAGGTCTTTGAGGAACAATTAAATACTCGTAATTTCTCAGGCCGGTAAACGCCATGATGAGTTGAATAAGTAGCATCTGATACTTTTTCCTCAATTATTTTCTCGCATATAGAATTTTCACTATCACTTGTTAATTCCAATTTCTCAAACCCTTCTACAGGCCCAATTTTTCTCAATGGAAAATCAACTATA
>BPLQ01014196.1:0-112231 GCA_021605075.1 Caerostris darwini
TCAAAGTGATGTACTTCCGAAAAAGCTCAATCAATTTCCAATAAAAACATGTCTTAGCCATGGCCCTGTATCATTATGTTAAAATTTCGAATCAATTTGAGAAACATTTGTCAAGCATGATGACTCATTTGACAATACTGGATGGATACTTTGACTTTTGTTTAATACTTACTTCGATGAAAGTTGAATGCTAGCATGAATCCTTGATAGTAATGAGATAGCAATGGACGATACTATGAGCTAGCGATTATGATATTCAGTCTTCATTGCTAAATACTTCAGTAGTTCATTGCTAAATGAAAGTTAGAATTAAATAGCATCAAGCAATAAAAATAGATAGTAATGAGATAGTAATGGACGATACTTCGGAAGAACGATTAGGATCTTTAGTCTGTAGTTCATTGCTGAGTGAAAGTTAAACTGAATAATAAAAAAGTTATTCAGAATAGATAAAATAAAAATAGACAGTAATGCGATAGTAATTGACGATACTTTGATGAGCATTAGATTTTAGTTCATTGCTAAATGAAAGTGTGAACTAAATAGTAAGGAGGAGCTAACAATAGGAATAGGTAGTAATAAGATAATAATGGACAATATTTGAGAGGAGCGATTAGGATCATAGTTCATTGCTAAGTGAAAGTTTAAATTTAATAATAAAGAGCTAGCAATAGGAATAGATAGTAAGGAGATAGCAATAGGAATAACAAAGAGACATTAATGAGATAGTAATGAATTATCGATTAGGATCTTTAGTCTTTAATTTATTGCTAAGTAAAGTATAACCGCTTTTGAAGTTAATCTTTACGTTTAATTAATTAAAACTTAAAGAAATAAAAGAACTCCATACTAAACTATAGTATTGTTTATGATGTACATAATACTTTTTCGCTTGATAGTAGCATGATCTTAGAAAGATAGAACGTATCCTTATAATATTCAAACACACTTATAAAGAAATGGTTGCAAAATCATTGATGTAGAAATACCTTAATATATCGCTACCTGCTGTCATTTCAAGATACTAGCAGCTGTTTTGGATAGTGGAGGTACTTAACGCACGTGATTCTCAGAAATAACGAGAACGTGGGAATAAAAGAGATCTATTCTTACAATCCATATAATGATTTAAAAAAATAATATTTTCGCGCATTCTAGTGTTTAGATTTAATAAACAATGATCTTATCAGATGAAAATGGTTAGAATATTCGTACACATATTGATTTGGAAACTGTTTGGAAGAAAGAAGCGTTTATAATTAACTGCGTTGAAAATAATGGATTGGTTTAAATTTGAAAGGGACAAAGGAATTCATTTTGGGAATGTTAAATTCTATGATTTATATTAATAAATTAAATTGATATTTGATATATGGAATATCAGATTGCATTTATTTGTATTTTCTAGAAACAGAAATGATTGTTGGTATCATATCGTATCACTAAAAATAATTTAAAATGTGCCGAAATAATGTCGTCATGTTTAATTTCTTATAATATTAAAAATGAGTGTTAAATTACCACTGGCTATTATTTGGAAACATTTTGTTTCATTGTTTTATATAGCAATACATTTACAAACTGTTGATTGAAGTTAAATAGGTATTTCTATTTCATGTGGCGTAAAGAATGGATTTATTCTTTGTAGATGTGATCCTTTTTGCTTTTTTTTATCTCTTAATTCCATTTATCATAAAACACTGACATTTTATCTTTATAAAATTTATGGAGAATTATTTATGAAATAAAATTTTTATTTCTTTTGTTGGCGGTATGAAAGGCGAATTTAATTTTTTTTTTTTTTTTTTTTTTTTTTTTTTTTTTGTAGGTAGGTCGTGTTTTTTTGGAGATATATGTACTTCTATTGATTAGAGATGCATTTATAAGACTGATTTTATCATTTCTAACGAGCACAAAAATATAATTGTTGTTTATTATATAGCTGAAAAAAAATGCTACAGGGAAAAAAAATATTCTCCAAATTTATTTGAAAAATTCAATTCGTTGGAGGAATCAATATTTATAACAAGAATAACAATATTTATACAATGAACGAAAAACATTTCTATAGGATAGAAAAATCACCAAGATTCAATTCTTACGTATCGATTCCAAATATATTACAAATTGTTTAAAATGTCACAAACATTAATTAAAATATTTTTTAAGCTTACGTTTATACATTTTTTATTATGATTTTTATCCCTTTTTTGGAATATTTTTACCTTTTCGGTGATTGAGGAAGAAATTGTTCATTCATGAAGAAAAAAGCATATAAGCACACTAATACATCAAAAAATAAAATAAATAAACAAAAAATTTATTATACCCACTAAATATCAACTAGAAGAAAACGAATATCAAAAGCACTCTCTCAAAATGTTCTCGAGTGAGGAAATACAGAATGATTTATTTTGAGGTGGAAAATATTTTCAAGATTATTCGAAACTAAATTTTTTTTGTTCCTTAAGGCTTTTGTTTTTCTGTTAATTCTAAAATTCTAAAATCTTCGTGGAATTTCTACTACGAGAATAAAGACCTTTGTTGCATTGCGCGGAAAGAAAGAGAAGAGTTTTCGATAAAGCAGAATTTTCTACAGCAGAGACCCTTCAGTGTCTGCTGCTCGTTAAGAAAAGCAGACTGCTCCTCGTCACATAATCTCTTTAAAGTTCCTCGGTGATCTGATTCGAGCAGATTTTTATTTACTCCACGAGCTTTTTTTTCTTTTTATTTTTCAACATGTGAAGTACGTGAAACAGAACAAAACCACTTGACTCCTTCGATTCTGGTTTTTTTTTATTACTTTATTCCATGAAACAGTAATTCTTTATAACAAGCATATTGCAGTAAATATTATTTTATTTTTCACAATTTTATAGTATGTTTTTTTAATTTTTGTTATATTTCTGATATAATCATTTTCAATAGTTTCCCTTTCCCTCTTGCGAGTATATTATAGCAAGAGAAACCTAATGGGCCATTTTGCTCGAGTAATTATGACCAACGTAATCATGACCAGTACATTTTCAGTGGTTTCCCTTTCTTTACTTGCGGGTACATTAAAGCTAAAAACCTGGTGAACCATTGATAACAGTGGTGAAACCAGCAAGACCAATTCTACTTGCATAATCATGCTAACATAATCGTGACTTATCATTAACCTAATCATTGCATAAGCATTTTCAATGGTTTCTCTTTCTCTCTTACGGGTATATTACAGCAAGAGAAAAATGGTAATGCATTCTGCACGCATAATCTTGACTACATAATCATGACCAGTATATTTTCAATAGTTTCCCTTTCTCTCTTGCAAATATATTATAGCAAGAAATCCGGTGAACCATTGATAACAGTGGCGAAACCAGCAAGATCAATTTTACCCGGATAGCCACTGCTAACATAATCATGACTAGTACATTTTCAATAATTTCCCTTTCTCTCTTGCGAGTATATTATAGCAAGAGAAACCTAATGGGCCATTTTGCTCGAGTAATTATGACCAACGTAATCATGACCAGTACATTTTCAATGGTTTCCCTTTCTTTACTTGTGGGTACATTAAAGCTAAAAACCTGGTGAACCATTGATAACCATGGTGAAACCAGCAAGACCAATTATACTTTACCCGGATAGCCACGACCAATTCTAACATAATCATGACTAGTCATTTAATCATTGCATAACAATTTTCAATGGTTTCTCTTTCTCTCTTACGGGTATATTACAGCAAGAGAAAAATGGTAATGGGCCATTTTGCACGCATAATCTTGACTACATAATCATGACCAGTATATTTTCAATAGTTTCCCTTTCTCTCTTGCAAATATATTATAGCAAGAAACCGGTGAACCATTGATAACAGTGGCGAAACCAGCAAGATCAATTTTACCCGGATAGCCACGGCTAACATAATCATGACTAGTACATCTTCAATAATTTCCCTTTCTCTCTTGCGAGTATATTATAGCAAGAGAAACCTAATGGGCCCTTTTGCTCGAGTAATTATGACCAACGTAATCATGACCAGTACATTTTCAGTGGTTTCCCTTTCTTTACTTGGGGGTACATTAAATCTAAAAACCTGGTGAACCATTGATAACCGTGGTGAAACCAGCAAGACCAATTCTACTTGCATAATCATGCTAACATAATCATGACTAGTCATTAACATAATCATTGCATAACCATTTTCAATGGTTTCTCTTTCTCTCTTACGGGTATATTACAGCAAGAGAAAAATGGTAATGCATTCTGCACGCATAATCTTGACTACATAATCATGACCAGTATATTTTCAATAGTTTCCCTTTCTCTCTTGCAAATATATTATAGCAAGAAATCCGGTGAACCATTGATAACAGTGGCGAAACCAGCAAAATCAATTTTACCCGGATAGCCACGGCTAACATAATCATGACTAGTGCATTTTCAATAATTTCCCTTTCTCTCTTGCGGGTATATTACAGTTAGAAACCCGGTGAACCATTGAAAGCAATGTTGAAACTACCAAGAACAATTCTGCGCATATTGTCAACTAAAAAATCATGATTAGTACATTTTCAATGGTTTCCCTTTCAATCTTATGGGTGTATTATAGCAAGAAATCTGGTGAACCATTGATAACAGTGGTGAAACCAGCAAGAATAAAGTGTAAGTACTTGTTCATTTAATTTCTGTTCATTAAGCTAACATTTAAACTAGGCATCTTCTAAAGCATTTACACAAAACTAGAATTGAGAAGTTGATCAAAGTTCAGAAATACATATCTTAAAAAGTTTGGGTGGCTTGGATTGACAAAGAATTGTATAGAATCCAATCAGCATTCTACGTTTACATCAAAATTAACCAGCAACGAAAAGTACTTAAAAATACAGAATGAGATAAAAAGGAGGATTTTTAAAACATTTTCTTGTTCAGACTTACCAATAGTTGGAACAGTTTTAATCATTCTTAACAATAGTTGTAGCAGTCTTAATCAGTCTTAACCACAGTTGCAACAATTTTAACAATAATCTTAAGTCTTGTCTATCTTATCAGTCTTAGCAATAGTTTTACATAAATAGTTAAAAACATATGAAAGTTAATGATAAGTAGTGAAATTCAAAAGGTTTTTACAAAAATTGCCATATATAAAAGAAATCTAAACTCATTTTTTATTTTTTATTTGCTTTCTTTAAAATTATTTTTCTCTTTTTATGGTACCATGTTACTAAAAAAAGTTGATTTTCAAAATAAGTTCTCCATACACAAAAAAATTTAAATACTTAAAATAAAAATAGTTGTTTTTGGAAAGTGTATCTTAATAATTTTTTTAAAGTGAAATTAATTTTAAGTTTTCAAACTTGTCGAATGAATCTTCACATTTTGCCTATTTATTAGATAACTATCTTATACGATCCTACATTCAGAACCACAATACTCAACAAATGCATGCTTCCGAAATGAGTCTGTGGGTGGTATAGCCTCAGATACTGTAACACACCACGAAAAGGAAAGACGAAAAATACCATGGAGCTCTTATTCGAATCCTTTGTTCGGGTGACGTTTACAGGCCCATTTCGAACAACAAATTCTGCAGGCTTTGTGCTATCCCCATTTTTATTATTATTATTATTATATTCTGCATCTGAATATCCGTGCTTGTTCCAGAAAAACGGTTTCCCAAAAAGTTATTTCTATTCCTTCCCTTGCATGAAGATTTTTTTCCTGCTTGAATCCGGGAGCGGGCAAATAACGTTTAATTTCGCTTTCCACCCTAGCCGGGGATCGTTTTCTTGGAGTGAGAGACTAATGAGCGGTTTCCTGGCTTTGTGAACGAATCGCTTTTCAAATGCAGTCGAGTTATGTGCGCTGAATTTCCAAACGAGACTTCCGTTTTAGTCGATTCCTATTTGATCTGCTATTTATTTTGAAAGCTGCATATCCATTGCCCTGAGGAAGGAGATATTACATTTTAATAAACCCATTTTTTTTAAGGTAAGCAAATTGATCCTTTAAAATTTGCTTGTCACTGTTTAATTCGAACGTATTTGTATTGGCATAATATCAATCCTTAAAATACTATTCACATAGTATTTTATCATGATATTAATACATAATTACTAATACATTGATACTAAAGGAAATTTCCAACCCTCCTATCACTCTAATTCGAGCAGATTTGGATTTGGTTAATATCCATAAATAAAATACTATTCATATTGTTAAATTAATGAGTTATAAATAAGCTTGAAACTATAAAAATAAAAATTGGTAGAATTTTAAAAGTGTAAAAGAATTTGAAATGAAACAGCAAAACTCATCTTACATAAAATATTGGAAAAAAAAATTGATAAAAATCTGTGGTGCTAAAACAAGGTTTTTAATTTAATAAACTCTTAAAATAAGACATTAACTTTAAAAAAAAAATTTGATGACAGCTGATAATCAACCAATTAATCTATATTTGCACAATTGTACAATTTTTATAACAGTTAATTTTATATGTTTATAAAAAAGTAATATTATGCTTAACGTTGCTTTACACAATATAGGAACGCTAATATTTATTAAAATTAAAGAGTACAACAAGAAACTTAAAATCATATTCAAATACATTAATATTGATAATATACATTGATCGATATATACAATCACAGAATTAATATTACATTGGATTCTGAAAATGATTGTAATAGTTATGATTGTTATTGCCGTGTAATAAAAAATACAAAAATTCAACTGAAAGGTTTGAATGCATGAATTCAGTGTCTTAATAGCTCGTGATTTATCTCTTAACTCAAAAACTGTTTTCAAATGATAAAGGTCTGAGTTTTAAATGATAAAATAATAATAAAGAAAATTCGATTATTTTTTTCACAAATTCGTGATTTTGAAAAGTGGTCGGTCCCATTAAGTCACAAATCATGACTGATAACTCGAGGATTCTTTTTTTTTTAACAGAATATACCTTGCTTAATTGCGAATCATCGCTGTCATCAATGTCATTATTATTAATATAATTTCAAACGAAACTAACGACGGGTTTCTTCCATCGCAAGATCATTAAGCGAAGTGAACGCGTGGCAGCCAGTGTTGCTGTTTTGTTTGAATATTGCTTTCTGCGGACCGAGAAAAGCGTCTAATTAACTCGCAGCTCGACAAACGTGCGCTCTCATGCATATTTATGTAGGAAGGGAATTCATTAGAAAGGGAACAGCGGGATATTGAAATGCGAACGGCGCAAAAACTGTTATTATTTCCGGAAAAGGTATTGCATTGCGGACGGCGCCATAAAAATGGGGATTCTATTAAGAAGTCCTCTTCAGATTGTGTTCCGACTGTAGTACTTCCTGCTCAAACCGTGAAACTAATTTGTGAACAGTTCGTTTTGAAGCCTGTTTTCAACGAGTTCCACATAAAAGGTACTTCCTTTGCAGTTTTTCAACTTCGGGGATAGGAACATCTTCTCAAAAATTATTCGAATTGTTAAGTTCTGCAATTAGGAGGTATTAACACATGTTCGTGGATCCATGTTAAACTGGATTAGGTACCGGTCTAATCAGCCTGAAGTGTGCACAAAATGACCGTAGAGCGACAAACCAAACTAACCTATTCTTTACTAATTTAGACATTTTATCTGTTTAGACATTAACTGATTTAGACATTTTATCCAATTTTCTTTGATTCGATACAATACCTCTAGTTGGTTGGATTACACTCTGTTAAAGATAAACGATACCTTTCTTAGCCCTATCAAAACAATAATTATCATCGCAGATTTGTGGATCACGTGATCTACGGGTGTTAGCGAATTTTCCAAACGGCGATAACAAACCAAACCTTTTCTTGTGATAAGCATCAGTTTTTATGCATAGTTTAATTTAATTAATTTAATTATTTTTTTTTAATTCGTAATCTTAAATGTATTAATTAAGTTTTAAAAGAATAAATTTTGGATTTAATTAATTTCTTATAGCAGAAAATTAAAAACAATTTCCATTCATTTAGAAGTAATTACCTTCAATTAAAGTAAATATATTACTTATTAGTTATTTTAATTCTATCTCATATTTGAAACAGTAATTTATTCCTAAATATATAATTCAAGATCTCCAAAAAAAAAAATCTGAACAAAATAATATAATTATTAATTTTCAAAAACTTTAATAAGCAAGCCATATAATTTTCTTCTTAAATATTCATTTCCAACAAGCAATTAAAAATTTAATTATTCCTCATTTATACACGTACAATTTTATATTTCAATCAAATAATAACTTTAACTTATTTGAAGTAACCATCGTTAGAAATTAGCGTGCGAATGGAAATCATACTATAAAATAACTATCCATAAGAATCTTCATGATTCACGATCTTTCACTTGTGACGAGGACAAAAATTAATAAAAAATAAGCCATATCCTTTTTTTTTCTTAAACATTCATTTCCAACAAGCAATTAAAAATTTATTTATTTTTATTTTATGCACGTAAAATTTTGTATTACAATCAAATAATAACTTTAATTTATTTGAAGTAACCATCATCAGAAAGTAATGTGCGAATTGAAATTATACTGCAAAATAACTATCCATAAAAATCTTCAAGAACCACGATCTTTCACCTATGACAAGATAAATTAATAAAAATTAATAAAAAAAGTGATGAAAATTATAACAAATGAAAAGATAAAAAAAAACTGAAAACCTTTTAGAGAAGATGTGTTGTAAATTAATTACCTAAAGAATGAAGGTGATAGATTGAGGTTACGAAAAAATTCAAACTTCACGACACAAATTTGATTAAACCTACTTTTCTTTTCTTTTCATATATATGTCAAGATAGAAAACGTTTCAAGATAAGAATAAAAACTAAGCCATATTTTTATTTTATTTCACCAATTTAATTCAAGTTTTAACCTGTAAACGCGTTTTTAATCCACATAAAAATAAAAGATGCGAACTCTTTTTCAGTACTTTTACATCATTATTCAACTGACTGGCATTAATTATGTCACTCATGGTAAATTGAATTATTTATAATTAGCCAGGAGGGGGGAAATTGGGAAGCTGACTTGGTTGGTCTTTACATTGTACAATTACAAGCATCACACAGACTATAATGTGAAACAGGCGTTGGCTTGTCAGTTTTTAACAATATATGAAACGGGGCTACATGCTGAATGAATGTGGAGCATTATAGCCGATAAAAAAAAAGCTCTCTCAAGCAGCTCAAAACTCTCTCTAGTTCTGAAAAAACTCTCTCAAGTAGAAATTAAAATATGAACTTAAAGTGTAGCTCGCGCTGTAGTAAATCAATTCCAAATTATTTGCCTGGAAAAAAAGATTCGCACGTTGTCAAGAAATTAAGATCTAACTAACAGATCTTTTGACAACACCCATAAGGTTTTCCCCACTTTTATTTTTTTTTAAACTAAATTTTACTACCTGGACTTAATTTCGTTTCTTTTTTTCTTTTTGACTTCGTAATAAGCAGATTTTCTAAATGCATCATCCAAAAAAATAATAATAGCAATAATTGGATGAAATTTTGTGGTTGAACATAATTTCCTTTTTCTTAGCCTAATTATTAGCTTATTATGTTATTGCTGTAAAATTGATTAAAATTATTATGAAGTTTCGTATCTGTTTTGTTTTTATTTCATGTTAATAATATCAATAAGTATATAGTTTAAAATTATTTATTTTTGAGTTGTATAATGTAATTATATATAAGTTGATAAAAGAAATTACCCCCTCCCCCAAATTTTTATTTCTTATCCCACTTGGCCGGTCAAAATATTATTACAAATTTCGATAGCAACATGTAGACCATGTCTATGAACCCGTGTGTTCTTATAGAAGGAGGGAAGGGAGGGGAGAGTTTATGTTGGGATGGAGCATCTATACGTAGAAGTCTGACTCGGATCCGTGTAGTTGAAGAAGGAGGTTAGTGCCTTCCAGGAAGAAGTTAAGAGGGAACTAACCCGTATTTGCTTATCGTATGGGAGAACACCTGGAAAACTACCATCAGATAGTCACCAGTCTGACTCATAAGGCAAGATGCTGAACATCACAAACGCCATCGAGAGTCTAGCACCCATAGGTGGCTCTGCAATCAGTGTATTCTATACGTGTGTTTGTCACTAAACTCCTCCTAAACGGTGAGACCAATTTTGATGAAATTATTTGTGTGTGTTTGAACCCCCCTGATATCCCCTTTGTTGTGAGTCGCCACCAGAGGGTTCTGCAGTCTATCCACCTCTATGCCATTCAACCAATAGCTATGAAAATTGGTAATCATATGTATTCGAGGATGGAAAATAGGTTCGCGCTATCCACTTTATGGTTACCTGCCATCAGAGGGTGCTGCGGCATTTCATCTTATATGCCGATCAAACGATATCCAGGAAAATGAGTATGCAGATATATTGGAACATGGAGAATATATTTGCGATGTGTAATTTTCAACAATGCATTTTTTTATGGCAGGACAACGTATGCCTGCCTGGTTTTGCTAGTATATATATATATATATTTAAAAGTTAAAGCTATGAACCAAACACAAAGGAATTAATTATATTAAATACTATGCCTGTCATGCAGCATGGAAATCTACATCCTTTTTGAAAAAATTTAAGATTTTTTCCCGTGCATCGTATGACGTAATTCATTTCGTTTCAATTCAATTATAAACCTACGTTTCTAACATCGTGCGCTTTAAAATTTGCATTCGTTTTAAAAGAGCATTTCTGCCCATCTTAAAAGAAAACATCCGAACGCAACAGCGAAAAAGCTTACCCGAAGTAGACCTCTTATCTGATGAATATTTTGTGCCCGTTCTTTCTTACGGACACTCCCCCCCCCCCCCCTCCACCCCCTTTCCCCCTTCTCGAGATGCGAAAGAGGTAAATTTTTGCCAAAAGCGCTGACGTGAGGAGTTGTTCTATCCGCTGCTGCTTAAATCTTCGATACATTTATCGGCTGAAAATTCCCCAAGCTTCCCTCGCGGTTTTCTTTTTTCCCCATTTTCCCTACGAGATTCGCTCAGAAAGTTGCAGATTCAAACAAAGATTTTTTTAAACAAAATAAGTTGGACAGTAACGGCTGCGGTAATACGGAAAAAATCTGGAAATAATATTTCTCGCATAACAGTACTCTTAAGAGATTTTGGCGTTGGATTTATAATACAAAGAGAAAGAGAGATGGTTCTTTTTGTTTTAATATTCCGCTGTAAGGATAATTGAAAGAAAGAACCAGAAATATGTTTATGTATTTATAAGAAAAAAAAATAATAACTTAAATCTCCCTCGAAAAAAAATATATATAAAATGCTTTTTACTAAAATAATCTTAATTTTGATTTTTTTTTTTTGTCGTGTCATGTATTTCAAAAAAAATTTAAAAACTGCATTTTAGAGAAGGAATTTTTCAACATTAGTCGATAATACTTCTGTACCAAATCTTACCGGGGCCTGATAACAGGGTGATTAGCGCTCTGGCGCACGATGCTACAGGTTTCGGGTTCGAGTTCCGGCGGTATCCTGGATGTTTGTAGTGGTTCGGAATCCACTTTAAACCATAGGTCCCAGTCTAAAAATTAGCGTAGGGCTGACTACTCTACCCCATTAAAAAGAAAAACATAAAAAAAAACACCCCTCACGAAATCTGCAAGTAGGCAGACAGCCGTGGCCCACCATGGGGCTGTTGCGCCACTGATGATGACCTAATATTACCTGTGTTCTTATCGTGGACATTTTTGTCACTATACCCCATATTGTCAATGTTACACAATTTATGTTTATGATATTTTGTATCTAAACATTGCTTCCTCTATGGTTATATAATATTATACCCGATTCGTGGTTCAGTGGCAACGCGGCACTGGTGAGCTTTAGGGCTGAGGTTCCATCCGATAGCGGATTTTTTGTAGATACTGTTGCAAAAAACTTCGAGACTCGATGGCATTTGTGATGTTCAGCATCTTGCCTCGTTAACCAGACCACATGGTGGGAGTTTTCTGGGTTCTCTCTCATACAATATTCAAATACGATGCATTTCATCCTAAAAGTCCTCTTTGAAGACACTGTTATCCTCCTTCAGAGTCACGGAGCCTAGTAAGATTTCTACCTACGGATTTTCCGTTACAACAGAAGCTGCCTCTTCCCCTCTATCCATAAGTAGATTATATGGGTGGCTATATTTCAGTGCCACTGGTTTAGGATTCGAGCCACGGTTTTTCGTAGTGGTTTGTAATCTATTTTAAACAGTGGTCCCGATCTAATATGACTATAGAGCTTTGTACATAGGGCTGACAACCCTATCCGGTCAAAACAATAAAACATTTCCAGTTTCGAAATCTGCTGGTAGGCAGACGGCCCTTGCCCACCACGAGGTTCTTGCGCCATTGAAGAAGAAATTGTTATTTATAAAAAAAAATCTGTAATAGATTTTGAGAACACTTGAATAAGGGAATGGATAATTATTGAAAATTCGAAGGGCCATCATGAGTGTGATAATCATTAAATTTGGAGCAACGTCATTTTTTGGAGCAAATGTTCATTTTCTAGTCAAAACTTTTTCTTTTCAAAAGGAACAGATGTACAGATTTAGGTATTCATACAGGACGAACAGAATTAGATATTCCAAAACATAGACGACATCCTACTTCCTCTAAAAATAAAAATAAAAACCCTGGAGTAATAAAAAATGAAGTTCTATCAGATTCTTTGCTTATTTTAAGATTGAAATAAAATAAACTTTTATGTTCTTTCTTGTGAAAAAAAAATCCCAATTCTATCAAACCCACCAACACTTCGAGTTCTAGTTAGTTCGCCAAATATTTTACGACAGATAAACAACAGCAAACTTTTATAGAACGAAGAAATTTTTAAAACTCTCTCTAATCCTGTAAAGAGGAAAGTGTCTTCAACTCTACAAGAAATAAATTTTATTGGGTCCCGAATATTTATGTAACACCGCAGCTGCGCAAAATAAATCCAAAAATTGAATTTAAAATTATTTGTTAAGTTAACAGCCGTGTTTGCCTCATTAGCATAAACATCAAATGTTGATTTTTCAGAAATGCATCTGGATTTTCTTACAGACAGTTGAAAGTTGAAAATCATAAAACATTTTTTTTAATATAAACATAAAAAAAAAAAAAAAAAACAGTTTCGTAAATAACTTAGAATAAATTTCAAGCAAATGTATTGATTTCTGTAAACATTAATTAAACAGAAAATGAAATAAAAGCATGCCACGCGTTAAAGTTATGATATAAAAATATAAACATAAAGATTTATTTAAAAGAGTTAATTAAAATCTTAGATAACATCAAATTAATTATTTAATTTATTAAAAATATCATGCATATAAAATTTTTTTTTTTTTTAAATATCAGGAAAACATTTGCGCATATATAGTTTATGGCAAGATTTAAATCGGGTTATTTCAGTTTAGCGAGAAAATTACAAAAAAAAGTTATTTTATTAATTAGTGACTTTTTGTTTTCATCGTCAAATAGTGATTTAGAATTTGTGTTTTATTACTAAAGAAAAAAATTAATGATTGAAAATACAACTAATTATTAATTTCCTGATTAAAAATCAAAAGATTTGAAATTACAGTAAAATCAACAGTTAAGAACTAATCTTTAAATCATTAATTGCAATTAAAAGATTACACATCTAGATATAAAGTGTTTTTCAATAACTTATAAAGAAAGAAGACTTTATCACATGTTTTTTATTTTTCAATTTAACTACTTTTTGAAATCATTTACCTATTTTTTAAACATTAATTTCAATGTTTTAAAATAGACTTTTTTTTCTTCTTAAATTAAGAACCTGACTTTTACGAAACATCCTACAGGTCTATGCTTTGAGTAGATTTTTAATTTGTTGAACAGCATTGCCCATAAATATTGCAAGAAACTGAAGAAATGTGACTTTTATAAGCACCTATAACTGAAAGATAGCAATCCGAGCACCAGATGGTGTCATTAAATAGTGTCATAATCTTAATTAAGTGAATTCTAATTAGCGCTTCACTGCATGTAGGAAGCGGCAATACACGGGTGGCAGAAAATTATTCTTTTCGATTCCCATAATCTAATCATTCGCCAGGAAATTAAAGGGACTTCCGACGCTTCTGTTAGGTGCTACTCGAAAGAAAATAACTGCGTTAACAAGAGGGCGAACCATTGTTGTTTGCGTCTCGAATGTTGCTCTAGAGACGATAGTATAGAAGCTCTTAATCTAGACGGCAGCATAGAATCTTCGGAAATATCAGCGAATCAATTGCACTCAGCTAGCAAAGAAAGAAAAATTAGTGATACCTTTTGAATTAAAAGTTAACGGATCGAACATGCATGATTCTGATTCGAACAACATGAACGATTCTGACCAGTTTGGAGAAAATAACTGCATCTCGGTAACAAAATAGACAAATCAACAAAATAGTTCTTTCTGAAATTTTAAATATGTCTTAATTCCAAAAAACTTGCTTCTGTTTCCTACAGAATTAATTTGGTACTACAGGCTTCAGGTTCGAATCCAGGTGGTGGCATGGATGTTTGTGAGTGGTTCAGAATGCACTTTAAACTGTAGGTCCCGGTCTGTTTAGCACTTGCGTGCACAAAATGACCGTATTGAGACGAACCAAACCAAACCGGTCTAATATGACTGTTGGGCTTAGGATTGACAACTCTACCTCGTAAACAGAAGACATCTCCTGTCTAGAAATTTGTCAGTAGGCAGACGAACTTTGCCCATCAGGAGGCTGTTGCGCCATTGAAGGATATACAATGTAATAATGAATACTATTTTGTGTTTAAAAAGCTTTATTTTTTAAAATTAAATTTGACAGATTTTATTAAAAAAACATAGAATGAATTTATGTAGTTGTTTTTTTAGTATATGTATTTTTTTAATCGCAAAATAACAATTAGTTTCTTATTCTTAATAGAAAAAAATGCTTTTTAAATAATAGAATTGCTATGGAAATTAACCAAAATATCTCATTTATAAATCCATTGATTAAATCATGTTTTGAAACATAAATAAACTGTTGGAAGAACATTAATATTACTCTGACAATTCACTGAAATGTGAAATCCACAAACAATTCGTTTTATACAAGCGAGTTAATTCAAACAAGAAATCTTTTTCAAATGAAAATAAAACAACACAGGGTTCCTTTGAACAGCTTCTGTTCTATTCGGTACCAGACGAGAATCGAATGATTGTCACCTCAATTTAAATTGGAGGAGAATTGTGATGGATGGAGAAAGCCCAGAAAATAAACCCATCCATCGAACAAGTCAGAAGATTCTCTGAACCAAATCTCTGTAGATGTTAATACATTGTGGTTAATTTCTCTTTTTAATGAACGGCGTTCCTTATTTTTAAACGCATGAGTAATTCAGAGTATTTGTTATAAATGATAATAATCAGCAAACTTAAATTTGTATTTTTTGCCAATGAGGCTCATTTTTGTGGTGCTTTAATGACTTAAAATTAATAACAATAATAATTTTAAAACAGGGGCCTGATGGCGGAATGGCTAGCGCTCTGGCGTTCGGTACCACAGGTATCGGGTTCAAATCCCGGCTTTGCCCACGGGTGTTGTAGTGGTTCGGAATCCACTTTAAGCCGTAGGTCCTAATAGGATCGTAGAGCGCTGCGGGGGCATCGTTATTCCGCGTCCGTGGCTTACCATCAAGTTACACGCGCCCCCTGGGTAATGCAAAGTGAGTAACATAGGTGCAGTCCTTATGGCGAAGATCACGGTCTATTTGCCAGCTGCATTAGAAGAAAAAAAAAATAATTTTAAAACATATTTATTTAAAGAAAGTAAAAGATTTTAAGGTAGCCTGATGGACGAATGACTAGCACTCTGGCGTTCGATGCCACATGCTTCGGGTTTGAGTCGCGGCGGTGCCATGGATGTTTAGGTGTTAGTGGTTATGAATGTTAATGGTTTGGAATCCACATTAAACGGTAGGTCCCGGTCTAATATAACTTTTGAGCGTTGAACGTAGCACTGACAATTCTACCCGTAAAAAAAAAAAATTCTGTCTCGAAATCTGCCAGGCAGGCAGATGGCCTTGGCCCACCATGGGGCTGTTGCGCCACTGATATTGAAAATATTTTTAAATATTGTTACAATGAAGACTAAAAAGATTAATTTGAATTTTTTTTCTTTCCGTTGTTGTTGTCTTATCCCTCATGGAAGTAGGGAAGAGAGGTTACTGCTTCTGTTGTGATGGAGCACCGTAGGTAGAAGTCTGATTTCTGCTCTGTGTCGCTGAAAAAAAGGAGGGAAGTGTCTTCCGGGAGGACCTTTAGGGGAACTAGACCGCATTTGCACATCGTATGTGAAAAAACGCAGAAAAGTCCCACCAGATAGTCAAGAGGCAAGATGCTGAACATCACAAATACCATCGAGACTTCTCTTTTTTTAAAACCACGTCTACAGCAAACCTGCCAACGGATTGAACCCCTGCCCTAATGGTCCCCAGCTTACGCCCGTTGCCACTGAGCCAGAAATCGGGTCGTTTAATCTAAATAATTTTAAATTCCTGTTTCATGAAACAGTGTTTACAACAAAGCCGCCAGTGGATTAAATCTTCGCACAGTGACGCAGGTTACCACGAGTTAGTCTTTATTTTCTGTTTCTCATTATATTGAAAGCATCTGTGGGTTAGCTGCCACGAATCCTTCCCTTTTGATATAGATATCTTTATCTGTCCCCAAAATGTTACATATTCCCATAATGTTTTAATAAAGTTTTCCGCATTGAAACACTATGCCAATTGATAGGCAAATTGTAATCTTAATTTTAACTAATGATATCCCAGCGGTGCCATAAATATTTCTAATGGTTCGGAATCCCTTAACACTGCATGTACCGGTCTAATAAATATGATCGTACAGCATTGTGGGGTAGTGTTACTCGCGTCCACAGCATATCTTCAATTACATATGCCCCCTGGGTAGTGCTAAATGTGTACCAGCGGTGCAGCCTTTGCTTATGGCATAAGCATTAGCTGTCTCAGCATTGCCAGCTGCATTAGAACAACAATTCTTTTTTAATTTTAGCTACAAATTAATTGGATAAAAATGTATGAATAGATCAAAAATAGCTATCGGATAATTAGATCTCAAGAAAATCAATAAAATTAATATTTCTTTAAGTTAAAATATGAATCCACAGGTTTTCAAGCCAAAACTACACGTAATTAAATTGAAATTTTCATCTACATTGAATGCAGGTCTCTGCAAGCAGGATTCTGATTGTTTTAAAGATCGTAATTAAGTAGTAAAAGAGTGTCCAATGTAAAGGATCCTAGATATTATCATGCTTGTGTTTTATTTAATAATTAATTTTAAATTTAGATATTAAATAGTTCATTAGATTTTTTAGATATTATTATTATTACTTAATTTAAATTTCTTAGTACATATTTATTTCTATTAAAATAATATTCTAAATCAATGCATCACAGTTTGTAAATGTACAGTTAGAAATGAATAAAATTTAAATGAATTTAAAATTTAACGATGAATCGAATTATATGATGATTATGATTGAAATATATGATAATAAAAAAATAATATGATTGAAATATATGATAATAAAAATATAATATGACTGAAATATATGATAATAAAAAAATAATATGATTGAAATATGTGATAATAAAAAAGATAATATGATTGAAATACATGACGTCAAACTAATGCTAAGTAACATTTTTCCTAACAATAAAAAAGGATTTAAAAAAGGATAATGCAAATTTTTCAAAAGAATAATAATTATTTTTCGTAAAAACAATAAAAAAAATTTTCAAAAGGAAAATACAGATTTTTCAAAATGATAATACTAATTTTTCAAAACGATAATACAGGTTTTTCAAAAGGATAACATATTTTTTCAAAACTATAATACAGATTTTTCAAAATGAGAATAGTAATTTTTCAAAACGATAATACAGGTTTTTCAAAAGGATAACATATTTTTTCAAAACTATAATACAGATTTTTCAAAATGATACTAGTAATTTTTCAAAATGACAATGCAGGTTTTTCAAAAGGATAATATATTTTTTCAAAACTATAATACAGACTTTTCAAAAGGATAATACAAATTTTTCAAAACGATAATAGAAGTTTTTCAAAAGGATAACAAGTATTAATTTAAAAAACATACAGATTTTTCAGAAGAATAATGCAATTTTTCAAAACGATAATACATATTTTTCAAAATGATGATACAAATTTTTCAAAGGGATAATATATTTTTCAAAAGGATAACACAGATTTTCTGAAGGCTAATATATTTTTTTAAAAAAAGATAATACAGATTTTTCAAAACGATAATAGAAGTTTTTCAAAAGGATAATACATATTTTTAACAGGATAATATAAACAGTCAGATACATAATCAGATATTACTTTTTTGTATTAACCATTTTGAAAATAATTATTTTTGTATTATTCTTTTTTTTATCTCAACGTATGTCACGACACCACATATCGCAGCAATGATAGCAGCACATCTTTTGGACATCCTAGAAATAAATACTCACACGATTACTTAATGGATGATGGAATAACGAAAACGATTAAACAATCATGCGTTTCTATTGCACACTGAAACAAATCACATTCCTTTCAATAATATTATTTGCGAAATTCAAATTAATAATGCCATTTGGCATGTCATTAATTAATAATGCTATGCCGCAATCATTTTTTTTATAATACCATGCCGCATTTTTATTTTTTTTTAAATGTCAGTGGTGCGTTTTCATTGTCCACTACAATACTTATAAATATGTCAAATATTAATATGTTTAGGAATTTAAAACTTTTTTTTCGTATGATACAATTACTATAAAGAAAATTTTAAAATAATATCTCATCTCGAGTCTATTTTTTTTTTTTTTTACATGAAATTTTGAAAAAATGTTTCATTTTTTATTTTTTTTTTAATTTTCTGAGAGACGCAATCACTTTTTTTCAATTTTTGATTAAGTTTCAGGAGCAAGGTAATTGCGCATAACAAATGGAGATGAGTAAACGAATTTGAAAAAAAAAAAAATTGTGTGTCCTGGCGAAATGAACGAGTGGAAGAAATTTCTATTCGATGCTCTTCGCGACCTCCCCCTTTTCCACCCCCTCCCACCCCCGCAATCTGAAGGCACCCCACTTGTTCTCAATAAATTACACCTTTAATTAAAAGATGACTTCACGTTTTATGAGCGGGCAGCTTCACATACACCAGAGGGCAAAAAAAAAAAAAAAAAAAGAAGGGAAATTTTAATTATTTAATTTTAAGAATTCAACTGAGTCAGAATGGAAAATTTAAAAAAATATTTTTTGAAAGACATTCTTCTTCTTCTTCTCTCTCTCTCTCTCATCTTTCATGCAAAATTCAGAAATGGGAAAAGAAGCAATTATGTTTTGACTTTTTTTTTTTTTTTTTTACCGAGGCTAAAAACTCCAAATGAAAAAAAAAAATGAAAGAAAACTGCTCTTAAATTTTTAATGGCGAAATTTTTTAGATTTAATTACTTTTTCCCGAAGATGCGAGCTTGCTAGTGATTCCTGGCAATAATTGAATTGGAAGCTGTGAATAAGGGCCGCGTGGCGAGATCGGTAATTAGCGCTTCGATTAGTGTGCTTCGTCGCTGTTGACCCTCCGGGCTGCAGCGGCGGACCTTGCAATTAGCGGAGGATCGGCGAAAAAGTTTACCATTGCTTCAACCCGTGCAAACAATGCAACGAGTCAAATATTCATACACAGAAGCATGTTGGGATCGAAATATTGGAACTTGTGCATGGAAACTCGATTAGCTTAGAAATCCTACTTCTCTAGGGATGGAGCTACATTCGAAAATAAATATTTCTTTTAAATGCAATTCAGCGCTGATACAAATCAAAATTCCATTTTTTATCCTCTTATTTGCATAGTGGTTCATGATGTCATAAAACTAAACTAATCAACTAGCCAATTTTGTTCCCTAGAGAATATTTGCTTTCTAAAACCAAAAATATTCACTGTCTGATATGTTTGTTTTGTTTTTGTATCTCATATTACTTTATCGTGTCTGGCGCTCGGTACGACAGATTTCGGGTTCGAGTCCCGCCGGTGACATGGATGTTGGTAATGGTTCGCAATTCGCTTTTAACCATAGTCCCGGTCTAACACGATGGTAGAGCATTGTGAAGAGTGACATATTAAATAGGAAAAACCAACTATTCCTAGATAGTGATTAGGGAATTATAGTCATTGTTGCTTCACATCCCCATATACAGATTCGATTAAAGAAAACATTTATCGTGAACGCAAACCAGTAATCATTTAGCCTTCTTCTTTAGTGACACTTAATTTACACGTATAATCTCAAGTATATTCACTATTAATTTTGCATATTTTACATAATATTATACATATGTATAATATTATGTAAAATAATGTATAATATGGATAATATTATGTATTTGTGGCGAGAGCGGTGATTAGCGTGCTTCGTCGCTGTTGACCCTCCGGGCTGCAGTGAAGGACCTTGCAATTAGCGGAGGATCGGCGAAAAAGTTTACCATTGCTTCTCCAACAACGTGCAAACAACGCAACGAGTCAAATATTCATACGCAGAAGCATGTTGGGATCGAAATATTGGGACTTGTGCATGTAAATACTTCTTTTGAACGCAAAATAGCGCTAATACAAATCAGAATTCCATTTTTTCCCCTCTTACTTGCTTAATAGTACAGCTTGTCTTAGCATGTTATAAAACTAAACTAATCAACTAGTCGATTTGCTTCTTAAAACCTAGCCTTCTTCTATCTTGATATTTAATTCACTATGCAGAGCATAATTCATAATTAATTTTGTATTTTTTGTATATAGTATTTCAGTGGTTTATATATTTTTTTAATTTTTTTACTGTATAATATTTTTTTTTGTTCTTGTAACTCATATTAATTCGTTGTGACACATATTGGTAATTTTTTTTTTTTCCTTTTATTTTTTAAAAACAACAATTTATCAGATAGCATGAAAGTTCTATCGTGATACTTAATTGATTAAGCGGATAATCTCGAGTATATTCGTTGTTTACATATTTGTATATTTTATGAGCATCACTATGTAGAATCATTGACTATGCATAATCACTGTGTTATACATAGTCCATTAATATTTATACATATTTGAATCTTGTATTATAGTTTTGACTCTGATTCTCGAAATGTTTTAGTTTATACTTGAATTTCTGCAATAAGAAATAAATAAAACACGATAAAACTTATGAATCATCGCTCTAACAATGCATTATTTTAAATTTTAGTAAAAAAAAATGTTAATTTTCTTTAAAAAGAATTATACTTTTATAAATATAACTATACCCCTCTTTGACATATGAATGCCTGTAAAAAATTCTAATGCTATAGGGGGGAGGGGAGAAACAGCTATTGTTATAGTTTTTCCTGCATAGTATCTCTCCAGGTAGTGAAACAACCTTTACAGACAAAAAAAAAAAACATTACTTGCAGCGAATTGATACTAGAGATTTAAATAAAGGCAGGGGATTTTTTTGAAGACAGAGAAGAATTTTCAATAAATCACAATAAAAATATGGAGTTTTCTGGAAGATTCGCTTGTGACTTGACAAAAGCTTTTAAAAGTTGTCTGTCTTAAGCAGGGGGGGCGAACCCAAATGATCTTGCGGGCCACTTTTGAAATGCATCATAGCTCCGCGGGTTGCATACAAAATGATATATCCCCATATTAGATTTAGACCCACTATAGACATCTTTTTGGAGTGAAACATAGAAACATAATGAGTTATTATTTCTGTGTTTACTATTATTCTTACAGGTAAACATAGATAATATAATAAGGATACTAAACGCACATTGCAAAGAAATATATAAAACTAAAAATGAAATATAAAAAATATATAAATATAAATGAAATCATTAAAAAATATTTATTTTACTAGTGCGATATTTGCTTCTCCACTCTTTCACTTAGCTTTTGCAAATCGATCTCAATTTGGGTATTTGCACATCGTAATGGGTGCTGTGTCCCTTATGTTTTGTGTTCGGCCAATTTCATTTTAGAAAAAAAAAAAGGTTCGGAGCGGTAAGTTGAACCAAAAATGCTAACAACATCAACTAAGAGTCTGGTTTGCTCTGCAATCAACAATCAATTGTGCATATCTAGGGATGGTAACTGCGTCACTGAGGTCAATTAAAGTGAAACATAGAATCATATATTTCTGATGATGTATTATGTTGAATGTTATATTAGATATTCCAAGATATGCTCGCCTCCTGAATTAACAGGATATAATTTAATTATTCTGAGAACTCATAACTGTAAACTATCGTATGACAGGCAATATTTGTCATATATTGGCAAGAATATTATTTTAAAATCAAAGCTAATTTTTTCTCATCATTTCAGGAGTTAATTTTTGAATATATGGATGCACACATAATGCATTTTAATACATTGGTTTTCACTTCTTTGGCCATTATGATATTTTGTAAAAGTGTGACAAATCTCACGGGCCGGAAAAATAAGCAAGACGGACCGCGGGTTGGCCACCCCTGGTCTTAAGCAACTGTTATTACTCATTTCAAAATATTTATCTGTTCTAACGATCGCAAAAAAACCCTAAATTTAGGAGTTGGTTCATTTCGTTTTCTATTAGAGATGATTAATTAAACATGCATCAATACCTGTGAGAGAAAATGTTTTTTCCTTTCTCCTAATTTAAAATCAAATATTTCAACTGCAATTCTTTCTCGATTAAAAAAAAAAAAATACAAAAAGTAAAAAAAAAAAAAAAAAAAATGCAATTTCATTTTCAACGAAGATCTTCGCGAAAGTTTAATTACTTTCCTTAAAAACCCGTAGCAGAAGTGTACATATTCAGAGAGAGAGAATTGTAGCAATTTGGCCGAGAAATTATTTCTCGGGGAAGAACTTTTTAATCCTATTGAAGTGCAATTTCTTTTCCAAAATGCGGTGTCGACTGCAGAGAGAGAGGCAAAGAGGCAAAAACAAAAACAACTCATCAATTTTGAACTCTAATTATTTCGCGCAGTGTCTTCCTCAAGCGAGCATGGGAGGGGGGAGGGGGCCGAGCGAATTTCCACCCCTAATTGAATCCGAAACTGGAAATTAACTCAGAGCTGAATCACTGCGAATCGTCGGTAATTACTGTTGATAGTGATGTATCATTTCGCATTTACGAGATCCATTTATTTCACCTGAGATGAGCTTTTAGGGAGGATGAAACTAAAACCCAACCATGAAGTTATTAGGATCTCCTTTCAGTCGGACTCTTAGAAGTCCTTTTGTGGAATTCACTTTTCCACCTGAAACTGAAAGTGACCATTAAAGCGATAGTAATGTCCACATATCTTGTTAATACATTCACTGTATAATAAAAGCTAGCAAAATATCATTTTTCATTGAATCGTACGTTTTTGGAACTACACATCATTGCAAATGCTTATTACCACACATATTTGCTAGCTTTACCCCATCATTATTTTGTCTTAAAAATAGTGTTATACTACTGTGTCCAAAAAGTAAGACCAATTATTTTTTTTTCAAAAGCTCTTTATTTATTCTTCCAAATTTATTTCATCGCCTTCACAATAATCCCTTCTAGACACAATGCACTTATGCCAACTTTTGTTCCAATCCTCAATGCATGCTAAAAAGTCATCGGCAGGTATAGCCTTCGAAGCGCTCTGTGATTCACATTGAATCTCGAATCTCTTCAATCGACTCAAAATGGTCTCCCCGGAGTGGTCTATTGAATTTAGGGAATAGCCAGAAGTCGCTGAGTGGAATACGATGGTTGTAGAACGATATGTGTTTCATTTTCTGGGAAAGGGTCACGAAGAATCAATGCAGTGGGAGCTGGCGAATTCAGTTTTTCTGTACCAATCGAGATTTGACGCGTTTGAGGCCCAAAATGGAATTGACAGATTATTTTGAAATTCCGACATCATCAGCAGGGTCTCTAATTGTAAATCGACGGTTTGTAAGCAACAAATTTTAATTTTTTGGAGGTGAACTTTGTCAGTTGAGGTTGAGGGTCGACCAGAGGGCTCTTGGTCTTCAACATTCTGTATTCTTCCGCAAATAAAATTTAATGCAAGTTCTTTGCTCAATTAATTCAGACATTAATAAGGTGTTGCGATTTAAATTTCCACTTTTTAAAAATAGATTTTATAACTTTATTAATTATATTTTTATAACTTTATTAACTATATTTTTTGAAACTTTATTAATTTTATTAACATTATATTTGTTTAACTTTTTAAAATATTTTTGTTCAAACTTGTTCATTTAATCGGTTATTTTTGTTGATGACAATTCTTTCATGTACACATTTAGATACAATCAAATTTATTAAATAAAGAGCCGCTGCATAAATTTCCACTTTTTAAAAGTTTTTTTTTTTATCATAATTCATTATGTAAATATTTAACAAATTGCCAAATCTGTGTCATTAACATTGTTTTTAAAATATACAACTATTATTTGATAACATAAAATACTTATAATACAATAAGTAAATACTTATATTTCTGAATTACAGTATTCAATTTTTTTTATATAATTTATTTTAAAAATATCAGAGTTAAATTAATATTTTTCTACTAAATTAATTTTAACAATTTCATCTATCACACAGATAGTACGAAGTTTTTATCAATAAGAAATATATACTACAAAATTTTGTTTAATATTTTAGAGAATAAAAAATAAAAAGCTTTATGAAAAAACAGATTGCTTATGCATATTTCTTTCTGTACCTCTATGAAGCTATCCAAAATTTTTACGCTCACTTTGAAAAGAAATCTTTAATATAAAAAAGCAACATAAAAAAGATCATCATCTCCAGCTATTGAGTGAAACTATCGAATCATTTTTCTACTCGAAAGAGTTTAGCACGCAGGCTACTCATTCTTTCAAGAGCGAAGAACCTTTTTCAAGGACTTTATTTGCATTTTTAAAGGTGGGGAAAAAGAAGGTTGTTTTGTTTTCACATGAGACGCCTTTATACCGTTTTCCACTTGCTCTTTTTCAGGTATTTCAGTCGAGATGCTTCGTTATGGTGCATGAAACGCAATAACTGAAAGAAAAGTAGGGGGAAGGGGCCTTTTTAAAAATATTCAAAATAAAAAACGTGCATTTGCTTCATAAAAAATATAAAACCTCTTGGAATGAATAGCCTTTTTTTTATTTAAAAAGAAATATGATTCCTCTAAAAAAAGTAAAGTCATGAAAAAGATGTAGTCTAGTTGCATTCATTCTAATAATTAAAATAAAATACATCAATCCTAAAAAATTTTACTTTTATACTGATAGTATATACCAATTGTATGTTATAAATTATTGCCCCTCTGTTACACAATACACTAAATGTTATAAAGTGCGTATTTTTTATTTTGATTGAAGGCTGTAAAAGAGATTTAATTTTTCACTTGTTTGTATAAAAAGTAAATTTCCCCATCTAGCAATTTTATGATAGTAAAAGGATTCATTTATCCTTATTGAAGAGACAATGAATCAAACCCTTTTCATTAGATCTGTACTGAAAGAAAGATTAGATTCTTTATTGGATCTGCATTGAAAAGTAGATTAGATTCCTTATTGAATCTGTATTGAAAGGTGGATTAGATTCCTCGTTAGTTCTGTATTGAAAGGTAGATTAGATTCCTCATTAGATCTGTATTGAAAGGTGGATTAGATTCCTCATTAGATCTGCATTGAAAGGTTGATTAGATTCCTCATTAGGTCTGCATTGAAAGGTGGATTAGATTCCTCATTAGATCTGTATTGAAAGGTGGATTAGATTCCTCATTAGATCTGCAATTAGGTCTGCATTGAAAGGTGGATTAGATTCCTCATTAGATCTGCATTGAAAGGTGGATTAGATTCCTCATTAGATCTGTATTGAAAGGTGGATTAGATTCCCTCATTAGATTCCTCATTAGATCTGTATTGAAAGGTGGATTAGATTCCTCTGTATTGAAAGGTGGATTAGATTCCTCTTTGATCTGTATTGAAAGGTGGATTAGATTCCTCATTAGGTCTGTATTGAAAGGTGGATTAGATTCCTCATTAGATCTGTATTGAAAGGTGGATTAGATTCCTCATTAGATCTGTATTGAAAGGTGGATTAGATTCCTCATTAGATCTGTATTGAAAGGTGGATTAGATTCCTCATTAGATCTGTATTATTAGATTCCTCATTAGGTCTGTATTGAAAGGTGGATTAGATTCCTCTTTAGATCTGTATTGAAAGGTGGATTAGATTCCTCATTAGATCTGTATTGAAAGGTGGATTAGATTCCTCTTTAGATCTGTATTGAAAGGTGGATTACATCTGTATTGAAAGGTGGATTAGATTCCTCATTAGATCTGTATTGAAAGGTGGATTAGATTCCTCATTAGATCTGTATTGAAAGGTGGATTAGATTCCTCATTATCTGTATTGAAAGGTGGATTAGATTCCTCATTAGATCTGTATTGAAAGGTGGATTAGATTCCTCATTAGATCTGTATTGAAAGGTGGATTAGATTCCTCATTAGATCTGTATTGAAAGGTGGATTAGATTCCTCATTAGATCTGTATTGAAAGGTGGATTAGATTCCTCATTAGATCTGTATTGAAAGGTGGATTAGATTCCTCATTAGGTCTGTATTTTATCGTAATCCCTCATGTTATGATTAAAACACTAACAGAGATAATTTTCAGTGGTTTCGTAATCTTTGAATTTCAATTAGTATTGTATGTGGATTTATTAAAACATTTTCTAAAATACCTTGCTTTAAGTTGTCATTTTTGTATTGTTTTCGAGGACTGCAGAGGACTATTTCTTTGATATTAGAGACATGTTATTGTGCACTGATAATAATTTGGAGGAAGAACCACAAAATTAACCATAAGTATTTTAGCAGTGTGGCATTTTAAAGATTTAGAACAGTGAAATAAGTGAAGTTTTAAAGATTTAGAACAGTGAAGTACTAAGATAGTACTTGTAGGAAACTATTTGGGTGCCTTTTGATTTAAATACTTTTTTGTTCTACTTAATCGAGAAAATTTTCAAAAAAGGAGTCAAAGAAAATATTAAAAAAAAAAAAAATTTGAATCATGTCAAAAGAATTCAGTTTTTCAAAAAAAATACAAATGACCTTTAAAGTGCAATTTTGTTCCGCACAAAATTTTAAGACGAATAATAAAGCGAATCATTTATTCTTTACGAATGTCTCATAAATCAATTTCCAGGAATATTCAAGAAGTATTTTTCCCTCGATAGAAATTCCATAAATCAATTCTCATCATCAATTTCTACAAATATTCAAAAAAGTATTTTTGCCTTGATAAAAATTCAATTTTCTCATTTTCTCTTTCTTTTTCTGCCAAACTCAGAGTTGGCAAATTCTGATATTATTTTCCTGGAATAATTAAAATAATATAATACTTTCTTTTCAGTGTGTGTATATATATATATATATATATATATATATATATATATATATATATGATTGAGCGGTCATGGGACAAAATTTGAGGGATGCTACAGCTTACTAAAGCATACCTTTTGTTATATATATTAATGTTGTTATTTGGGACCTGAATGGCCGAGTGTCTAGCGCTCTGGCGCTCGGTGCCACAGGTTTCGGGTTCGAATCCCGGCGGTGCCATGGATGTTTGTAGTGGTTCGGAATCCACTTTAAGCCGTAGGTCCCGGTCTTCTATGACTGTAAGAGCGTCACGGAGCAAAAGTCAGGCTTCTACCTACGGGTGCTCCATCACAACAGAAGCTGCTTCCTTCCCCTTCAATCATGAGTCCATATGGGCTCGTGGGCTTGGCCAGCCAAGTGGGATAAGAAACAACAACAACAACATATATATTAATGTTGGGTCGGAAGTGACTCGTTGACACACAAACACACAAAATAAGGCATGAAACGAAAAACATTGTTTATTTACAACATCCTTGCAAAGTGATTTAATGTTTGCAATAATTACTCAATTAATTACTTATCAACATTGTGACCACCGACAGTAATATGCTTAATAGTGTAGGAATGATTTGAGAATAGTTTCATAGATGCCAGGAATTTCGTGCTTGTTTGCAGCTACAATGGACATTCGAGCAATTATTTACTGACGTGTCTTAAATGAAAACACAACAGCAAATACGAGCAAGAATAAAATAAAGTGCGCAGCGAGGTTGCCAGTCAGAGGACTTAAAACTCGCCACATGACGGTATCAGTTGGAATATTGTGCCTGGATGTTGTGAGAAATTTGTTTGAAATTGTATTTGTTCCTTATAGCATCATTTCCAACCATACATTCCTATATAAAAACTTATATATATATATATATATATATATATATATATATATATATACACTCAAGAGCCAAAAATTATGACCACCCCTACATTTTGCAATGAACTCGCCTGGATGACGTGGAAGGCACGTGATCAGGTGGAAGTGGTATTTAACTGGTATTGAGTGGTGGTATTAATCCATGCCAAGGCGGGCTGAAGCTGTGTTGCGCGCCAAAGAGGGGCCAACTCGTTATTGACAGGTGGTCATAATGTTTTGGCTCTTCAGTGTATAATATATATATATATATATATATATATATATGCATAGATAGATAGAAGTGGTTAAAAGATTATAGTGTCCATCCAAATCTTTAAACAAAAAATATGCACTGAGACAATAAACTGCGAATGAAAAATAAACACGGAATCAAGAATATTTCAAGAATCAAGAAACATTTCGAGTTATACATGAATCACTTTTACGTTAGCGTTACCCTACATTGTGAATTTCGTTTTCAGTAGTGATGGACGAAACAGTTTAGACACTCTTCTGAAGAAAAAGTTTTACACTAAAAAGCTTGTTCAATACATGAATTAAATGAGATTCCCTAGAAATGCGATTTTTCTCCTGCTGAACGTCGATCAGACACTTGTCTCACATATGTTTCTCATGGACAGTCCATCGGTAGGCATGATGACTGAACACTGCCCTCCGTGAGGACATTTGGTGGTCTCTGTCTCGCATTTGCCTTCCGTATAGGAGAAAGCTAGGAAAACTTCCCTCGGGTGTCCATATAATAGAAAACGCGTTTGCAAATTTTACACACGTCACAACCACTTTCGAAGTTCCTTATTTTTCTTAGAGCAGTGACTACAATAAAAGCCCCCCAGCGGTTTCGAAACCTGATTCTTTCGTATGCCACCAACTGATAGGTATTGGCACTGAAATAATATAAAGTACAGTACACGGTATTTCATTTTAGTAAAAAAGAAACAATTGCTGTAATTTTCAAAGAAGATAAAACAATTACGCAAATGAATATATTTGGGACAGCTTTGTAAAAATCAAAATGGCAAATATTTGAATACTGGACAGCCATACTATTATTTAGTATTGACACTCGTTTATGAAAGCACAATTAATTTTTAGAAACTAAAATTAATATAAATTAATATGTGTCCATGCGCTTCTAAAAGAAAGGACTATACAGCATAAAATAATAAATAAAATAGATCTATTGCTTTTCCCTTTCTTCTTTGAAGCAATTCATGAAAAATAATTGATCCATGGAACTTTTCACCTTCATACTCCAACAAAAATCAAATAATTCGATAATGTCCAAAGAATGAAACGAAGACTATTTAAATATTTATAATAAAGTATTCTTTGGGGGAATATTTTACATCATGGCAATAGGGAAAAAGAGCACAAAAGATAATGAGTTGCAAAAATTTTCTTCATTTTTTGACATTTTAGATGAAGAAAAATGAGGTGGTTCGAAGGGCACAAAACCTTCGTCAGTAGCTGGTTGGCAATTTATCACACCTTGTCTTCACTGAGCAGGATCGGGTAGGGGGAGGGTGATAAAGGTATTATCGAAAGAGAGAATTTTACATCATCGCGGAATAGCGATATCATAATCATTCATCAGGATGCAAAATAATTGAATAGCAATTCATGTTTACATCATTTTGAAACATTTTAAATACTATAAATTTTTTTTATCATCGTAATTTAAGTTATATCACTACTGAGAAATAAGATTAGGAAAAGCTAGAAAATTATTTATTTATTTTTTTTTTCAAATTAGAATCATATAGAATAAGAAATGTTATGCGAAGGCTTTTGAAGAATAACAATACTTTTCAAGCGCTCTGGATCTCGATCGCACAGGTTTTGCATTCAAGTCACTGCGGTGATATAGATAGTTAACTGTAATGATTCAAAATCCGCTTTAAATCGAAGTCCCGGTCTAAAATGACAATTGGGAGTAGGGTTGACAACCCATCTCTGTAAAAAGAAACCATCTCATGTTTCGGCATTTGCCAATAGACAGACGGCCCATCATTGCTGTTGCACCATTGAAGACAGAAATTATAGAGATATTTTCTTTTCTATTTCTTTTAAATTCATGCTTTAATATTATTAATATTTTCATTTCATAATTTCATTAATATTTTCATGCTCTATGTTGTTGTTGTTGTCGTTCTTATATCTGCTAAAAAATACAAGAAAATCAAATATCGTGGTTTTCCCGAATAATATTAGCCATGTTGATTGCCAGCTCGGAGTATAAATCCTCTTCTGAGGGATGGTCCAGACAATGCATGACAACTGGGGAAAAGGCGAAAGACAAAGGCGAAAAGGCAAAAGCAGTCAGACGTCTTCAGCAAGGAAGGTCATAAATAATATTTTTCTTTCGAAGCAAAAACAAAAAAGACAGCCTTAATCAGTCACCGAATGAATGTGAAATTTTAAATATTCTATTATCGAAATTCCATGACAAAGTTTTACGAAGCCTTTGTCGAAAACTAGTTGTTCGTAAAAACAGGCAAATTGCGCTGCAGCGCATAGATTGATCCGGAGTAATGAAAGGTGAATTTTAATTTCTTGGCCGTTCGATGGAGGTTCGTTATCTTGTTCGCTCCCACAAATGAAGTCGCTTGTTTTGAAAATCTTCCTCCAGGACAGACGCGTGACCCGCTTCCCAGAGTCATGCGCGGATCATTATGAATGCGCCAGGAAAAACAGTGCGTTGGATGAATGCATATTCGAAAGGAATTCGAATATATCTTGCAACGTATACAATTTGGAGGGCAGAACACGTATAGGGAAGTATGCATCTACAGGTTTGATTTGGTTTGTCGCCCTACGGTCATTAGGCTAATTAGACCGGGACCTACAGTTTAACATAGATTTCGAATCACTAACAAATATTCCATGCCATCGCCAGAATTCGAACCTAGAACCTGTGGTAACAAAGGCCAGAGCATCTGCAGGAGACACAAAGATGCAATAAGGGCACAAAACAATATACAGAGCTTTATTAACACACATACTTAATAATGCAGTACAATAAAAGGCACAAACAGAATATATTATAGTAAGTGTTCAAAATTACACCTGTTGTATGTCTGACATCTATGCCGCATACCACGTGTGATCATGGCTTCAATGAAGGAGACCTGGTCGATGTCAGAACCTACTAGCATAGCATAATTGAAAAATTATGGGAGATAAATTAAGTGATCTAGATGGTCATACGACAAAATTAAAATGCTCAATTCATTCATTCTTGTATATCCGATCCCAAAAATCCCATTTATTGCTTTTTTTAGATAGACCAAAGATTTAGCCTCATCTTGCTTTTGTGTGTTTTCAGAAAATATTTAAACCTTTGATAACTCTTAAGGCTCTCCCACTGTAATAAAATTCGAGTAGTTTTAAATGGTTTCACCCAATCTTTCGCCAACATCAGCTTAAGATTCGCTAATATGATTGAGTGGGGGACTCGAAGCCTAAACCTGACTGACCGCCAGAACGCGAATCTCGACCATCAGGCCCCAGACTATTTTAAACAATATTATATTATATTTGCGTATAGTATCTGTTTTAGTTAAAATCTCGATCATAAAAGATGTAGATTTTATCAAAATGAGCAATCTTTTCTATATTATTCTAAACATTTTCTGAATTTTGACACTTTTGATGGTCATAGTTAAAACATCATCTTAAAATATGTTTAAAGCACAACAAAAAAAAAATCATTATTTCTAATTCTGTCTTCTTGGACTTTGTGTACTAAATCACCGCCTGGCTGATAGTTGCACAAACGCGTTGTTCCCTTTTATCTTTCTTTTTGGTGATTTTCGACAAAAGGCAGCCGTGGTGCGAAGTAAATAAAACAGAAACCACACGACACAAGTTCTTCTTCTTTGATGTGGACGTGGCGCATACAGAACAAAAAATTGCTGCCACCGAAAGTGACAGCAGGACAAACAGCCATCGCCTGGCCAATCAGAAAGTCTCAAAAGGAGGGAAGAAAAAGAAATCGTTTGGTTGTTTACTAATCCCTGGAATATGAAGAAACAGGGATTGCTTTTTGGGAGCTGTTTAACAGCAAAAATCTTTTCCCTTCAAGCAACTGCAATTCCTGGATTCAGTCTTTTTTCATTCTAGAATCTAGTTTTTAAGAAAATACAAAAGCAACTATAAATATGCATTAAACTTTAATATTGTTTAGCATAAATTTTGTTTTCCTGTCATTCTAAAAATAAAAAAATGTTCAACTATATGCATAACAAGTAATATATAAAAAAAAAATTTAAGTCAATTCCTACTTTTTTTCACTCTATTGCAGAAAAGTCCTTTACCAATAAAGTTGAAATTTTCCTCTTACATCTGGCGCCATCTATTATTAGATACATGCAACTTAAAACTAAAAAACTCAAATTAATTAATTAAATTTAATGAATGAATTAATATTTGAAAGAACTGCATTAACATCAAGTGTCATCCACTACAAGTTTAAAAAAGTGTATTTGAACTTGAGTGGATGAATAAAATGTATTTTGTGAACGATTGAAAATTTAAACAAGATATATATTGGGAGAGTAGGAATTGTGAGCTAATTGTAGGAATAGAAAAATGCATTAGAAGAATGTAGAATTTGGGGCCTAATGTCCGAGTGATTAGCTCTCTGGCTCTTGGTGGTACAGGCTTCGGGTTCGAATCCTGGCAGTACTATAGATGTTTGTAATGGTTCAGAATCTACTTTAAACCGTAGGTCCTGGTCTAATATGACTGTAGAGCGTTGAGCGTAGAGTTAACAATCCTCCCCTTAAAAAGAAAATCCTCTATTGTCTAGACATCGGCAAAGAGGCAGATGGCCTTTCCCCAGCATGGGGCTGTTGCGCCAATGATGATGATGATGAGAATGTAGAATTGGTAATTCCTCATGCCTCAGTAGTAATAATTACTTTTGTATTTCATTGAACATATATTCGTTATATTTTACTCTTTATTTAAAACACATGGCTTGAAAAAAATTTATTGAAATTCAAATATTGTTATAAAGGAATAAAATCGTATATGATAGTCATAAATAAATTTTCAAATTAGACGGGTTGTA
Organism: Caerostris darwini; assembly: GCA_021605075.1. Classification (NCBI taxonomy): domain Eukaryota; kingdom Metazoa; phylum Arthropoda; class Arachnida; order Araneae; family Araneidae; genus Caerostris; species Caerostris darwini. The sequence continues at coordinate 33,500 of BPLQ01014196.1, forward strand.
TCTTTCTTCTACTTCTTCACTGGCGCAACAGCCCCCTGGTACGTCAAGGCGTCTGCCTACAGGAAAATTTCGAGACAGGGGATGCTTTTCTTTAAACGGAGTAGAGTTTTCAGCCCTACACCCAAAGCTCACCTGTCATATTACACTGGAACCTACGGTTCAAAGTGGATTCCGAACCACTACAAACATCCATGGCACAGCCGGAACTCGAGTCCGAAACCCGTGACACTGAGCGCCAGAGCTCTAGTCACATGGCCATCAGACTCCAATTATTAAATTTGCATTCAATAAATTTAAATTATTCCTATTATAGCTAAAACTAACTTCTGTAAGTACTGTAACAGTTATTAATTTTCATATAACATCAAATTAAGGCAAAATGAATAATAATTATAATAATAAATATTATAGATAAATAATAAGATAAAAGAATTTTAATTAAAAATAACCTTTCATCACTCTTAATAACTGAATACAAATTTCTTAAAAATAATCCCAAGATATTCTGCCTTCAGGTTAAGCGTTTATAATGTAATCTTTAAAAACAAATTGCTTGTTTGATTATTAATAATTAAACAGTTTTTTACATTAAAATCTGAATGAATATTTCCTTCGATAAAAATTTTCCGCATAATCATTTAAGGGAAAATTAATTTAGTTATTTATAGAATATTTTGAACACATAATATTCTTATATTTACATAAATTAAAGTATGTCAGTTGCATTATTTCTTAAATTAAATAAATAACATGTGAACAGAATTCTACCACTTTTTAATTCACGTGAATAAATATTTATTTATTCACTAATAAAAAAAATTTTTTAATCTACAATAAATTAATATGAGACATTAATATAATTTTTCGATGATATGAATTCATTATTGTCTTTATGATTGTATTTTGATTACAACATTTAAAATTTCAAAAGCAAATAGTGCGATATTTTGTACTCTTTAATTGCTTAGATAAAATCTCTCTGAGTATTTTTCGCTTGTTTAAAACAATAAATGCATCGTTTTACATTAAAAAGACTTGGGGAAAAAAGATCGTTGATTAAAACTATCGATTTCTTTAAAGCGAGCACTCTCGAGGGAGGGGAGGACGCCACTCTCTCCACCCCCTGCCCCCCCCCCCGTCACTTCTGCAGACGATTATTTGACATTGTCTCGTTAATCTCTGTAAGTCTTGCCTCCTTTGAAGAATGCCATGGATTGTTGCAATTGAGCGTCGTTTTGGGGAAAAGGGAGCGCTTTGAAGTTTAAAGACCCCAAATCAATAATTTGCAAATAAATGATTTTAAAACGAGGGATTATTTCGGTGACTGCCTTTTCTGGAGAAAATAAAGCAATCATGAGAAATATTTTCTACACCCAAAAAGCCGGTTGTATTTATTTGTTTCGTTTAAACTAAAATACTTATTTTAAGGATTTCTTTCTAAATAAAGCTGATACTTTTACATCTTTACATCTTATGCATTATCTTTACATCTTATCTTTTTGTTCTTTTATACCCGAACGGCGAATTTTTTTTTTTTTTCGCCAAAAATAGAAGACAAAAAAAAGGGCATTTTACTTAAGTTGTTCGTTTTGTTCATCATTTAATGCGTAGCCATGTAGGCTAAAGCACAACTCGTGGCTAACTGGAGACCTATGTAGCCAAAATGTAGTAGAGATTAAGTTCGAATCCATCTAACGACGTCCGTTGCGGTCACTACTTTCAGTAATGGGTAGAATTAATAGAGTTAATCTAACTATTATATTGCCAACATGCGTAAAAATATCATGTAATAATCAGAAAAAAAAATGTTCCGTATCCAAAAAGCAGATTGTATTTATTTGTTTCATTTAAACTAAAATACTAACTTAAATAAGCATTATTTATTTTAACAGATACTCTTACGCCTTGTGCAATTTTTGTTCTTTTATATTCTCTCCCCAAAATAGAGGACAAAAAAAAGAACATTTTACTTAATTTTTCGCTTTGTTCATAATTTAATTCATAGCCATGCAGGCCAAAGCTCAATTTGTGGTTAGCTGGAGATCTATGCAGTCAGGTTAGAAGAGATTAAGTTCGAAACCTGCTAACGACGTCCGTTGCGATCACTACTTCCAGTAATGATAGACTTCTTGCAATTTCTTTATAAGTAAAACTAAGCATTATTAATCTTAACAGATACTCTTACAATGCGAGCAATTTTTGTTAAATCAATCTACCATTTGCAATTAGTACAATTTAATTCAATTGTACCAATACAATTAATCTACCATTTGGTCGGTAACAAGTGTAAAAGCATCTTGCATCGATAGTCAGGTTACTTGGTGGAAATTTTCCGAGTTTTCTCTAAAACGACGTGGTGCAGTTACCCTTAAACGTTCCCCAGAAAGAAATCTCCTCCTCGCATGGCAGCGGCCTGATGGCAAATTGGCTAGCGCTCTGGCCTGTGGTACTACATGTTTCGGGTTCGAGTCCCGGCGATGGCGTGGGTGTTTGTAGTGGTCTGGAATCCCCTTTAAAACCGTAGGTCGTGGTCTAATAGTATCGTAGAACGTTGTGGGGTAGTGTTACTTGCGTCCATAATATATCTTCAAGCTGCACGTGCCCCCTGGGTGGTGCTAAATGAGTAAGCAGCCTTTGCTTATGGCATAAAGCTTAACTGTCCCTGTATTGCCAGCTGCATTAGGAAATCAGCAACATATATATATATATATATATATATATGTACAGTCTAGTCACATTAATGTGACGACCACCTATTTTTGACGTCAAAGTGAAATAACCAATCACAATAGGCAGGTGGCAGCACATTGCAGTGGAGTGTATGCAGTGGTATTAAGTGGAGTATTCCACTTAATACCCCATTCCACACTTTACTTAAAGCCAGAATATACAAGTATGTACATACATACTTTCGACAGGTGGTCACATTAATATGACTGGACTGTGTGTATATCCATACTGCCAGCTAAAGTGATGATTTAATAGATTTGGTTGGCAGGATATAAGAGCTTGCAGATTTACAGACATTGAAGTGACAGTTACAGTTACAGCCGAGTGTCATTTACGGAGAAATGTACTATAAATCCGTTCACAAGTTTATGAATGACAACAATTAACCAGGTCATTTCTATTCTGAATACTAACAACCAGCTTTTTTTGAAATAGAGAATCTGCAGTCAGAAGTGCATCCCCCTTCAGTTTGTTTGTCTCGAGAAAGTTCGTGAAATTCGTATCATTTCTTGCGACCCAATTTGTCGGATCTCGTACCTGCCTCGTTCGATCGAGAGATTCCTCTGTTTTCGCCAATCAGACAGGCATCCCCTTCGGGAGAGGGCAGCTTCTTTCGAATCATTAGATTTCTCGCAAGAGACATTCCAATCTAATCTATGGAATGATCTAATGCACTTGTCCCTTTTTCTTCTGTCTCTTTTCTATAGCAGTTGAGTTTGCATGAAACTTTAAAAAATCTGTGCTATACGAATCGCAATGCATGACAATCACTGCTCAAGATGTTCAAAAATATTGAAATATTTGATGTAGTTTGGTTCATGTGCTCGTCACTAGATGGCATTATTAAGGGGAGCTGTTCCCAAATAGCAATATCGTTTTCAAATGAATTACATTTTTTATTTATTTGAAAGGATAAATTTGTACGAGTGAATAGTCGAACTTGAGAATCATTAGAGATAATTTTTTATTTGAATTTCAATAATTGTATTTAATTCCAATCTAATCATAAACTATGAAATCATCGAATGCTCTTCTTCCTTTTTCTTCTGTCTCTTCTCTACAGGTCAGCAGTTGAGTTTGCATGCAAATTTTAAAAAATCTGTTCGATACGCATTGCAATGTAAGACAATCATTGCTCTCAAGATGTTCAAAAATATTTGCTATAGTTAGGTTCCTGCTTTTATCACTAGATGGCATTATGTTTGATAACTGTTCCATGAAAGCGAATTCTTATCATTTTCAATTGAATTACATTTTTTTGTATGAAAATTCAAATAGACACAAGTATAGTAGTCGATCTAGGAGTTCATTAGAAATAGTTTGCATTTGAATTTCAATACTGTTATATTGGTAAGGTTTAACCATAATTTTATGTTAATTTCTCTCTCAAATTCAAATAGATACGAGTATATAGTCCATATAGAGATTCATTAAAGATAGTTTGCATTTGAATTTCAATACTGTTATATAGGGAATGTTAAGCCTTATTTTATTTCTGTTTTGTTAATTTCTCTCCCTTATGGTATTTCTCTCTCAAATTTAAATAGATACGAGTATATAGTCGATCTAGGAATTCATTAGAGATAGTTTGTATTTCAATTTCGATACTGTTATATAGGGAAGTCTTAGCCATAGTTTATTTCAAGTATAATAATTTCTCTCTTGTATGATAAAAATATTGACCAGCTTTAAAAACCATTCCATTCTATCCGTAAGTACTTACAAACGCAGTAAATGCCACACAAGTGGTGTGTAAAAAAAGTAGAACGTCTATTATAAACATTTTTAATAACTCTAATCCGACGAAAGAACATTTAGAATGTGCAGTTCACATTTTATGAAATTATATATTCATTCGAAATTTTGAATAAAATCAATCAATTTCTGAAAAAAAGTAGTTAAAATTAAAAAACTAAAAATAATAATTAACAAAATAGTAAAACTTGTAATCTAATCTATGGGTCATAGTTACTCAAAAATTAACTTAAATACCCTTATTAAACTTAAATTACTTACTTGCTGGATCAAGTTTGTACGAACAAAACGCATAGCAGCAATTTTAAACAAACAATGGAAGAAAAAAAAACATAAATCATATTCAGGCAATAAATTATGTTCATCAGTTATTGTCCAAAACTGAAAAAAGAAAACAGATTAAATAGAAATAAACAATTATAGAATTCCAAACGATTTTATAAAAAAAAGCACGCGAAAGAAATTGAAAGAAATTTAAGCACATAAAAGAAATTTAATTCAAATAAACCAATAAGAATAGATCTTGAAAGAAATTTAAATTATCCAATAAGAATAGCCCTTGAAAGAAATTTAAATTATCCAATAAGAATAGCTTTTGAAAGAAATTTAAATAACCTATAAGAATAGATCTTGAAAGAAATTTAAACACACCAATAATAGCTCATGGAATAAATTTAAACAAACTAATAAGAATAGCTCTTGAAAGAAATTTAAATTATCCAATAAGAATAGCTTTTGAAAGAAATTTAAATAACCTATAAGAATAGATCTTGAAAGAAATTTAAACACACCAATAATAGCTCATGGAATAAATTTAAACAAACTAATAAGAATAGATCTTGAAAGAAATTTAAATAAACCCATAAGAATAATTCTTGAAACAAATTTAAATAAATCAATAAGAATAGATCTTGAAAGAAATTTAAATTATCCGATAAGAATAATTCTTGAAACAAATTTAAATAAATCAATAAGAATAGAGCTTGAAAGAAATTTAAACACACCATTAAGAATAGCTCTTGGGATAAATTTAAACAAAACAATAAGAATAGCTTTTGGAAAAAATTTAAATAAACCAATAAGTATAGCTCTTGAATGAAGTTTAAACAAACCAATAATTGGGAATTTTTTAATTTGGAATGTTTGTGAGAGAAAGTTAGTTGTATAATTTTGTTCTAAAAATCTTGTACTAATTTTGTTATGTTTAATTCATTTATAAAACAAACTTATATATTCATATCGTTAGAATATTTTTTTCACTTGCATTTAAAGCAAATTTTAATTTTCTTCCGTCTTAAAAATCATTGTGTTTACTAAAATAATTAATCTTGTTATACAAAAAAAAATGATTTAAAAAGTGAATTTTTTAATGACATTTACTAGGCTTTAATGACTTTATTTTCTCATAAAAAGCATATAACAGTTTAAAAAGAATAAAGAATGATGACTTTTTATTATTCGTATCAGCTTTTTTCCAAATGTTAAAAAAAATACCGCAATAAACTTGACACTTTTTCTTAAACTGAGATCCTTCGATGCATGTCTGCAAAAAACCTAAAACTGGAGGCCATTTTTGGGGTGTCTTTTTCAGAACGGCTACATTCTGTTTATCGGAACTGTTTCCTGACAGGAAAATCAAACTTCCTGGAATGCGGTATAAAATTAGCTTGCAATTTTTTTTTTTTTTTTTTTTTTTTTTTGGTTCTTTTCCGAAAAGTGACTTTTTCTCCCGCCAATATCACACTTTTTAATCACCCATGGGACATTTTCGAACGCTCTCTTCGGCTTTAATTTCAATTCGTGTCTCAGCAAACAGCCCGCTGACATCCGACTTTATTGCATCTCGAAGAGCGTTCTTTGTCGGCCGAGGAATCTCTGGGGAGAGGGGGGGGATGCTCTTCCTTGCAGCTGCCACTCCGCTGATGGGGGAGAACTGAAGTGAAATATGTTGGCCCCACCCTTCCCATCGGTCCTCCTGGCGAATTTCAAAGGGAAAAAAAAGAATAAGACAGTGAAGGTGTGTAAAAATGCCTCGTTGTTATTTTCATAACTAATAGATGTCACTTTTTCATAATGTAAAAGAAATATGATCTTTTGCCAAGAAAATATGATATTGTAAACGAAAGTTCTGTCCATTTTTTCGATTAAAATCAAACTTAGTCAAAAAATATATTTAATCATTAACATGGTTACTTTTCTTTGCAATCACATCTTTTCATCAAAATCATTTTGTAAGCGATTAGATATATATATATATATCATATTGTAAACGTAAATAGATTGAATAAGGCATCTTTTATAATTATAAATCTTCTACGATACCTTTAGTCTTTGTTGCAGTGAGAGTTTGGCATTCTTATCTAGCAGGATCACTTTTTTTCCTATTTATCAGCAAAGGCCGTTTATTTTTCTGCAAAAATGCTTTGAAAACAATAAACTCTATCGATTATTTCTGAGCTGTTACCAAGCACCTTGCACTCAAAAGAATCTTCGTCAAAGAGGTTAAATAGTGAGCTCTTTTGAGCTTAACATTACTATTTTAGAGGATCTATTGATGTGGCATAGATCATTATAGATAAAATCGGTGTTATCCTGCCTTAGAATTATCCTTCAAAAAAGTTGGCGAAACTTACAATATAGTTCCACATACCAAATACTCATTAAAACTAGATAATATGGAAAATTATGCATAGTCTACTGTCTAACTAAAATAAAGTGTGCAAAAATGACCATAGAGCGACACACCAAACCAAATCCTTGGTGAACAAAGGAAGGGCGTTCACGTAACAAATTATTAAAACAAATGAGAAATATAAAAACCATTTAACTTCGGATTGCCTAAAATATAATTCAGTTTCTTCATGGAAAATCTACCTGCAAGGTTTTCAATTTCATCCTTATAGTCTATCAATTCGTATCTACAGAAATAAAATACACAATTAGATAAAATTAGCAGCTATTTTGAGTGGAAGAAAAAGTTCTGTCGGAAATTCAGACATCCAAAGACTTCAAATAGATAAATGGTTGGAATCGAATCCATTTTCTGTGAAATATAAATAAAAAAAAATGTTTTTCTGAAACAGTCGAAATGAAATTGCGGTGAAATGGCATTAACATCTGCCAAAAAGGCACCAAACTTTTTAAAAAATTGCCCCGCCCATTTACCGTCGCACTCGAGCCCAGAATAGCTTGCTATTTTTCGAGTATTGTGGGTGGCAACCCATTTAAAAAGACAACTTTCTGTTCCTGCTATTGACAAGATTTCGATTCTTCATAAAGAACTCTCCCCCTGGCAGTTGGAGGGGGCGGAATTCTATTCATTCGATGCACCCCAAAGTCTATGAAAAGCAATGAAAAAGGAAAGAAAGATAAATAATAACAGTAAAAAATGCTATACGTTGGAAAATAAATTCCGTATTGAAAAAACGTTTCTCAAAATCCTTTTCAATAATAATTTATCTACATAAAACTGTTTTTTAATTCATTGCAGCATAAAGAGCGAAAATTTTCTTTAAAAGTTTATTTCAGTTTAAAATTACAAGCAATATTCATGAATAATTTCAATGAATCAATAGAAGAAACTGAATCTAGAAAAAATAATTAGAATATATATATATATATATATATAATATTTTTTGCTATAAAACAGTTTTCTTTGCACTTTTATTCGTCGATTTTAATTTTTTTCTCATTTCATATCATAAATAAATCGATTAAAAACATTGGCATTGGCAAAATTTGGAAAATATTTGCATATATCTAGATATAACAGCACAAATAAAGAAGTATCGGATCTACAAATATAACTTTAGTAAAAATGGAAAAAAAAGACTTTTAGATAGCAGATATTAACGCTATGAAAATTTAGGAATCTTTTTAACTTCTTCGGCTTATTTCATTAAATCCTGTTACAGCAAATCTTAAAGCATTGAAGGTTGGATTTTCTAATTGTCTCTTCCAAATTTAAGCGACCTGATAGCCAATTGGCTGGCGCTCTTACCATTGGTACCATAAGCTTCAGGTTCGAATCGGTGCACTGACATGAATGTTTATGAGTAGTTTTAAATCCACGTTAAACTGTAGGTCTCGGTCAAATTAGCCTAGAGTGTGCTTAAAATGGCCTTAGAGCGACAAACCAAACCTTTCAAATTTAAATGTATTGCTACTATGTTTATTTGTATGCACACCATGGGAAAAATATTACAACATTGTTTTTTAGAGCTAAATACTTGGTTTCATCATAATGTGGCTAGATCTCAGCTTGGAATTTACAGTGCATGGGCATACCAACCTTTCAATATTTTCGCCTATTCTTTCATCTGTCTATTGATTATTCTGCAGGTGATTTCAGATTTGTATCACTCCTCTTAACAGTGGATTGAAAGAATTTCAATTTCTCATGGGGACTCTAATATCTGGCAAGTTAACCGTCCAATAGAGGTGTGGAACATCAGCTTGGAGTTTTGCACACTAGCCATGAAAACATCTGATATGATGCATAGTAAAGACAACGTAACCATCCGGGCTGTGGATCTAGTCCACAAACTTCTCCTGAGTGGCTCCAGTGATCTAATACTAGTTACCGAAATACAACTCCGAGCTGCTCTGATATCTGAACACAATCCAAATGGTATGCCTCTATAGGCCTCCTGTTGACTAGGTAAAATACATAAATGAAATGCAGTCAGAAGAGTTATTAGTCATATATGTCACCATTCCTTCACAGTTCCAGTTTGGTAATATCTTTTATTTTGGGCTGCTGTGATTAAATGGTTGAAACTATTATATGGCCTACTGGCAGATTCTGAAACATGAGATGTTTTCTTTTTACGGGTTTGAGTTGTCAGCAATAAGCCCTATATCATATAAGACTGGCACCTACTAAGATGATTCTGAATCACTACAATCAATCATGCCAATGAATGCCACTCGGGCCACCGGTTTCTGTGCAGAGCGTTAGCCACCAGGCAACTACTTCAATAATTACTCAACATTAATAGATAATACTATAAAAGGCATATAAGAAAGGGAACTTATAATGATTTCTTGATAATAATTCAATTATATTTCACCTTTCTTAAACGTTACGTATAATTTTTTTATAAACAAATGTATATTTAATATGCCTCTCATATAATTTTCAAATTTTTAAAGCGAGTGATAACAATATTCACCAATAAAAAAGATGAATACAAATGCAAAATCTCAATACTACAAAGAAAGCGCCTTTTTAATTTAAAAAACATTTAATATATAAATATCATAAAAAATATATATATATAAATATCAGAATCTGTTGAGTTTTTTTATATAATAATTTCTGCGAGTGTAATATTCCAAGCAAAAAAATATTTTTCATGCTATTATACCATGAAAACTCAAGGCAAACATATGATATAAAAGAGAAGCATTCACCTACAACGTGAAAAAAAAAAAAAAAAAAAAGAGAGTTTTTGCATTATTCATCCCAGAATACAAACAACACTCAGAGGTAAGTTCAGCGTTATTAATTCCATGAATTTGAGTCCCAGAAGGCTCGAATGTTGCACAATCTAGATCTAGTCAAAATAAGACTGGAAAAATGGGAAAAAGCTTCTTTTTATAGTAAAAAACATTTAAATTATATATATAAATATCAGAATCTGAAGAATTTTTTTGATAATAATTTCTGCAAATACAGTATACCATGCAAAAAATATTTTTCAAACCATGGCCTAACATTGGCTCTTAAGCCATTAATTCACGGCCCCTCTAGTACTTTTTGACCATGTCCTCATACTCAGAAAAGGCATTACAGTTATTTAAATGTTCAAACGAGAGAGGTGAATGGTCAAACGTCTAAATAGAGCCACCGCAGTCTTTCTTGGTTCGATTTGGCTTGTCGCTCTACAGTTATTTTGAGTACAATAGAGAGGCCTAGCTTTAACATGTATTCTGAACCACTAACACACATTCATGCCACCGCCAGGATTCGAACCTGAAACCTGTGGTATCAAAAGCCAGAGCGCTAGCCAAGTGGCCATCAGATCGCTTAACATTGATAAAAAATATTAAAGAAGGCATACGAGAAGGTGAATTTTTTTCACTCCTTATACTAGAAATTTCTTGACAATAATTTAATTATACTTCATCTTTCTTGAATGTTACGTACTTTTATTTATAAAAAGAAAAGTTTTGACAAAGTTTTTGAAAAGTTGCATGACATTTATTATGTACATTTAGCATGCCTTTCATATAATTTTCATATTTTTTCACTTAGTGATAATAGCATTCAACAATAAAAAAATAAACACAAATGTAAAATCTCAATCCTAAAAAGAAAACTTAAAAAAAAAAACACTTAAATTATATATTGTTGTTGTTGTTGTTTCTTATCCCACTTGGCTGGCCAAGCCCACGAACCCATATGGACTCATGATTGAAGGGGAAGGAAGCAGCTTCTGTTGGGATGGAGCACCCGTAGGTAGAAGCCTGACTTTTGCTCCGTGACGCTCTTACAATCATAGAAGACCGGGACCTACGGCTTAAAGTGGATTCCGAACCACTACAGACATCCATGGCACCGCCGGGTTTCGAACCCGAAACCTGTGGCACCGAGCGCCAGAGCGCTAGGCACTCGGCCATTCAGGTCCCAAATTTGCCAACGGCACGCAGTGTTCCCAGGTGGTCACCCACCCAAGTACTGACCGCGCCCAATGATGCTTAACTTCGGTGATCTAACGAGAACCGGTATATTCAGCATGGTACAACCGTTGGCTAAATTATATATATATTATATATATATATAAATATTATTATATATATATATAAATATCAGAATCTGTTGAATTTCTTTTTATATAATTTCTGCGAATGCAATATTCCATGCAAAAAATATTTTTCATGCCATTATAACCAGAATACTCGAGGCAAACATATGGGATAAAAGAGAGGCAATTCACCTACAACGCGAGAGATACAAATATAAAAATAAAGACAGTTTTTGCATTATTCATCCCAGAATACAAACTACACTCAGAGGTAAGTTCAGCGGTTTTGATTCCATGAATTTGAGTCCCAGAAGGCCCAGAATGGTGCACAATCCAGATCTCGTCAAAATAAAACTGGAAAAAAAATGCTTTTTTTTTTTTTTTCCTTTTTAAAAAAAAAGGAATTTGGAATCGTTGTAAATTTTTTGGCGAGTCGCTTCACTTCGCTGCCTTCCTCTGGGGACCGACAGCACTACCTGACAAGCCACTGCGAGCCTCAGAAAACGAAGTAAAGTGAAAGGATGCTTATAAGATTGGGAAAGAGGATGAAGTGAAACCTTATTTTGCCGGTGGAAAATAAGTTGTTTAAATTTGTCACTTTCTGAAGATCTCTTCTCTTCCTTGTCCCCACGAGGGGAAAAAAAGAATTTTATCAATTCAGGGGTGGGGGAGGGGGTGGTTGAAAAATTCTCATACCTTAAGTATGCTGTCAAGTTGTTTTATCTGTCTTTTTTTTTATAAATGCTTGAATATTTTTTTAATTTTATGGAATTTGAAAACTTTGATGGTGTCGCTAATCATAATTTTGAATTCGTAAATTGTAAATGAATTCTTGAATTCCTTGTTACATGTATTAGTTTTACTGTTAAATTTGTGCAATTCCTTCCGTATTTATATTCTTAACAACTTATCCCATTTTGAAAGTGTATTTTTTCTTATTTAGAAAGGCAAAAATACATGATATTCTATAGGTTCGGTTTCAGTTCAGTTTGCTGCTCTACAGTCATTTTGTGCATAAAAACATCTGATTATTATCTCGTATGATTTACTTACTTTGTAAATTTACAATGCAATCAATATACACTGTGGTGGATACTACTGATGATGCTCGCTAGCCGATGCTAGCCCGCTGTCTGTTGTTTGGTTTGGTTTTTCGCTCTACGATCATTTTGTGCACACTTTAGACTAATTAGCCGGTACTACAGTTTAACGTGGATTCCGAACCACTCACAAAATCCATGCCTCCGCCAGGATTCGAAACTATGGTACCAAAGGCCTGAGCTCTAGCCAATTGACCATCAGGCAGCAGATTCCATAGGAACTGTTTTTATTTATTTTACAGATGCCTAATCCATTAATTCGCGGGCTCTGCAGTACTTTTTGACCATGTCCTCATACCGATAAAGTGCATTACAATTATTTAAATGTCTAAAAGTTTTAGGCCGATTAGAGTCACATAAAACATAGTTTGGGGAATACACCACTCTAGTTCTGTAGACATGCTCACATAAACAGTCAAACGTCTAAATCAGGGGTGACTAACACAAATGATCTTGCGGTCCACTTTCGCAATGCATCATAACTCTGCGGGCCGCATGTAAAATTTTTTATTCTTGCATGCAAACATAGATAATATAATATTAAGGGTACTAAGCGCACAACTGCGCGTATCTAGGGATGGTCACTGCATCACTGAGGTCACTTTAAAGTGAAACATAGAATTATATAGATATATTACATGTTCTAAGATGCTCGTACAACATGAGTTCGCAGAGTATAATTTAATTATTCTGCGAACTTATAACTGTAAACTCATAAATAAAACAGGCAATATTTGTCCTATATTCACAAGAATATTATTTTAAAATCAAAGTTAATTTTTTCACATAATTCTCACAGTTAATTTTTGAACATATGGATGCTCAAATTATGCATTTATTAATACATTGGTGTTCATTACTTTGGCCATTATAAAATAAATATATTTTGTAAAAGTATGATAAATCTCACAGGCAGGAAAATTATGCAAGGCCGGCCGCCGGTTGGCCACCCTTGCTCTAAATAGAACCACAATTGTCTTTCTTGGAAAACTGGGAATAGTTCTCGGGAATAGTTCTCGTTGCGGGGGCATTGTTACTCCGCGTCCGTGGCTTACCATCAAGTTACACGCGCCCCCTGGGTAATGCAAAGTGAGTAACATCGGTGCAGCCCTTATGGCGAAAGATCACGGTCTATTTGCCAGCTGAATTAGAAGGAAAAAAAAATGTTTCAGAAAACGAGTGAGTCTTCTGGTTTTGCTCCCATACGATACGTAAATGCGGGGTAGTTATCAGTCTAAAAGTACTGCCCTTCTTTTTCAGCGACTTGGAGCCAAGTCAGTATTCTATCTACAGGTTCTCTATCACAACAGAAGTTGCCCCCTTTCCCTTCATTCCTGAATAGACTATTCATGGGACGTCCATCCAGCGCTGCCGGACACTGAGGATTAGACTCAACAACAGCAACAACGTGATTCCTATTATTTTAAGGGAATAATTTTCACTTTTTTTTTTATCAAAGTTTTGATAATGTGTTTGCTTGTGAGCTAGGCAAGCTGCCTAATGGCCAATTGGCTAGCGCTCTGGCCGTTGGTACCATATGCTTAAGATTCGAATCCTGGCGGTAGCATAGATGTGTGTTAGTGGTTCGGAATCCATGTTTAACTTTAGGTCCCTGCCGAAAGTGTGCACAATATGATCGTAGTACGACAAACCATACCAAACTGTATGCTAGGCAAAGTTAAGAACTAACAGGGAAAAAATATATGAGTTACTGATGTTCTAAATTATTTCAGTAGAAAGTTATACTAGATAAAGAGAGTATTAGAAAACCTTTTCTTGGATTTATTATTTACAATAAAATTATTAAATTAATATTATTATTGTGCTTAGTAGATCAATTGTGCCACTCTGACATACTTCATGAAATATGGTTTAGAAATTAGAAAACATTTTAGAAATATATTTCGATAAGTAACTTTAAAATAAGGTTGTGAAAAAAATTATTTCGCCTATTCTAATAAATTAAAAAAAAGAATAGAGTAAAATTTTGTTACAAATGTAAAACGCCTTACAGCACAAAAATCGCCAAAGACCTAATATCAAAGAAATGTATTCAAGACGCAAGTCCATTAACTAAAAGATCTGAATAAAAAAAAACACAATATCAGAAAGCCGCTCTGCCAAAGACAAAGAATTCTCCTTTGTGTCAGGAAAAAGAAGAGATTCTTTGAAGTCCTTTTCGCCTTTTCATACCATTTATGGAATTTTATTATCTAACATCAGAATCGGTTGATTCGCAGCGATATCGTTGTGTATTCCTGGCACGATTCGTTCAAAGGGCATGATTCAAAAATCACCCACAGTGGCCATTGCCGCAATTTCTCAACTTCTCAGACATACCCGTAGGAGAATTTGGAAAGAAAAGGAAAGATTCTTTGTGAAGTTCTTTTCTTTTTAAGTCTAATTTCTCTTCTTCTGTTGCATTCATTTAAATTTTTGTATTCGATCGCTTTGAAATATTCGAATCATGTTTTCTCGGCTGTTCGACTTTTATTTTTTTTTTATCTGAAATGTATGGATTTCTAAGTGCAGATTTCTGGTAGCTTTGCTGGTAGCAAAGAGAGTTTTGGGATTTTAGAAAAAGATTTTAGAAAAAAGATATTACTCTCTATTTTTCATGACAATTGAGGGTGTCAAAAAATGGAGTAGAATTCTATTCCAGAAATAATAATGGAGAAATTCAGATGTGCAAATATAAATTTTTAAGATTTATTTTTAAAATAACAACAAAAGAATTACCCAAAACTAAATAGAAGGAAAAGAATGAAATCTTTAAATTAAAAATCAATGTTTATGTGCTACAAAGGTTTAAGTATTTTTCCAGAAATAAAATTAGAATTTGTTTATTGGACGGCACCTTTTTAAAATTTAATTTCATTTATGTATACTTACGTCTACTGAACCGTCGTGCAATAAAATATATGTAATCATTGGAAAATTTCGATCTCATTGAATTGTCATGCTATAAAATCTATGCAATCATTGACAAATTTCAATGATTCATTCAATCGTCATGCAATAAAACTTATGCACACATTGAAAATTTCCGATAGTTCATTCGATTATCATGCAATAAATCTATTCAATCATTTGATCGCCCTGCAATAAAATTTATTCAGTCAATCGTCTTGTAATAAAACCTATGCGTTTATTATTTACAGTAAAATTATTAAATTATATTTTGTTGTGCTGAGATAAATAAATTGCGCCATTGACATATTTCATGAAATATTTTTTTCGTAAATTAGAAAACATTTCAGAAATAAAGTTCGATAAATAACTTTTAAAATAAGATCGTGAAAAAAATTATCACTCCTATTCTAATAAATAAAAAAAACTATCATAAATTTTTGTTACAAATTTAAAACGTCTGAAACTAAAAAAAAAACCCAAAACCCAAAAAATAAAGACCAGATATCAAAGAAATGTATTCAAGACGCAAGTCCATTAACTCAAAGATCAGAAAGCCGCTCAGCCAAAGACAAAGAATTCTCCTTTGTGTCAGGAAAAAGAGGAGCATCTTTGAAGTCCTTTTCGCATTTTCATACCATTTATGGAATTTTATTATCCAACATCTGAATCGGTTGATTCGCAGGGATATCGTTATGCATTCTTGGCACGATTCGTTCAAAAGGGAATGATTCAAAAATCGCCCACAATGGCCAGTGCTGTATTTTCTCAACTCCTCAGACATATCCGCGGGTGAACTTGTAAAGAAAGAAAGAAGATGTTTCGTTGTGAAGTTCTTTTCTTTTTAAGTCTAATTTCTCTTCTCCTGTTGCATTCATTTAAATTTTTGTGTTCGATCGCTTTGCATTATTCGAATCATGTTTTCTCGGCTATACTACTTTTATTTTATTTATTTATTTATTTTTTATCTATTTTTTTCTGAAATGTATGGATTTTTAAGTGTGGATCACTTGATAGACAAGAGATTTCTGGGATTTAAAAAAAAAAAAAAAAATTTTTAATTTTCATAACAATTGAGGGTTTAAAAAAAAAGAGTAGAATTCTATTTCTGAATTAATAGTTGTCAATTGTTCAACTGTTCAAATCAGTTGCTCAAAAATAGTTGTCAAAAATAAAAGTCAGTTGTTCAAAAATAATGAAATAAATTTAAATAAAAATAAATTTTTAAGATTCATTTTTAAAATAACAGCAAAAGTATTACCCAAAACTAAATGGGAGAAAAAGAATGTAATCCTTAAATTGAAAGTCAATGTTTAGGTAGTACAAAAGTTTAAATATTTTTGCACAAATAAAATTATAATTTGCTTATTGTATAGCCCCTTTTTTCTTTCTTCATTTCTATATATTTAAGTCTATTGAATAGTCATGTAATAAAATTTATGCAATCATTGGCAAATTTCGATAACTCACTCGATCTTCATGCAATAAAATATATGCAATCATTGACAAACTTCGATAACTCATTCGATCTTCCTGCAAAAAATATATGCAATCATTGGCAATCTTCGATAAATAATTCAATCGCCATGTAATAAAATCTATGCAATCATTGGTAAATTTCGATAGTTCATTGATCGTCCTGCAATAAAACTTATCTAATCAAACTTCGACAACTCATTCAATCGTCATGCAATAAAATATATGCAATCATTGACAAACTTCAATAATTCAAATACTCGTACAATACTCATACAATACAAATACTCATAAATAAAATCTATGTAATCATTGGCAAATTTCGATAACTCAATTATACGTTATGCATTAAATTTTATGCAATCGTTAGCAAACATTAAATAATTACAGAACGTAACACATAACATTAGATAATTCATACCATTTATGGAATTTTATTATCCAACATCTGTATGGTTGATTCGCAGGGATATCGTTTTTGAAAAAAATTATTTGGCATCTACATTTTGGAAAAACTACTACTTTGCCTACTACATTTTGGAAAAAATGTAGTAGGCATTCCTGGCACGATTCTTTCAAAAGAGCAAGATTCAAAAATCGCCAACAACTTCTCAGACATACCCGTAGGAGAATTTGGAAAGAGAAAGAAAGATTCTTTGTGAAGTTCTTTTCTTTTTAAGTCTAATTTCTCTTCTCCTGTTGCATTCATTTAAATTTTTGTGTTCGATCGCTTTGAATTATTCGAATCATGTTTTCTCGCCTGTTCTATTTCTTTTGCTTTTTTTTTTATCTGAAATGTATGGATTTTTAAGTGCAGATCTCTGTGGTAGCGAAGAGAATTTAGGGATTTTAGAAAAAAGATTTTAATTTTCATATCAATTGAGGGTGTCAAAAAAAAAAGAATAGAATTCTATTTCCGAATTAATAAATGAGGAGTTCTGTTGTTCAAAAATAAAAGATTTATTTTTAAAATTCTATTTCCGAATTAATAAATGAGGAGTTCTGTTTTAAAAAAAATATTTAATTTTTTAAGTCATGCAATAAATTTATTTTGGCAAATCTTTTTAAGAATGCAATGAAACAGCAATCAAAAGTATAATTCAAATAAAGAAATAAAAATTAGCAATTTGCCAAACTTATTGAATAGCACCGTTTTAAAAAATTTGTTTTCATTTCTGTGTATTTAAGTCTATTTAATAGTCATGCAAATAAACTTCTATAATTCAAATACTCGTCATAAATAAAATCTATGCAATCATTGGCAAACTTCTATAATTCAAATACTCGTCATAAAATAAAATCTATGTAATCATTGGCAAACTTCGATAATTCAAATACTCGTCATAAATTCTATGTAATCATTCTATAATTCAAATACTCGTCATAAATAAAATCTAAATCATTGGCAAACTTCTATAATTCAAATATTTAAATAAAATCTTCAATCATTGGCAAACTTGAAATTCAAATACTGTCATAAAAAAATCTATGCAATCATTGGCAAACTTCTATAATTCAAATACTCGTCATAAATAAAATCTATGCAATCATTGCCAAACTTCTATAATTCAAATACTCGTCATAAATAAAATCTATGTAATCATTGGCAAACTTCGATAATTCATTCAATCGTCTTGTAATAAAATCTATTGAATCATTGATAAATTTCGATAGTTCATTCGATCTAACTAACTAATCAAACTTCAATATCGCATTCAATCGTCATTCAATAAAATTTAAGCCTTCACTGGCAAATCTCTGTAATTCATTAATCAGTATAAAATTAACGAAAGATTAGAATTTTTCTAATGCAAGGTCTTTACTTATTGTATATTATATAATGCTAAAAAACTAGCAAATGTTGTTTTGCTTGGAATTTTTCATTATGGAAAAATACAACCAAAGTCATTTATAAATAAAAGGTCATTTATAAATAGAGTTATTCTTCATCGTGAGAAACATGCTTTATTTCCTCTACGAAATATATATATATATACTTAATATAAATTTCGTAGAAGAAACAACGCATAGTTCCTGTGATAAACTATAAATCTTATTCTATTTCTAAAGTATATTCTATTCGTTATAAATGGCTAAGGTTGTATTTTCATTAATGTTAAACTAATATCATGTTCTTGCATGATAAAAATTTTCATTGTACTTAATAAAGTATTATAATTATACTAATGCAATAATATATTAAATAATACTGTACAATGTATTAGAAATACTTTATTTAGCTTTATAATGTAAAAAATGTTTTTTTAAAAATGGCACAACTGTTCACATGTATAATATTATTATATTATTAATCATGTTTAATAATTAAATTGACTTGTATTGTTTATAAGTAACATTTGATAAAATGTAGGACGAAAATTAGTAAATATTTAGCACACTAACTCCCAATAAAGTTTTAAAATCTAAAGTAAAAAACTGTTTCCAGATTTAATAAATGAGGTCTGATACATAAGTGCAACAGAGAGCCATAACTTCCATGGCATAATTTCTGTATTCATGCTTTTTCCTTCCGTGGTTACTTAGCACTAAGTGCATATTTTGTTAGGTGAGTTAATATTCTTGCTGTGTTCATGATTATTTAATGATGTCTTGGAGTGGTTCGATCCATCATTTTCTTCTCGCATAGAGTCTCTTTTTTCGTTTTTGATGTCATTCTGACTTTAACTACTGCAGAAGATGATACTTTTTTGGGAAGTCGCTAATCAAATGAATTCTTAACGAAAACACTGCTACAAAATTAACGTTTGAAAATTATTCTTGGAAAATGTCTTAGCAATAAATTTATTATAGTTACCATAATCTCCTGCGTGGGATCTTTAGTTCTTAATGTTGATTGGCAAAAAGAAAAACTAATCTTGTCTTTTTACTTAACATAACCCTACACAACAGAATTAATGTTGTATAATTGAAATCTTCTTCTGCCTCTTCAATGGATCAGTAGCTCCATGGTGGGCCATGGCCATCTTCCTACTGTCAGATTTTGGCACAGGAGATGTTTACTTTTTGCGGGGTTGGGTTGTCAATCTTACCCTCTACGGTCATATTGGTCATCAAGTGGATTATGAAATACTAAAAATATATATTTCTCCGCTGGAACTCGAACCCGAAATCAGTGGCATCGGCCATCAGGCCCTAATTGAGATCTTAAGCTAGCATGATATTTTACAATTTGAGCGTTTCCGATGCTACAATTGTATGAAAAACTCATGAAATACGTGGAAAGTTAAAAGATCTAAACACTGTCAGAGGTGATTGTATACATCACAAAATTTTCTGAGCTACACGTCAGATTTTCGGGAACGTCAATGTACATGAAACAAATTTACGTCAATGTACATGATACAAATTTACGTCAATGTACATGATACATATTTACGTCATTGTACATGATACAAATTTACGTCAATGTACATGATACAAATTTACGTCAATGTACATGATACAAATTTACGTCATTGTACATGATACAAATTTACGTCAATGTACATGATACAAATTTACGTTAATGTACATGATACAAATTTACGTCAATGTACATGATACAAATTTACGTCAATGTACATGATACATATTTACGTCAATGTACATGATACAAATTTACGTCAATGTACATGATACAAATTTACGTTAATGTACATGATACAAATTTACGTCAATGTACATGATACAAATTTACGTCAATGTACATGATACAAATTTACGTTAATGTACATGATACAAATTTACGTCAATGTACATGATACAAATTTACGTCAATGTACATGATACATATTTACGTCAATGTACATGATACAAATTACATCTTTCCTTTCCCCAACCCCCCAAATCACATTTTTTTTTATATTATGTAATTGGACATTTGAATTACTAAACAATAAAATAATTTTGATTTAATAATGGAATTTTAGATGTAAATTTCAATAATTTGTTTTAAACATTTTTTACTGAGTATAATAAAGAAACTTATTACAAGACATTTTAAGATTTTATCAACAAATTAAATGATTAAGATACACTATATTATCTGGTAGGTGAATGGTTTCACTGTTTTATTTATTTATTTTACCAACCCTAAGAAACTTATGGATTTGGAGTTCAAAATTGTAACGCTCCTGTAAGTTCCTTTTGAAAATAAAGTTACATTCTTAATATTATAATAAACTTGAGTCCTCTTATAATAAACCTGAAGGATTAAAAGTTGGTAATTTGAGAATGAAGCATGAAAGATAATTGCTTTATCAGATGCAGGAAGTTATTTTGCTGTTTGATCCTTAAATAAGTAATTCGGAGAAGTTTCTTTAAAATTCGATAACCTGGTATTTTAAGGGCGAGGAGAAATGAGCGTTAATCTAATAAGTCAGTATTGACAAGAAGTCATACCTTTGGTTCAGGGACATTATTAACGTCACTTTCATATTAAAAAGGACACTACTGAGAATAGTTTAACACTGATAATTCAACACGTCATGCAGAATGCATAAGAACCATCAAATTGCAGCATCATTGTCAGAACTCTGTATTTATTCCTTCCCAGTATTTTGTAAGTTGAAAGAATCAACTCATTGATCCATCAGAGCTCAATTGTGGAACGCGTTTCTGGGTTAGATCTCCGTAGTGATTTAGCATTTAAAAAATAATTGTGTATGTTGTATTGAGGAGTTGTATTGTATTGCATTGCATCTTATGATTGATTGGACTTAATACGTGCTCATTCTTACTGCATGCTATGTAAATAGGAGCCAGTTTTCCATATAAATCTAACAACGCCTTCTGTAGGGAGTGAGGATAGTACAGTAAAATATCGATTTGGCGAGATTTTCAAGACACTACGGTAACATTAGCCGATTCATTCTCCAAATATTCCTCCTCCACAGAACTCTTATTTGTTTTTTCACATATAAATTTATGGATCAAACATAATTTGATCCATAAGAGATAACTCATGGAAAGAAATTTTTGATTTGATCCTCCGGTTGTCTATTATTTAAAATTGATTTAATCTTGTAAATGTAGGCCTTTGACATGCCTTCGTGTGCTTGGGTTAATTGGCTAAGATTAATTGGCTAGATATAAATATGACTCATTTTCCCCAACAATGTATTCAATAGGATTAAATGATGTTTTGGCGAGATTGATGTTGCATTAACCAATTCCATCGCCATATATTCCTCCATATGGGCCACAGATATGCAGCCATAGATATATCAGCCATATCATCCATAGATATTTTTTTCACTCATACAAATTTATGAACAACAGGAAGCTATGGGTTCTGTTCTCGTCGTTATCTATCATTTAAAATTTACTTAGTCATGTTAATGCATGCCTTTGGAAACATTTGCTTCGTGTGCTTGGATTATTTGGCTAAGATTGATTGGCCGAATATAAATAGAACCCATTATTTCCCAACAATGTACTCTGTAGGATTAAATAATGATTAAAGTTATGTTTTGGTGAGATTGCTATATCATTATGCCATTCATTCGCCAAACATTCCTCTATTGTGGAGAGAAAACATATCAATCAGGAAAATAAACAGAAAAGGATTTTGTCACTGCTTTGTACAAGCAAAAACTGAAGAACACTCGTACACAGATTTTTTTTCTTAATTTCTGATTATTTATTTAATAAAATATAACTTTAACTACTAAAGAAATCTAAAACCAAACTGAAAATTGTGTAAATATGTAAGACGTGAAAAAGCAATCCAAACCAAACACAGACCTCTTCAATTCTCTGGTTCATTTAATTAATTTTAAGATGCTTTAAAAGGAGCGGAACGATTACGATAAAGTGTCACGTTCCATTTCTCTATTAAAAGGTTATGGTATCCTTTTTAAGTACATGATTAATCACGTCTTACATAACCAGTCTGGCGTGTGGCCCATCGGCAGAGGTGAGAACCGAAAGCTTTGATGGGTGCACAAACTGGTAAAAAGCAGACAGCTTCCTGAATACTTTTAATACTTTAATGACAAGCAAATTAAAAGGGTAGATCATGCATAAGTAAAGATTTGCGGGGTAGGGGGGATGGAAGAAGGGTAAAAATACTAAAGTGGTATTAAGCCCACTAAAATCTCTAAGTCTGTGGAATACAGAGATGTCTGAGAAAAGGGAATTCTTTAATGGTAATTCGGGGATAATGTTAAGCTTATGGTGGGATTAATTCATTTAACCGAGGTTGCAGATTCAGGGAGACCAGAAGTGTCCCCTCTTTTTTTTATTGTTTGTGTGTCGATTCACCACCAGTCGCCCCGGTTTCTTTTTTTAATCATCTGTGTTCACAGTAGTTGAGCTCTGTGATTGCAAATGATTAGAAAAAGACCATTTTAGTTGGATACTGATTTTAATGAATTCCGTGGATTAATTATTTAAATAATTTTTCTTCGTGATATTATTTTCAGTACTGATAATGGAATTTGCTTAATTTCCCTGATATCTAGCTAGCAATAAAAGAAGAGAAAGAATTCAATTCGAAACGCTACTTAGTCATCCTTCTCAATATTTAAATTGCAGTCTATTAAATATGGCAATCCTCTTAGATAACTGTAACCGTTATTTAAATTCATAAAAATTTCAATTCATCGACATTTCTTATTAATTTCCTACATATTTCTTTAAGAAATAATCCGTTTTTCCCTCACAAATACAGGAAAACTGGACTGTAATATTTCTATAACATACTGTCATAAGATTTCTTTCGCTTACGATTTATAATACATTCCAAGACAAAGTAGAAAAGACTAAATGAAATAAATTTTGAAATAAAATTTATTTCGATGTGTTTCGATTTATAGGCAGGAAATTAAGGTAATTCCTATTGTCAATGCTTATGTGAGCAGGCGAACCATCATGTTGGAACCAGATTCTTCTCCAAATGAACTTAGAAACATCATGTAGCGCGAAACATTTGGGGGATGTTTTACACGTCAACCACACTTCCGTTTAAAACTTTCTTAACTACCAGACATTAAACTGAGCAACTCCGCGAACATATTTTACTACTTGTCCAGATATTTTTCGTGTGCCATGAACTTGTTAAATGACTTACTAATTTCATTAAATTTTGAAATTGTCATATAAACAATTTCCTAAATATTTTAGTGTTTGGTGAACTTTTGAGATCTCCTATAAGTATTTGTAATTTTACGTTAATTATCACTTTTTGATTCTAAATATTATTATTAAAAATTAAAAATATGCAATCTTAATATTTACTTTTTATTGTATACCACAGTATAGCAACAGAGTTTCAAAAAATAACTCTGACACTTTTAAATTTAGTTAATATACACGATAGATGTTATTGCTAAATTTTTAAATGATATATTATAGTTATATCAATTAAATAATAAATACGTTATTATGTGACTACCTTTTAACGTAAGAAAAATAATTATTTTTACATTTCCAAAACAGTTGTGTTTCAAGTACAGAAAATGAGTTTTATAAGGCCATTTTACAATTCAAAGAAATATTTTTTTTGTTGCGTAACAAACAGTAAGTTAAGTAACAGAAGAGAAGGAAAGTTTCTGTTTCAAGACAAGTGCACGTAAATACCAATTCAAATTTTTGTGCTACTTGGCATGACTGATAAGTGGTTCAATTTTTGAGGAAGCACAGCTCAAAAAAGGGTTTTCCTCCTCCAAAACTACAAGTAGCCGATTGCATGCACTGTTCAGCGCCATTTTGAAAATCGCTACTCCGGATATTTATGAACTGCATTGCTTGAATCTTTTTTTTTACTTGCTGTAGTTTTCATATATTTTCTATGTGAATATGCAACATTAAAATCAATGGCATTTACTAGTGAGACGGCAAAATGAGAAAAATAAAAATTAAAGAAAGGAATAAATTTTTTATGAGGCAAACTCAATAAAAAAACTAACTTTAACTTTTCTTTTTTTTCAAATAAATTACGAATGTCTATGCGTCTTTCAGAAAACATATTTAAATAGGGATCCAAATGTAAAAAAATGGCGTTTATTAAACCAAATAGGAAGTTATTTACTAAATTGATATAATTTGACTTGAAGAATAAGTTTCATCTAACTTTTTTAATAAATTAATCCATATTGAATCGTCCATATTTTCGCCTGAAGTATAAATTGCATTTAATTTTTTAAATAAAATAATACTCATTGATTCATTCATTTTTTCTAATTAGATTTGGTTTGGTTTGTCGCTCTACAGTCATTTATTTGCACAATTTAGTCTAATTAGACTAAGACCTACAGTTTAATGTGGATTCCGAACCACTCACAAACATCCATGCACCTCCATAATTGAAACCTGAAGCCTTTGGTGCTAAATGCCAGAGAACTAGCCAATTAGCCATCAGGCCGCACTTCTGATAAAAGTATCAATAGATCATCTATAAAATAGAGCTTAATTATTGATCCAAATTCTTTTGATTCACAATTGCTCATTTACTCATTTCAGTACAATTTTTAAATCGAAAATTTACTTCTTTAAATGCATAGATTACACATTATTTTAATAATTGAATGTTAGGATATTCCAATGTTATGTTATTCCAATTATTCAATCTGGATTTAATAATTTAAAATTCCATCTGCCAAAAATAGTGACTAAAATCTAAAATTTCTAAAGATCCCATACTCGATCTGCTCTCACTTCCTGGTGCTCTCAAAAAAGAAATTTGTGCCTGTCAAATTACTTACCGAAAGCAGATTGGAGACCTGTCTTTCAGCCAAATTACCAACCTCGTTATCGTCCTGTCCGAGTGGCGATTAATCGATGGCACGATTCGGTTCTTCACAACTGCCTCTTGAGGGTCGGGGGGTTGTGCAAGATCTTCCGGGGTGGAAGGGATGCTCGGAATATTTTAAAGTTTAACTCAGGGAGAGAGCTGGCAGCATTTTGGGGCGATATCAAAATGCAATTAGGCAGCGAAGCCTTTGCCTGCGCAGTGCGAGAGGTTAATTAATTAAGTCATCGTACAAGAACAAGTTTTGCAGCAAGGGGTCTTTGGAACCTCGGAGATCTTGAAGTTGACAGATCGAGTCAATGGGACGATTCAGACATTCTTTGAAAGAGAGCCTGGACTCGACTCAGTCATCTCGATTTCTATGTTAAGAAGTGTTGTGCAGAGAGCACCATGCCCATACTTTATTATGGATGTAAAATTGGTTGGCAGAATGGTTCTGAATGCGGGATCTCTAATAAGATATGAATGCGATGGAAAAATCTCATAGAGTGTAATAAATTATTTATTTTTATTATCACAGAACTTGACTCTTGTAATTCACTTTATTTGTGCTACTTTCCTCTTCAGTTTTACTGTGGATCACATAAAGGAAAAACATCCATCAAGCCTGCATGGTATTATACACTTACAACACTGCATTAAATTAATTAATAAGTTAAACACTTAGTCAAAAAGCTTATTAATTAAGATAATAGATTCAATGTATTAGCAGCATCATTTATTAAATAAATCTAACGAAGAAAAAAAAAGGGGATGGCAACAACCGCAAATGATCGAAAATTTAAAACCAAGTTTTTCATTCTCATGCGCCCCAATTCGCATTATATTATCTCCTTGGATTTTAAAGTTGAAAAACGGTGTGTGGAATTTATGATTTTTGGGTGGGATGTACTTTATTTACCCCTGTAAGCACAGTAATCCCTCGTAAAATCTGGATTCCCCGTAGTTTCGTTTTGAACCTTGAAAGATTTAGTTATGCTACTCAGTATTTAGAGGGTTCCTTGTTCTACTATAAATGTATGCGCGTAGACTTGGAGAGAATAAAGACTAGGCATTACATTTTGGTTGGTTTCTCCTTTTAAAGTCTTTATATGTATGCCATTGTACAGATAGTTGTGGACATTTATGTACTTTAATTTTGAATTAACTTCAAAGACGACGTTTCGACATTTAAAAGCGTAATAAAATTGAAATGTGGTCATTAAATATTAAGCCTATTTAAAAAAAAAAAAGAGTTCGAAATCGATTCGATTTAGTCACTAAGCAAAGTACACGGCTGATTTTAGAACCTTGTCCTTTGTTAATATGGGTCTTAATAAAGCAACAGTCGAATCACAAATTCAAAATGAAATAATCAAAACAAATGGAAGTTGATATCGATTTGCGATTTTCTGAACGATTCGTTAGAAATAAATTTATGAAGATAAAAATTTATTTGTAATTATTATATTTATTTGTAAATTTATAATTTAAGCCTATTATCCATTTTTTTTATTGTCCGATCACCAATTGGATGGTGGAAAATTAACAAGCGGCTGAGTAGGACTAATTCAAACGGAACAGTGTAATCGCCTATGGAAAGGGAATGAATGATTATTTCAGAGGGATTTTAATGACAATAAAAATGATTTTATTTATTATTAATTAGAATTTTAAATTTTAAAATACACCATGATGTCCCTAATGAGCAATTAATTCTTCCGTTTCCGTTTAACTTTTCATGCAATCGAGGTTAGAACTATACATATTTAGAACTATACATGTTAGAACTATACAGAACTATACATCTCCGCTGAGTCTGGTTTCAAACAATCCAGAAAATAGGTAGAACAGAAAATCCAGACTATTCGAGATACTGTTATGTTTTAATTCAATTTGAAATTTTATTAGCATTTCAACATTCTTCTTTTGTTAACATCAAATTTCAAAATAACTTATTAAAAAAAAATTGGTAAAAAACTACAAATGTGAAATGAAATGAAACTTGTATTCAAAATTATTTAGATTAAATTAACGTAATTAAAAAAAAACCTAAATATTTTTTACCCACCGCTATTATCGTATTCCAACATAAAAATATTATGAGAAATCAAAATATTAAAAAATACGCAATTCTATTTAATAGAAACAAATTTCTCGGAATAAACCGTGGACATATCACGCATATCAGTCCCATAGAGACAGAGAAAATCATCTGTCATGCCAAATTATTAACGGTATCCCAATGATCATTATATTTGCCAATAGAACCATATATTACGATATAAACACGATATATTTACGATAAACGCAATTTCATTTATTTGAGTGCCTCATTTTATCACATTCTCAAAGAATAATCATAAAAAAGAGCTTATTACTTTCTTTTTCTGTTGAATTAAAGGCTTCCGATAATTCAAAAATTCCGAAAAAGGCACCTTAATCGCAACCACTTTAGTTTTATAACCACCACTTTTCTCGCGGGCGCCATTTTACTAAATATCTGCCACACTACATTTTGAGAAAGAGAAGTAAAAAAACCAGAAAAGAAACAGTTTTGAGCTAGACTCATCTTTCATGATTCAAGAAAAACGTTGGGAGGGAAAGAAAAAAGAAAAAGAAAAAGCAGCTTTCTTTCTCACTTAAGTAAAATTAAATGCGACTTTTGGTGAAAATAACGCCCGCCTAAATAACAGAGAGAAATTGTTTTAATAAAGAACTTTTTTTTCTTTTTAACAAACCACAGCAGACATTCGGCGTGATTCAGTGCCTCCAATTTGTGTGGTGTGCTCTTTACTTAGCAGACTCCCCCAAAAAAAAAAAAAAAGAAGAAAGAAAAAAAAAAAGAAAACCTGATGATTCGAAAGTAAGAAAAAATGGGGTAGTTACTTCTAATCTCTTCTTTGCGCTTTTTGTTTTTTAACAGACGCATATTTGTTCTGGAAGATGTTGCTCCAAGAGATTACATGGAATAGCGGAAGAGCTGACCCCATGTAAATAGTTGTACTGCAGTTGTTAGTTCGCTGGATTGAATTAAGTCATTGTGTTTTGCGAAAAGTGGCTTATTTTTTTCCACGTAGTAGATATCAAAAGATTGGATTATCAAAGTTACTTACGGAAGCACCCCTAAAATTAATTTTATTCTGCATTTAAATAACAATATCGTTATCCAGTAGATCTCAAAGTGCGACATGCTTCCTAAATCAATTAAGATAACTGACCGGGTTCAGAAACAAAACTTTTAAATAAATTGACATGAATGCTGCTGTTCAATTAATTTATGAAACATTGAAAAATATGAACATTAAAATAGATACGTATATGTATTTTTTGTTAAAACTTGGCAAAAATGAACAAAAAAGCATATTTTTTGACACTAAGAGACTGTATCAAACACATTCCTTACCGCAGTTGTTCACTGAATCGAATTAAGTCACTGTTTTTTTGCAAAAAGGGGATTATTTTTTCCTACATAGTAGATCTCAAAATATTGGATTATCAAAGACAGCGTTACTTACAGAAGCGCCCCTAAAATTAATTTTATTCTGCACTTAAATAACAATATCGTTATCCAGTAGATCTCAAAGGGTGACAAGTTTCCTAAAACAATTAAGATAACAGACAGTGTTCAGAGATAAAACTTTTTAAATAATTTTTTATGGACATTGATTTGAATGCTGTTGTTCAATTGGATTATTAAAAACGTTTAGTTAAATAGTTTGCATAACATCATAAAAAATGATTTTGGAGAGAAAATAATACACAAGAAAGTTTATTAATAGAACATAAATGCCTAGTATTTAGAAGAATCAAGTGCACATTTACTGACGCTGAAAGAAAAATGAACCCTTTCTTTTGAAAGTATTTATATTAAATCTTTTTCTACCTTCACAAAAGAGTGTCTTCAAAAATCGCTAAGTTGCTATCATCGCATATGTTAAACTACTAAGTAAAAGTTGTACTTTGTCTATAAGGTGTATGATCATGTAAAGATTATATTTAACCCAAACTGGTAATCCCGATGAGATTTCTATTATAATACTACTGTATGGGCTGAACTCGACATTTTCAACATCTAAGAACTGCAGCCCGTACTCAGGAAGAGGATTCGGTCACGGTAGCCATGCATTGCAGTCCCAGTATTCTGGAATAAGTTGACTCATTGAAGATTATGAGTCCTACGACCTAGCTGAAGCTTTTCTCTCAGATCTCAAGCAAATGCTTAAAGACAACAAAAACCTTCTATTATCACCAATCAGGAATGGGTTGTAAAATATTAGATGAGACACGAGATCTCTGATGTAAAAAAGAACTCATTCCTCATAGTTTCCGTTTAAGTCATTTCTTTTTATGGGGTAAAGTTCAAAAATTGAAGATTTCTTCACTTTTGACGTTGCCATAAATATAAAATAATCTTTAGTTCTAACGACGGACTCATGGTCTAGCGGCAACGTGCACAGCGAGCGTGCAGAAGGACAGAGATTCTAAGGCGCAGATGGCACTGCTTTCAGAAACGAGGACTCGATGGCAACTGTGCAAAAGCATCTACAGTCAGGCTGCTAGTGGGAGTTTATGGGGTTTTCTCACATACCCCACACAAATGCATGGCAGTTACTCCTAAATGTCCTCTCTGAAAGCACTATTTTTTCCCATATACCCTTTGGCAGATTGCTGTTGGTCTGCATTGATGTTCCATCGATGTTTCTTCCTTCAAATTGCAGACAGTCTAATGGGCAATTGGATACCGCTCTGTCCTTTAGTACCACAGGCTTCCAGTTCAAATTCTGGCAGGGGCATGTATGTTTGTGAGTGGTTTGGAATCCACGTTAAACTGTAGGTAACAGCCTAATTAGCCTAAAGTGTGCGCAAATTGACCGTAGAGGGACAAACTAAACCAAACCTTCAAATCTTTAGGAGACCACTTAGTCCAAAGTAGAGCAAGAAAAGAAAAAAGTACAAATGATGAACAATAAGTAAAATAAACAAGATCGTGTAACTGAATTTTCTGTTAAATTTTATTAAAACAATTAAAACAAAGTTCTCTTAAATGCATTTGAAATAATTGATAATAATTTAAGAATAACGTACGTAAAACAACAAGTAGATATTGCGGAGTAGAAATTAAAACTAAGTAATATCTCGATGTCACTGCGGAGTAGAAAATTAAGGAAAAGATCACGAATCGCTTTCATCAGTTTTTCCGTTTCTTCTTTATTTGCTCAACTTGTTCATGAAAACAAACAAAGCTAGGAGATTAAAAAATGATCCGAATTTTAAATGAAAAATATCTCTTTTAAGGAACAAAAAAAATGTCCTGAGCTTTTGTTTGCGCATCAGATTTCAGTTTAATTAGAGCCGATGACCGCCTCCGGTCGCAAAAGGAATGAAATTTAATTCCCTTTTAATCTGGAAGACACACTCGCCTTTCGTTTCTGGTTTGGTCTTCGCTGTTTGAACGACCAACAAGAAAAAAGTCTTCCGACGACGACTTTCGTCATTAAAAACTCCTCACAGATCGGCCTTCTCGACCTTTAATTGCATAATTGACTTTTTTGTCGAATGAAAAAAAAAGGAGTGTGTGTAATTAGCAATCGTGGATGAGAAATCTTTTTCGCAAAAGGTAAAGAGAGATAAAAAAAAAAAAAAAAGAGATGTTTGAGAGCCGGGCCTGGGCAATAATCGCAATTCCCGAAGGACACTCGAAATTTGATTTTTGCATCTTTTGAAATTCTTCTCTTTTAATGCAATTTTCCTCGACTCTAATACTCTGAAGGGTTCCAGGGAGACGACTTTGAAGTTGGATCTTCAAGGTTTCCATGACTACCGAGGGGGGTTTAAGTCGTCGTTAACTAGCGTCACTGATGCCAGCACTTGGACATTTTTATTTACCTATTTAAAGTTAGTGCAAGTTTTTTTTTGAAGTCCCATGATCAGAAATGTAGAAAAAAGAGCTCTCTAATTTTCTTCATTATTTCTCGAGAATGTGCCATGTAATTAACTTGAAAATGAGTGGAAAAGAAATTTCTGCAAGATTTAAGAACTTTCATGTTGTGAAAAAGAGATCGCATTCTGTTCATCTTAGAGATTTGCCATGAAGAATTTTGTTGTTGCACATCGGTGGGCCAATGCCTGTATCGCTATAAAGCGAACAGGCGAACACCAAAGATCAATGAGGGAAACACATAGTATTCTCAGGGATCTCTTAAGGGTAACTCTTCTGCATTCATCTGTTGAATGGAGAAAACTTGGTAAACTCCCGAATTAAAAGCCTTTTCACAATATCCAACGAGTCTTCTGGATTCTGAAAGCAGTAACTATAATAAAATTTTGTTTTACTGGGTTGAGTTTTTGTTCTTACTGGGCACAATTTGGGTAAATATTTCATTGAACCCAGAAATTTTCAGATAAAATATAAAGAAAACGAACAATGAGAAATCAAAAACTCTTCAGGCCATAAAGAATAATATGATTAAAGCGTGCATCGGGGTTGCCAGTTTGGGTCAAACATACTTCTCACGTGACTTTCACTTTGTAGTTTAACGTATGCGATGATAACTTGGCGATTTTTGGCAACAATCTTTTACTGTTGGCCATTATTATTCTATGGATTTTGGTATTAAGGGAGAAAAAGGTCTGGTGTCATACAGCGATTTTTAAAAGAAATGGTTATTTTTTTTAATCTGTCCAAGCGGCGATACAGCACCAACTCTAATACGAAAAGGATGGCAAATGATTGCCCCAACCTTTTACTTCTTTAAAATAGGGGATGTACTCTATTTATTTTGTTACTACTCTATGGTTCAGACAGTATGAAAGATGGAATTCTTACGTCTGCTTCATGGATCAAGATAACATTAATTGTAAACGACTATTAAGGGGAGGATACAATGCAGCAATGCAGTCTTTATCCATGCTTTTAAGTAGAAGTTTTCTGATGATTTAAAAGAGTCATAGAATAAATGAATACTTACTAAACCCTAGCTATGGTGCAAATCGACTAAATGTATGTTCTTCATTCCAACTATCTACAATCCACATCTACTACATTTGAAATTGTTTTCCGAATCTCACATTTGCTTAATTTTGTAATTTTCAGTAACCCTTCAACCCACGTTAGAGTACTAGTTCCAATTATTCTGAACAAATTACAATGTCTGTTTTTTATAACATTTTCATTGGTCAAGGGAAGGTTTCCTTTGCATTTTCGCTCCTTTCTCTCGGTTTGGGCTAGTCGGTTTTGCTTCAGAAAAATGGGGCTCGTCCCCCGTTCAATATGTTCTTTAATGCCTATAAATAAGATTACATATTTGTGAACACGAAGAGAAGAAAAGGAAAACACGTGACGGTATTCAATCACGTATAAGATAATAAAACACAGGATATATCAAAGGTATACAAATCTTCAAAACATTATAAAATAGAGGTAATCGAGGAAAAGTAATTCGTAACAGTGGTCAGGACAGTATTAAGTATTGCTGCTGGTAGTGGTAACCAGGCGCTTTACTTTCGAAAAATTTGTAAAACAACATTCAAGAAAGAAAAACTAAAGCATGAATTATCACCCCGCCTCCCCGCCCCCCATTCCTAAGATCAAGGAAATGTGATAATCTTTGAAATAACTTCACCATTATCTGCTCTTGTTTATTTATTATAACTGATTTTGTCTTGTATTTTAGAATATTTTGGGTTGTATTCCTTTTTGTCACGGAGAAGTGCTATGCTCAGTGTGAGTTTTTAATTATCAGAGTGGTTGAGTTCGCGATTCAGAATGGTAGCATTTATTTGCGCTTTACTAACGCAGGTAAAAGAATCGATAGGATGACATACATAAAACCAAGGTAAGCATGTTTAAAGAGATGGCACGTGTGAGATGAAATATCTTTTGATTAACATTAAAATTAGAGAGTCGAGATCGCTGCGAAAGGAGAAATTCAATTTAGACACCCTTTCTCTTTGCGGATCTTTGAACGAGTCTCTCCCCATTCACTGCTTCCAATATCGCTTGCACCCAACTGTTCTCACAGCCATTTATGCCCAACAAAAACAGCGCGGCTTTTATCTTCCCGTTATGAGGCATAAATCCGAGCATCCCTCCCCCTCCATCCCCTTCATCAACCCCTTTCAGGCACGAGGAAGATGCTCCGGCCTTTCATATTCTCCGTGGAAAAATTTCGCAAGGCAACCGCTTAATCTGTGCTTATAAGCTGTCTTCAATGTCCTCTTCGTCATTGAAATTATGCCACTGTCATTAAGTGTTTCAATGCCATAAATAATGAAGCTTTCATAAAATAAATCTGTTTAATGGGATGGTAATAGAACAGTGACTATAAAATAAGATCAGTTACTTTCCTGGAGAATTCAGCAATGTGTATGAAGTCTATTTAATCTAATGGATGTGGTTTTAATAGTATCCTACCAATCTATGAGATGAGAAGTTGAAATCCACCACTTTTGTTTTGTAAGAGTAAAATTCTACCTAACCTTTAATCTTCCTCGCTATTTTTTCACCAGTGAGATAGAATCGACAAATCATCATAAAACAAATGCTATGCTTGTGAATTCTATTTCAATCTAATGGATGTGGTTTTAATAATATTCTACTAATCTATTCACAAAAAGTATTTTTGCTATGGTTTGGTTTGTCGCTCTACGGTCATTTTGTGCACACTTTAGGCTAATTAGACCGGGACCTAGAGTGGTTTGTGAGTGTATTCCGAACCACTCACAAACATTCATGCCACTGCCAGAATCTGAACTGGTAGCCCGTAATTCCAAAGGCCAGAGCGCTAGCCAATTGGCCATCAGACCGCAGTATTTCATGGAGCTGAATAACTGAAATCCGCCACCCTTGTTTTGTAAGAGTAAAGTTTCAACTAACCCTTAAACTCCCTCGCTATTTTTTTACCATTGATTCATAACTAATACATCTACATGAAATAAATTATATATGTGAACTCTGTTTCCATCTAATGAATGTGGTCTTAATAATATCTTACAAATATATTCGCAAATAGTATTTCTTGAAGCTGAAAAGCTTAAATCCACCAACTTTGTTACGTAAGAGTAAAGTTTCAGCTTACCCTTAAACTCCCTCGCTATTTTTTAACCATTCAATCCACAAGAAACAAATTCTTTGTGTGTGAACTCTACTATAATCTAATAGATGTGGTTTTAATGGCATCCTACGAATATATTCACAAATAACACTTCTTGAAGCTGAAAGGATGAAATCTATCAACTTTCTTTAGTTTTACCTAACCTTTAATTTAACTCGGTTTTTTTATTTATGAGGTACAACTGTCAAAACAACATAAAACAAGTGTTATGTTTGTTTTGCATCTCCGTTTGATGGAACAGAATAAACAGAAATTACATCTCTTTCGTATGAAAATTGGAAGATAGAATTCTGCTTTGCGTTTGCTGCAAGGCAAGTTGATAGACAAATGTTGAATTTCCGAAGAGGATGGATGCCGGTTTCTATCCCACTTGGTAGACAGCAGCATCTAGACCAAGTCCGAGAACCCATGTTGTCTCATGGAAGGAGATAAGGTGGGAAATCAGTTTCTGTTATGATGGAGCACCCATAGATTGATTGGGACGAAACCTGGAAAACTCCCAATAAGTAGTCCGACTGACGAGGCAAGAGGCTGAACATCCCAAACGCCATCGTGTCTCTTCGTTTTTTGAAACAGTACCGCCAGCAGGTTGAACTCCCTAATGCTCACCAGCGCCGCATGTCCCCACTGAACCACGAGTCCGGCTTAAAGGATATTTTTCTTTGTTAAGTTGAAAAGACTAGCTACATTAGAGAAAATACCCTTGGACGATGCATTTTTATGGAATTTTGTACCTGAGTTTAATTGATTACTATAATACACTCGTTCATCAATTCCTTAAAACACTCTTTCCGTGGTAGTGAATTTGAAAACAGCTGAATAATTTATAAAAACAGAAAAACTGGGGATGATGTTAACTGTGAAGTACAATGCTGACATTCCAAATTCTTTAATTAAGATAAAAATTTTGAATGGCCAGATTTTTAATGAACAAAGATTTTTTTTACATATTACGTATTACTAGTTTTCTTCTTCTGAAATGAAATAATAAATAAAGATATTTCAAAATGTATATATATATGCCCTTTTAGAAAATAAAAAATAGAATAAAACGAATTTCATCCCATTCACTCCATCAGGTTTAAGACAAAAGAGTTTTTCTTTTTCCATTGTCTGCACGAAACCTGACAGATATTTCTTCTGCCAATAATTTTGTCACCTTAAAAGAGAATTAAAAAGAGTGGGGTGGTCTTTTATATACCGTTTCCTATTCTCGTACACCTTCTGTTTTGAGGAAACCAATATTCGACTCGCTGGAAGAGAGGAATTATTATTTTTTCTTTCTGGTAGACACTCTGTCACTGTCTGGTGCGGAGGACAGGAAAGTTCATAATGTGCGTTCTCCCAGCCGAAAACAAAGCAGGCCCGCCATTGAACGAGAAAGGTGTCATCCATCAATGGGGAATGCAGCAAATTTTGTAAGCATGGAAAGGTGAAATCCATGTTTTGTGCGAGTTAATCTCCTCCTGTGTTTTTGGCCATCCATGCTTAACCGTCAAATCAACAGGGAAACGCCGACAGACAGTTAAGAAATTAAAAATCGTGCTTAATTCCAAGCACATAGCTTTGCAGCACATTCTTAATATAAATACAATTAAATACAATTTTTCCAATCGCTTAAAAGTTTTTAACCGTCTATCTCTCAAAGTAATAGTAGTTCCTTATTTGTGGAGCTACGTTTACAGTCTGGTATTCTAAAACGCATACGCCCGACTCGTGGCTCAGTGATAACGTGCCCTGCTGGTGAGCATTAGATATGAAGTACAATTTGCTGGCGTCTTCGTTGTAGTTAATGTTTCAAAAAACAAGGAGATACTCGATGGCGTTTGTTAAATTCAGCATCTTGCCTCGTTAATAAGACTACCCGGTGGGAGTTCTCCGGGTAATACAATACACAAATTCGGAGTAGTTCCCCCTGAAAGTCCTCCCGGAAGACACTACTCTCCTTTTTTCAGAGACTGGGAGCCAAGTCAGACCACTACCTACGGATGCTAGACCCCCCGTCCTCATTTCCCTCCTTCCATGAGACGACACGGTTTCTTGGACTTGGTCTAAATATTGCTGTCTGCCAAGTGGGATACAAATAAAAACCGAATACAACGAAATAAATTATTCGTGTACGCATTTTATTATAAGAAGTCCCTTTCTAAAGCATAATTGCCAAATATATATTTTTTTAAATTCTAAAATAACTTCTATAGTTCTTCTACTTCTTTTTTTTTCTAATTGCAAAAGAAACCTTTTAAAATCTTTTACAAAACGTCACATTTCGCTGCTAATAGAAGCGACACCTTCATAAAATCTTCTGCTTTGAAAAGTAATTGAAAACCAATAGTCCAATTCATTGTATTGACAACCAGGAAAGTTTTGTAAGAAAGAACTACAGTTCTGTTCTCAGAAAGATCTCGCAAGCGTCGGTATTTCTTAACTGTAACTTGTTCGATAGCATCACAGACTAATCATCCACAATTAAACTGAAGGTTGTGGCTTCCCTTTCACTTTAGTTCCAGTCGTGACAATTTAGCCATTAGCGGCTAATTGCTGGCTTTCAGGTCGTTACTGCTAATGGTCGAAGCGCGCATTATTGGAGAGACATGGGTGCATTATTCGATGGAAAAAGGGGAAATATTGCTGCAATTGCATAGAGATTCAAAATTACTTAAACATTGGCAATCTTTTTAACATTTTTTCTCTCTTATTTTTCGATCGTAACCCATAAATTAAAACATATATTTCTATAACATTTGTTTGTTACCTATGATATTTCAATCAAAAAATAAAACATATACATAGAGAAGTACATAGATATAATTATATGCATATATGCATCTCTAATCAATTAAGAATCAATACCAAATCTCTGATCAATCAACTAGTTGTATAGATTAGAGATATACATATATTCATCTATAATCTATACATCTCAATATACTATACAAATATATACATCTCTAATCTATACATCTCAGTATACTATATAAATATATACAATTAATAATCAATTAATAATATTTATAGATTAAAGGTGTATATATGCGTATATATACTTTTCTAATCAATACATTTCAATAAACTATATAAATATACATATCTATATACATTATACATCTCTAATCAATTCAAAATCAATCAATCAATTAAGTATATATACTCGTATATATACATCTCATGGTACTATATAAATATATACATCTCTATATACATATATACATAAATACATCTCTAATCAATTAATATAATATAATTTAATGTTTAGGCTACAAGATATATTTCATGAATAATACCAAAAATACCATAAAGAAAATCATGACGATTGAATAGGATTAAGAAGCGCATTAAAAGCTTTACAATAACAAGTAACATATAAAAAAAAATTTTAAGTCAATTCCTACTTTTTTTCATTATATTGCAGAAAGTCGTTTATAAATAACGTTGAAATTTTTCTCTTACATCTGGCGCCATCTATTGGTAGGTATATGCAACTTAAATCTAAAATAAAACTAAAATTAATTAATTAAATGTAATTACTGAATTAATATTTGAAAAAGCTGTATTGGCATCCAGTGTCCTCCACTACAAATTCAAAAAAATTGTATTTGAACTTGAGTGGATGAATAAAAAGTATTTTATTAACGTTTAAAAATTTGAGCAAGATTTATATAGGGAGAGAGTGAACTAATAGAAGGAATTTAAAAGGAAAGCTCTTAAACATGCGCAAGTTAATATGCAATTTAGTTTTAAAAGTAAAATCCGATTCTATGAGCGGCTTTTGTTTAGCTATTTCGGAGCGAAAGTATTCTGTCAACGAGAAAGCGGCCCAAAACTCCATGTTCGGCAATAAGCTTTGGGTTAAATGGCTTTTAATTAAAACACAGATGTCAGAAATCTGGAAGAGTGCGTCGTCAAAGCAGAAGCCATTTGCCAAATTGCGGCCACAGTGACATGTCGTGTCGTTAAATCGTGGTCCAGTCCCGGCTTTAATTTGGGAAAGTTGACAGGTGTCATCCCGTCAAGATGGAACCTTTCGGGAAGACGCTTTGATGGCAATTTTTTTTAATCGTTGTTGAAGTAATAAATAATTCCTTACGTTTCATGAAGCAAGAGAATATTTGTTCTGTTGCTAAACAGTATTTTGTGACTGCAAATAATTTGACTGAGTGTTAGTGTTTTAATGTATTTGCCAAAATAAAACGTTGTATTTGTAATTTCTTGTGCTTATCACGAATTTTGATATTTATAATTCATCAGTATTTCTCGTAATAGTTTTTAAAATGTTCTTTACTCTGCTGCTTTAAAAAGAAAAAAAAGTTGTTAAAAAAAAATTTCTACAATAAATTTTCATATTCGAAAATATTTTATTAAAATATATACAAAATATCAACACACATTTCTATATACAAAAATAAATTACTACAATGCATACAAAATATTACGCATTTCTATATGCAAAAATGTATTATTAAAATATGTACAAAGTATAAATATGTATAAAATATCGTTATACATTTCTATATACAAAAATTTATTATAAAATATGTGCAAAATTTCTATAAAAGGTACAAAATATTAATATACATTTCCATATAAAAATGAATTGTTAAAAAATATAAAATATCTATATATGTACAAAATATCGATATGCATTATATACAAAAATGAATTATTAAAATATTTAAAAAATATATATTTATAATATAATATATGTATAAAATATCCATATGCGTTTCCATATACAAAATATAAATTATGGGAATACATTATACAAAAAAATAGACTACTAATGCTTTGCTAAAAACGAGTGAATTTTTTTTTAACAACAACAAAAAACTACTTTGAATCTCGGAAACATGAAATTTCCTTACATTTTCTATTTATGTAGATCCCCGTAATTATCCGTTTTGCTATTTTCGCGTAATTCCTGCTGTGCTATAAAAGTTGTGTTTCGTTTTCAAAGCCAGCTGCAATGAAAGAAGCAGAAAATCTTAAATTGTTTGTCCCCACTGGGAAAGCAGCAACTGATATTTGTAGAGAGCATAACGCTTAGCAAGCAAGTTTTGTTATATTACTGCCAACTGCATCTTCACATTTTTTGTCATCGTAGGAGATTTTACACTACAGTCCTGATTTTGTTCTCTCTCGTTACATATCACTAAATAAGTCTCCGGTCTAGCCAAAAAAAATTTTTTTTTTTACAAATTCTACTTTATTCGTCAACATACTACTGTGTCCAAACAGTAAGACCAACTTTCAATTTAAAATTCCAGGGGCTTTCAATTTTTTTTTTCTTTTCTGGTAGCTGGCACTGTCCTAGACATCTGTGTGAAATGTGATGTCAAAATATTCATTAGTGTTTGAGTTACGCTTGGCTTTGCGAGACGCTAAAACTGATTCCGACGACTTTTGAAATGTCGGAATTAATTTAGTGAAGAACTTGCATTCAATTTTGTTTGCGGAAACGTATAGAATGTTGCAGAAGGCATTCAGTGAGCATTCCTATATCGGAAAGTAATGTTTAGAAGTGGTATAAACAGTTCAATGAAGGCAGAGAACGCATTGAAGACGAAGAGCCCTCTGGTCGACCCTCCACCTCAACCGACGAAACTCACGTCCAAAAAACTAAAGATTTGTTGCTTGCAAACCGTTGATTTACAATTAGAGATATTTCTGTTGATGTTGGAATTTCAAAAGCATCGGTCAATTCCATTTTGGACCTCAAACGCGTCAAATCTCGATTGGTACCAAAAGCATTGAATGCACCAGCACACACTGCAATGATTCTTCGTGACTTTTTCGCCAAAAATGAAACCCATATCGTTCCACAACAACCGTATCCACCTGATTTAGCAGCGCGTGACTTCTGGCTATTCCCTAAACTGAAAAGACCACTCCGGGGACACCGTTTTGAGTCGCGCGCTTTGAAGGCCATCCCTGCCAATGACTTTTTAGCATGCATTGAGGATTGGAAAAAAAGTTGTTGTAAGCGCATTGTGTCCGGATTATTCCAGAGGGGATTATTTTGGAAATAAATTTGGAAGAATAAAGAAAGATTTTTTAAAAAAAAAAAAATTGGTCTTACTTTTTGGCACAGTAGTACGTTCCTTGAAGAGTGATGCATTCATTCTAACTTTCCTCTAACTTTTCGATGCCTTTTTTGTAGAATGATTTGCCTTTGTTCCCAAAAAAGACCTTCACTACTTTATTTGAGCCAAATTTTTTTCTAGAGCTGATTTTCAATGTCTGAAAAAAGCCAATAGTCGCTGGGGGACAAATCTGGAGAGTACGGTGCAAGCAATTCGAAGCGCGATTCATTCAATTTAACCATCGTTTTCATTGACTTCTGACATGGGGCATTGTCTTGATGAAACAGCACTTTTTTTTCTTAATTTCTACTCTCAGTCGATCCAATAATGACGTGCAATATTCGCTATTGATAGTTTTATCTATCTCAAGATAGTCGATGAACAAAATACCATACATGTCCCAAAATACGACTTAAAAATTAAACGACTTAAAATACAAAAAATTAATTTTTGAACTTTTTGGTTTTGAGTCTGTCAACAGTGTTTCCATGTATGTGTTAGACCGGAGACTTATTAAGTGATGTGTTAAATAATCAGCACTGTTTAAATATACGAACTGAAATAAATTTCACTTAATATTTAAAATTTATCGAATGTGTTTAATAATCAATTAGATTATTGATTAATTGCATGAATTTAAAAATAAAAAATTGCGTCTTTGAGATGTTTAGTCTATAAATATCATTGATGATGTAGTTTTATCAGCGTGACTGCGTATAAACTATCTCTATTCAATTCACAAACTAGCTTATACTTAGCTACTTACTACTACTACTACTTACTACTTATACTAGCTTGCACTTAGCAAACACTTTATTTGAAAATTAATAAATGGGATTCATGCAGCCATTCCTTTCTCGCGTTGAAGCAAAATAATTTACAAGGAAATTTCAAGTGGAAGAACAACTCATTCTCACAGAGTAATGCTAAAAGAGGAGTGAATTTATTAGCTAATTACATTGGCCAACATTTTGCCCGAATGCACCTCCATTGAATTATAAGCATTTGCAAATAACCCAATACTGGTGTTTGGCCTAAATAGAAGCAGATTGAATTATCTCCGTTCTACTAATTTGTTATCTAAAATGAAGTTTGCAATTAGTTGAAAATTATAATCACTAAGATGTGTAAAAGTGTGTTGCGTTGCACCTAACAATGACAATGATTTACCAACGCTTATAAATAAGCGCTGAATAGGTTACAAAAGGGATTTTATGAAAAAAAATATTGAAAATCTCGCATTTATGTCAGCAAATTAAAAAAAAAATACTGGCAGAAACATTTATCATACGCTATACTATAGAAATTTATACAAAAAAGAGATCAATCATTGTATACAATGAGTGACCGATAGAAGGAAAGCAAGACAATAATAGAAAAAAAAGGAAGAAAAAAATCATATTCATCTTCTTTTCTTTTTTTCAAGCTTAATTATTGCCAGTAAAGATGACTTTTTCCCCCTATGATCATTTTAACTGCATTATCCTTCTGTATAAAGTTCCGAAAACAATTCATGACCTGATGGCCAATTGCCTAGTTCTCTGGCCTTTGGTACCACAGGCTTCAGGTTACAATCGTGGAGATGGCATGGTTGTTTTGTTAGTGACCCAAAATTCAGGTTAAACAGTAGGTCCCGGTCTAATTAACCTAAAGTGTACATAAAATGACCATAGAGAGAGAAACTAAAACCAAATCGAAAACAATTCTATTTACATTTCATCAGACAGAATTACGATTCATCAATAAAGATTTAGAAAGCAAAATTACCTGTTCTTAAAAACTACAGTAATGAGAAAATATGGTTTTCAGGAGATAAAATAAAAATTTAATGATACAAAGTAATAATCATAATAATTAACTTATTACGTTAAAAACAATCCTCCCTTTCTCTAGATTGGTATCCTTCGATTATGATACTACTATTCAGTTGTATTTTTTTTTATTTTCCACCTGTTATGTTACACAGTACACATGATCATTCCTATGGAGTCTATACAAATCGATAGTATGCGTGGTAGAGGCTTGCAACAGAGCACGCGAACTGCACTCTACTCTGTAGAAGTGCGTACGAGGAGATTCGAAGGATTCTGATGGGGACTTGTCTACCAATCTCTATAACTAATTCGGGAGATGATTTGAGTTGACGATCTATGTCTCTGATATTCAGTTCTAGCTCTAGGTGGCTCGTTAAATATTCTTTGTGATATGGCAACAGGACAAGTTATTGAAGCGCCACGCTACGACAATGAAGGTGAAGCAAATGTGCCAAAAATTATTTGTTATTGCACAAAACTTTTCAGAATTGGTCTACATACCCATCTTTGAACTATTCAATTGAATAAAAGAAAATTAAGGTTCTTTTTCATGACGATGACAATGTGAAAGCATAAATGCTTGCATAACCACAGAGAAACATTTTCCTCCAATGGAATACGCCATCCAATATTGTATCAAGTGCACAGAATATCATAAAGTCTAAGTCTATGTAGGTGAATTCATTTATTCCTTGCATTTGTTGTACAACATGAAAGAATGCGCATAATTTTTTTTACTTTTTATAAGCAGTATGCATATATTGAGCCATCTTTCTGTAATCGTCAATCGTAATTTATGTGCAATAAATGCACGAGATCAAGCTATACGCTAATGCACTGCAGTTATCACTTAAGTCATCCCGTAAAGCAATAAGATCCCCTTTTCGTTCCCTATTCGTGGTATAGTGTGTGATCTTCATGTTAGACACGCACATACATATTTCATGCCGTGCAGCGTTTTTTTTTTTTTCCTCATTTAAATTACGAACTACACATCATTTACATCTAACTATTATTATTCATAATAAATGTTAAAATTTTAACTAAAAATTTGCTTTTACAAATTATTTTATTTATTTATTCCTTCCTTTTTCTTTCAGATGAGTTCTTTCCTTCTGGCAGCAGTTCTTCTGCTGGCCATCTACTTCGAGAATCAAGTTCGATGCGATGTCTCGACTGGTGAGCAATTTATTTTTTTTTCCATTTTCAAATGTCAATGTAATAGAATTAGTGTTTACCAATTAAGTTCTTAGATTTAATTTATTATGTATGGCTCATTTCGTTTCATTCACAGCCATAGATGATGTCTTCCTTATACTTTGCACTAAAATATCAAATTGTAATGAATGCTATGTGCTTTTTTTTTTTTCCTTTTCTTTTTAAGGATAGTTATAATAGCATCGATTCATTCTAATTTACCACTGTAAGTCAATGGATTTTCTGTAACAATACTAAAAGCAGAAGTCAGAGGATCAGCCATTCTTTAAGGTCAATCCAACCTATGCAACCTAAACAGGATATGCGTCTGAAGATACTTTTCAGCAGGGGTAGACCAAAAAATTTCGGACTTGGTAGTCACAAGCCCAAATATTTACTGTTTAAAAACTCCGACTCCTCAGTCGGAGTTTTCTCACAGACTCCCAACTATTGACTCTTTTCCATAAATAAGCATTTTCATAAATAAGTATTTATGGAAAAATAAGCATTTTCTCAAAATATTATATTAATGTCGATAAATAATTCATTTTATTTTGCATTCAGTCCTGTCTTTTAGCCCTAAATGATAAGTACAAATTAATAGTACTCGAGACAGTTTCACTTCCATTTAGAAATGCTACAGTTTAAATTAAAAACCAACTTTCTTCAATCCCAACAGAGAGTGCGCTGCTTAATCTTCATAATCATTTTGCATCGCCTTATTTTCAAACACAATTTTGCCATCACTTGAATATTTACAACTATGCTTGTAGAGTGAAAAAAATTATACGCAAAACAAGCGAGAATATTGATTCGGAACATTTTTAAAAATAATTTGCAGCGCAATTTCCTTCGCGTTGTTTAATTTTAACGAACGAATCCTACGAACAATTGAGTTGAGCTTTTTCATTTTCTTCATTTAATCTTCCCAAATATATCCAAGACTTTATGAAGCAATTTAGTATCGACTTGAAGAATTAAAATTCTGGAGAACACTCTTGGCCGCAAGGGTTCTTCTGCTGAGCGATAACATGGGGGGGGGATTCGTACCATCCTCGTTATGAATAATTGTTTTGGCGGGAAAATAAAAGAGAATCGAATAAAAAAACTGCATTTTTAACTGCTTATTGCTTGTTTGATTAAACGGAAATTAAATTTCTCAAGAGCTCTCTTACAATTGCTTTATGCATAATTTCTTTCAAAAGCTATTAATT
The DNA here is from genome assembly GCA_021605075.1 of Caerostris darwini. Classification (NCBI taxonomy): domain Eukaryota; kingdom Metazoa; phylum Arthropoda; class Arachnida; order Araneae; family Araneidae; genus Caerostris; species Caerostris darwini. The sequence continues at coordinate 78,372 of BPLQ01014196.1, forward strand.
TTTGTTTGCAATGATAAATATGTTTAATTACTCTTGTATATTAATTTAGTTTGGAATGATAATTTTAATAGTTTTTGGCTATCCTTACAAAAGAACATTGAAGTGTTTAATATATTTCCGAAAAAAAAATTAGCTTTAGAAAATTAAGTTTTTATGTACCTTGTATTAGCTTAGCTCATTCAAAATGATCGCTAATAATATTAAGAACTGTTATTATTAGCGTTTAATTATTCAAAATGATAGTTAATTTTTGCTTAAACTCTTTTTGTAAAATTTGTAGAGATATTAAGTGTTTTTGAAAGATAAACACGAAAAAAATATGCAAGCAAATAAGTCATCCCTAAACTTATGCATGCATATATTATAACCGTGCTTCCTCCTACACACTGGCAATAGCACCCCGTGTAGAGTTCAGGAGAGATGATAAGTTGTCCTCGAGATTCTCACCTAAGTGGAAATACGGCGCAACCTGCTCTCCCGCTGGGAAATGTTTAGTTTATAGTATCTCATCAAGAGAGGAAATATATTTAATGCAGTCATGTGTATTAGTTTGCCTATAGACTTTGACCAAGAGAGGAAATATATTTCTCGCATTCTGCGCGTAACTGAGAATCGGATTTTTGGCTTAGAAGTAGAATCCTTCCACTAATCTATAATTATATGTCTTTAAATGTATTACATATTGCACGTCTCTAATTATACGTGTGTGGTTTTGTGCGTATGCAAATAAAGCTGTGAGTTTTCGAATCTGAGTATCAAGTATGACAATCCAATCACACCCAGTTACAACCTGGTTGCCCAACCTGCACACTACAATATATTCACTCCATATTTACAAGCTCGTACATAGATTAATAAATACTTTCCCTCATTAAATAAATATTAATGGAAAATAAGCATTTCCACAAAATATATTAATATCGATAAATAATTCGTTTCATTTTGCATTCAGTCCTGCCTTTTAGCCCTAAATGATAAATACAAATTAACCGTACTCGAGACAGTTTCACTTCCATTTAGAAATGCTTGAGTCTAAATTAAAAACCACCTCTCTTCAATCCCAAACGAGCGTGCTGCTAATCTTCATAATCCTTTTGCATCGTCCTATTTTCAAACACAATTCTGGCATCACTCGAACATTTGCAGCGATGCTTGTAAATTGAAAAAAATTAAATGCAAAACAAGTGAGAATATTGATTCGGGACATTTTTAAAAATAATTTGCAGCGTAATTTCCTCTGCGTTGTTTAATTTTAACGAACGAATCCTACGAGCAATTGAGTTGAACTTTTTTATTTTCTGTATTTAATCTTCCTGAATATATCCAAGACTTTATGAAGCAATTTAGTATCGACTTGAAGAATTAAAATTCTGGAGAGCACTCTTGGCCGCAAGGGTTCTTCTGCTGAACGATAACATGGGGAGGGGGATTCGTACCATCCTCGTTATGAATAATTGTTTTGGCTGGAAAATAAAAGAGAATCGAATAAAAAAAAACTGCATTTTTAACTGCTTATTGCTTGTTTGATTAAACGGAAATTAAATTTCTCAAGAGCTCTCTTACAATTGCTTTATGCATATTTTTTTTTCAAAAGCTATTAATTCTTTTGTTTGTAATGATAAATATATTTAAGTATTCTTACATATTAATTTTAGATTTGAATGATCACTTTAATAGTTTTTGGCTATTCTCTCAAAAGCTATTGAAGTGTTTAATATATTTTGGAGAAAAAAATTAGTTTTAGGACATTAAGTTTTTATGTACCTGGTATTAGCTTAGCTCATTCAAAACGATTGCCAATAATAATATAGAATATTTTTAGTTTTTGATTCAACTCTTTTTGTAACATTTGTAAAAAAAAATATGCAAGTGTTTTTAAGAGATAAATAAGAAAAACGAAAAAAATATGCAAATAAACCATCACTAAACTTATGTATCTATCTATATATATATTGTAACCGTCCTTCCTCCTATACATTAGCAAGAGCGTCCCTTCTAGCATTTAAAAGAAATGGTCAGTCGATCAGTCAGTCGGTCTCGAGACCCTTATCAGAGAGGAAGTACGGCGCAATCTGCGCTTCCGCTAAGAAACGTTTAGTTTATAGTCTCTCATTACGAGAAGAAATATATTTAACGCAACCTGCGTATTCTACAGATTCTCTCCCGGGGAGGAAGTATATTTCGCACACCTTGAACGTAGCTGAGTATCGTGTTTTCGACTTAGAAGTGGAATCCTTCCACGAAACTATAATTATATATCTTTAAATGCATTAAATATTGTTATTTCTCTAATTATATGTGTGTGGTGTTTGCAGCTGGCAATATAGACAGTTATCTTTATGTCTTAAGCAAGGGCTGCACTGACGTTACTCATTTAGCACTACCCAGCGGACCCTTGAAGTTTGAAGATATGCTACGGACGCGAGTCACACTATTCCAGCAATGCTCTACGATCCTATTAGACCGGGACCTCTGGCTTAAAGTGAATTGTGAACCTCTACACATATACATGGCACCGCCGGGACTCGAACCCGAAATCTGTGGTACCGAGCGCCAGAGTGCTAGCCATCAGGCCCCCTGGTTCTCAAACCTGTGCATCAAGTATTTTAATCCAAACTACACTCAGTTACAATCTGGTTGTCTAACCTGCACACTACAATATGTTATTCACTTAAATTTCTAGTTATTTATTATAAGCCTCGATATTCAACTGGCTTTTACAGTCGGGAATGTAACATGACGAATTTATGACACATATGTTGTTGTTGTTTGTTGTTTCTTATCCCACTTGGCTGGCCAAGCCCACGAGCCCGTACGTACTCATGATTGAAGGGGAAGGAAGCAGCTTCTGTTGTGATGGAGCACCCGTAGGTAGAAGCCTGACTTTTGCTCCGTGACGCTCTTACAGTCATAGAAGACCGGGACCTACGGCTTAAAGTGGATTCCGAACCACTACAAACATCCATGGCACCGCCGGGATTCGAACCCGAAACCTGTGGCACCGAGCGCCAGAGCGCTAGACACTCGGCCATTCAGGTCCCAAATTTGCCAACGGCACGCTGTGTTCCCAGGTGGTCACCCACCCAAGTACTGACCGCGCCCAATGATGCTTAACTTCGGTGATCTAACGAGAACCGGTATATTCAGCATGGTACGGCCGTTGGCTATGACACATATAATTTGAGAAAATAAATTAAGAAAAAAAAATTTATTTAATTAGAAATTTTATTAATTTTATTTATGATCAAGTCTTTTGCTGTAGACATCACGTGACAAACTTATTGACATTAAATTGCCAAGTCCTATGCATGCCGTCTTTTATTACTACTCTATGAGTTGGAAAAGTTAATTTTAAAAATTAAAAACGAAAACATCATTTGCTTCATTTAAAATTCACTTAAGTTACTGTGCTCAGTGCACTTAGAGCATGTGCATTTATTTTAAATCTTAAAATATGAACAAGCACATAAAAATATGAATTAATAGAGCTGTCGAATCTTGCTTTTACCTTCTCCTGATTTGATTCGGTTGTTTCGTGATCGAAGATTTTATTCCTTCTCCCCCTATTCAAAAGACGGAAAACTAAACAAAAACAAAGGAAAAGTAGATTCCAATTCGATGAAAACAACAATACACGCGAAATAAACTAAGTTAAGAGTAACGTCTTCGTAAATCCAATAAAGTCATCGAACAATTTTTTTTATTTTTCCTTTTCTTTATTTTTACCTCTAACGATTTCAACTCAAAAACTTAATTGGATTGAAAAAAGGGACCGAAGTTCTTGTTGTTTTCGTCTCCATCTCAAAAATACATTTTTTTATTTATTTTTTGTCGTCATTCTGATGTTTGCCATCAATGTCAGTTGATTGCGATTCTTCTAGGAAAGGGTTTCGCATGCAGTTCAAAGAAATAAATCAATCAAGATTATTGAATAGCAAATCGCAAATTATAGTAAATAGATTTAAGAATTTTTCTGGCTGTCCCAGATAATTTTTTTTTCTTTTTAAAGTTGAATATGGAACATTAGATTCGAAATTAATTTAAGTAAATTTAAACTCCACATGGAGATTCAACAAACATTTTCATTCAGATACAAGAATTTTCATTGCATTTAATGCATATGCGTTTATTTTTATTGACGTTTCATGAGATAGCAGGAAAAGCATTGATTTTAAATTATAGCAAATGGATTTTGATTATTTAAGTTCTAATGTAATCTCGCTTTTTTAACATGAAAACTTATTTATATATTTTATGTCATACTGTAACTCGTTTTAATGTCAATTAATAAGTCTGTAGTGTTTCGAAACTGTCCCATTCTGTGTTTTCTGATAATTAGAATCTTTAAAAAACTGCTTTCTCAAAACAGGATTATATATATTGCCAATATGCCCGATTATTGTGTCCTATAATAAGTCCTGTCCATCGGACGATGTCTAGTTACCTGTTATAAATACTTCTTTAACTCCAAAATGTGTTAAGGTTACAATTGTCTCTTTCCTTGCTTTTAGTGGGGATAAATTCCATTGTCTGTTCATTGTTTAGCTGGAGTTCAAATTGGCTTTGAAATTACTTTAATCTGTAAGGTGTGCATGACCTATTAACGAAATGTTCAGATTTTGAGTTCCTGACACCAGTGTGCAGATTGGCCACTTTCAATAGAAAGCAGTATTCAGAATAGGCCACTCTTATAAAAGCGTCTGGCCACAACAGGGTCAGACACTTGCCGTTCTGTTATTGTATGTATTAAGTTTCTGATCAATGTTGTCTCTGAAGAATATCAATTGTTTTGCTCCTGCAGGATGATACTATATCGGCCATTTATTTGCGTTGTTTTTCTTAACCGACCAGTAACAACCTTTATTATGATTGTACTTGTAGTTTAGAAGGCTTGATTACAGTTTCTTTAATTTAAGATTTTACTTAAGATTACAGTTTCATCTATTCTCTTGGGATACGCTTGTCACTCTGCACCCCTTCAAACTTACCGATCATTCTACACCACAAGTTAACTAGGAATATTTTTATTCGGATCCAATCACTTAGGAGGCCAGAAATAATATGGTTTTTACTATTGTGAAGATACGTATTAATTAATAAAGATATCGTCAAGAATTTTTATAGTATTTTGCGAATTCCCTGTATTTTCCTGGATGTGTATAAACATATTTTTTTATCTGTTTCTGCGTGTATATAAACATATACATGCGATGTATATAAACATATTTATACGTTTATCTTTTACCTATTGTTGTCAGTGTATATGTCATGATATTCATTCATATGTATGAAAAAAATATTATTCATTCATATTTATTCATATGTATGAAAAAATAATATTCATTCATATGTAATTTGCAAAAAATGATATTAGTTCTTATGTATATGAAAAATTGTTCATATTTATTCATTCATATGTATGAAAAAATATTATTCATTCATTCTTATTATTCATATGTAATTTGCAAAAATAATATTAGTTCTATGAAAAGTATTGTTCATTCTGAAAAAATATTATTCATTCATATTTATTCATGAAAAAATAATATTCATTCATATGTAATTTGCAAAAAATGATATTAGTTCTTATGTATGAAAAAAATATTATTCATTCATATGTATGAAAAAGTATTGTTCATTTATATGTGTAAAAGAATATATTTCATTCATATGTATGAAAAAAAAACTATTCATTCATATGTATGAAAAAAATATTATTCATTCATATTTATTCATATGTATGAAAAAATAATATTCATTCATATGTAATTTGCAAAAAATAATATTAGTTCTTATGTATGAAAAAAATATTATTCATTCATATGTATGAAAAAGTATTGTTCATTCATATGTGTGTGTAAAAGAATATATTTCATTCATATGTATGAAAAAAAAACTATTCATTCATATGTATGAAAAAAATATTATTCATTCATATTTATTCATATGTATGAAAAATAATATTCATTCATATGTATATTTATTCATATGTATGAAAAATAATATTAGTTCTTATGTATGAAAAAAATATTATTCATTCATATGTATAAAAAAGTATTGTTCATTCATATGTGTGAAAGAATATATTTCATTCATATGTATGAAAGAAAAACTATTCATTCATATGTATGAAAAAAATATTATTCATACATATGTAAAAAAAAATAGTATCCATTCATATGAATGAAAAGTTATGATCCTCCTGTATATGTCATGGCATTCAGTCTATCTTGCAGGAGGTGTCGACGACTCCATCCCCCTGCTGGCTTCTGGCAAGCGCCAGCACAACATCATGAGGTTCGGCAAGCGCCCCGCCGGCGGCCACAGCCTCATCCACTTCGGAAAGCGAGATGAGGGCTCCGCTTCCATCTGGGACTACCTGGGCCAGAACAGGGACGCCTCCTACAAGCGCGGACACGCCATCATGCGCTTCGGCAAACGGGGACCCGACAGCCACAGCTTCATCCGCTTCGGCCGTTCCGACGATGAAGACAAGAGGAACAGCGGACACTCCATGCTCTACTTCGGAAAGCGGGGAAACGGTCACGCCATGATGTACTTCGGGAAACGAGACGAGTACCCCGAGGACTACGAGGACAAGCGATCCCACGCCATGATCCACTTCGGGAAACGGACGAAGACGAGAACCTGGAAGGCAAGGGCTATCACGCCACCATCCATTTCGGCGGAAGGGACTACGACGGAAATGAGGTAGACAATGCAGAATTCGCCGAATACTGGAGCCCAGAGAAGCTGGAAGCCAAGCGTCAACATAACCTGTTACGATTTGGAAAGAAGGACCAGAAAGGATCTCATGCCATGATCCACTTTGGAAAAAGATCTGCTGAAGACGCCGGTTTGGGAAACCAGTCCAACAAAGGTCTGAACAGAATGAAGAGGGAGGCCACTCGACCCCAAGAGCTCACTCTGGTGCGATATGAAGACCCTGAGGAAGATGTCATCTCGTCCGAAGCGGGTCCAGACTTCTGGAACCCCATGGAAGAACAGCGTTCCGAAGAGGCGTGGGATCCCAGCTACGCAGACTACAGTCACCCAGACAAGAAGGATGGTTCCAAGAATGTCTTCCTGAGATTCGGTTAAGCATCTTTTTACTTAACCCAATAATCTTTGTCCTTTTTTTTTTTCTGTGTCAATTTGAATGTTCCGCTACGTGTCATGAACTGAAGCAGCTCTGAGCTTCAAACAGCATATCGTCTTCTTCTGTAAATACTCTACAAAAAGAAAAAAAATATTCCCCGCCAGTGTCTGAATCTTCTTCGTGTCCATTTTTTCCTGTTGTTGTTTTAATGATTCTGTGTAAGCATTATTTATCGGAACTTGCAATTAAAAAAAAATGAAAAATATAAAAATTGTTGTTGAATGTTCTCCTTATATACATATTTATCTCAAAATCTATTTGTGAACAAATTTATGGATTTCTGTTATATGATTTAAACCAATAAAGGTTACCTCGGAAATGCATTGTATTTTGTCTATTTTTTTTTTGTTAAACTTTCGCCTAATCTATTTCGTTTTCAAAAACACTGCACGAAATATTTCATCAACTAGATCGACGATCTTTCATCTTTACCTTTTACTTTCAACAGTATGGAACACTCACACTATTGGTTTCTTATTATTAAATAAAATATTATTCAAATTTTGATATATCATTCAGTTTATTTTCTTTTAACGCATTATGAAAAGCAAGCATTTTTTTGTCAAAGGTTAATACATGGAAATGCAGTAAAATTTAAGGATAAATAGTTTGCAAAGATTTATTCAGAAAAATATAACAAAATTTCATACCAGTTTTTATAAATAATTGTTTTTTAACTTCATAAACAAAATTTATGCATGTAAATTCTACAGGCGTGTTTACATCAAGGAGTAAAGCTACATTTCCAGCATGATTTTCATTATTCTGATATATTATTATATATTTCATTTATTCAGTGCATGATTTTCATTATTCTGATGCGAATCACTTATCAAATAATGTAATAGTTTTCTTATAATAAAACTCTTTTTCGACACATCTTGCTGACACTCTCAGCAAACATTTTACATGTCATTATTCAACAAAATATACACTCAAGAGCCAAAACATTATGACCACCTGTCAATAACGAGTTGGCCCACCAGTTGGCCATGTCAATAACGCAACACAGCTTCAACCCACCTTGGCATGGATTAATACCCCCACTTAATACCAGTTAAATACCACTTCCATCTGATCACGTGTCTTCCACGTCATCCAGGCGAGTTCATTGCAAAATGCAGGGGTGGTCATAATGTTTTGGCTCTTGAGTGTATTTCATAAAAAAAGTACCAGCACACTTTGCGAAAGCAAGAATAGATTCAGGGGGTTGTTTGGAGACAGATCATTCGATTTCGCTTTGCTCTAATAAAATTTCTTTTTAATTGTAATATTTACAAAATCTTTTAGTAGTAAATTCAAAAAAATTTCCTATTTTTAAATTATAAAAAAATTGAAAAAAAATGATGAAACGGAAAGTTTCGTAATAAATAAGAAATATTTCAATCTGTCAAAAATCATTTTCTATTAAATGAAATTGATTCAGAGTAGATGACACTTAACTAGTTGATTTCGCGATGAACTTCTACATCAAATGAAAAAAAGAAAGAATTATTTTTCATGAAAGACATTTAGAAGTTTAAGCGATTGAAACTGTTCTAAAAATACCCTTAAACGAATGATAGCTTCTTTAAAGGGAACATAATCACAAATTTGTACAAAAAAAAAAATTTGCTCCATTTTTTTTATTGAAACGAAAAGTTACAAAACAAAACTAATTTCTTCTCAAGCAATCTAATTCTATCACTTTAAAAATTACAATTTCTGGCTTTGGAGTAATTTTAATTCTGTCGAATACATTAATTTAATTCTAATACTTAATCCCATAATACCTGTTAACCTGCGATCCTATAACACCTATAATTGTATTTATCCTAAATTGATGAAAAATGAAATCCAATGAAAAGAAGAAATTAAGATTAATTTAGGGAAATTAGAAAATGTATAGAGAGTTAAGAAAATTTAGAAGCAATTTAGAGGGCTTAAATTTAGAGGAATGAAATTAGACAAAGATTTTGTCTAAGTAGCATATTTATTTGATTAAAGATCACGGTGTAAGAATGCGAGGCAAGAGAAATTTTAAATGTGAAATGGTGGATGGTGGTGCATCAATAACTTCGCACGATTTTTAATCAAGTATGCAACCGTGCATGCATGATGCTGTGCAGGTTCCACGTGCCATGTGCCATTGATTGATCAACGTGCATGGAACTCCATTCCACAAAATGGCACATGGAACCTGTACAACATCATGGCAACATCAACATCACATTACGCATGATGTTGTAAGGGTTCCATGTTCCATTTTGTGAAATGGAGTTTCATGCACGTTTGTCAGTCAGATCATCAGCTGCCCGTGCTGGTTGGGAATGATGCTGCGTTTTTAGTCCAATAATGTGCATGTGTGATAGACGTTAGAAAAATATGGCCACGACATCATGTCAACACTCTGTAGAGTACATTGGATAGCAGCGGTATGGGGGCGAGTGTTATCCTGATGAAATATACCCCCTGGAATAGTGATAAAAAATGGCAGCATAACAGGTTCAATCATCTGTATGATGGTGAGTGGAGTAAAGATGGGAGTGCTCCTGTTGTCATAGAAAATGGTACCCCAGACCATAATTCCTGGTGTACACTAATTCCTATGTGTACACTAAGCAGATAGAATGGCGCAAAGCTCTCACCTGGCCTCTTTCTAACCAACACACGGCCGTCGCTATCATCTAAGACCGAAAGGGTTTTCATTTGAAAAACAACACAATGTCTCTAAACAACAACATCTCCACTTTACCCTCCATTGGGCTGTAACTTGACATCAAATTCGTAGGTGGTGAATTGGCGTCAGTAGCATGAACGGCTTGAACAGGCTTGGAGATGTGCATCAAGTAATAGAATTGTTATTATTTGCTGTGTCCCTCTGGTGCCAGAAGAAGATGCTGAAGACGCAGTATGATGTGCTACAACCATGCAGTTAATACAGCGATCGGCTCTCTCAGTACTGGTCCATGTTCAAGCTGACGACTGTCTTCTTCAGACAATACCTTCCTGCGTCTATGCAGCAGACTATCACGCACAATGGACTCACACATTAACTTATTTTGCAATATAAGAAGTATTTATTAACTACATAGATTTGATTTTTTTTTTTTTTTAAGTTTTAAAAAAATGTTATCTTTCAAAAAAAATCATTAATTAATCATTAAAATCATTAATTATTAAAAAATCATTTTCTTAAAATTCATCTCACGCATTAAACATTGCCGTAGTTTGGCAATTTCCACATTCCTGATGTATCGTGAACTTTTGATATCATTTTTAAAATTATTTTAAATTTATAAAAATAAAAATAATGTTAATAAAGGTAAAATTGTGAAATCCATGCAAACATTACGAAAACATTCATAAAAGCTGGCAGTTATGCAAATCATTAAAAAAAAATTTTGATTCTCCGGTCTGATGCCCGCGTGGCTAGCGCTCTGGCACTCGGTACCACGGGTTTCGGATTCGAGTAGCAGAGGTGCTATGGATGTTTGTAGTGGTTCGGAATCCACTTTAAATCGCAAGTTCCGGTCTAACATGATCATAGAGTATTGCTCGCGTCCGTAGCTTATCTTCAAGCTGCACATGTCCCCTGGGTAGTTCTAAATGAGAAACGCCTGTACACCCCCATGTTTATGGCATAAAGATTATTATGGGTCTGAGTATTTGCCAGCTGCAATAGAAAAATATATATTATAATATCATGTCAGCATATTAGTTAAACTAATTTTTTCATATTTTATTATTGCCTGTATTATTTACTTATGCTATTTATTTTTGCCACTGGGAAAAATAACTCTTCAAATAAATCTGTGTGTGGCCTATATGAGACTTTTGTCACAATAATCTCCAAAAAGGATGAAAAGGCGCTCTTCAGTAGCTTCTCTTTATGGTTCCAATTATCCACTTACCATCCATTTCCTCTTTGATAATGAAAAGTGTGTCACAATGGCGACCGCCTTTAAAAGTCAGGACTGTTGACTGTCTTAACTGCTCTTTAGTGGAAATTCATAGAAGGGATTGTTTTCAAAGCTTGGGAATTTCAGTGCGAGGGTCAGGAATCAGCCTTTGTCTTAACCCCCCAACCTCATCTCCTTTTTAAGTGCCATTTTTTTTTAAAAGATAATATGTTTTTGACAACAAAAAAAAAATTACATAGAAATTGTAAAAAAGATTCACGTCTAGCTCGTAATTGACAAAGATTCTGATATATCTTTATACAGGAAAATAGAAAAAAAATTTTTTTTCCAATGGCAGGCTACAAAACGTAATAAAACAAAAAAAAAAAAAAAGAAACAGAACACAAAGAACATGAAAACAACAACGAGAAACGAAAGAAATCACATAGTGACATGTTTAACCCATAAGGGCCCTAGCCTCCCAGTATCGACCCTACACAGTAGAGGAAGCAAGTGCAGGGCAGACTGGAAGGTGAGATGAATCCATGTCCTCTCCAAGACTGCAGAGCGTGCATTTTGGGCTTGCAAATATTTTCATACGAAAAAGACGACTGGCCATACAAATAGAAAACATTGATCGACATATTTTCTTAATGTATAAATTATATGTATATTAAATAAAGGTGATCTTGTTCCATATTTTAATCTTTTTTCAAAATCTTAATATCTTTATTAAAAAATACCTATTAAATCTCTTAAATCGAAATGAAAACATATGATGGGCCGACCTTTACATTTCCTATAATGCAGGAGTAGGCATAGGCCAAATCAACCGGAGCCTCATACAGGTTCTAAATTTCTTTTGGGGCCATGATATATATTTTTAATAAAAATAAATACAACAGCTAATTTATATTTAACTTGATTAAAAACAAACAGAAAATATGAATTAAAATAATAATAAATGCAAAATTTTTATAAAATAAAGACAATTAAAAAAAAATTTACTGAAATTAAAATATTGAATAATCATAAGGTCAATCGATTTTCCTTTGACAATGTTTTAAAAATTTGGTATGTAAGTTGTCAAGAATGTTTGTGACCATTCTTTAAGATGCTTATCACTCTGCCATGAGCAATATTTTGACTTGAGAAACATCATGATAGCATCACAACATGATAAACATCATGGTCTCATTCACAGGAATATATTGTACCAAAAAATTGATAATAGTCGGCAAGTTGCTTTCTTTAAGTTAGATTGCTTTGTTTACTGCACCAATTTTCAAAATTCAATCAGGTAATGAGATTTGTAATGCCTGATCCTTATTTATTTTTTATTTCTCTCGATGTTTTTTTTTTCTTTCTTTCTAATGCAGCTGGCAAACACAGACAGCTTGGTCTTAGATGCCTTAAAGCAAGCGCTGCACAGACGTACTCACTTTGCATTACCCAGGGAGCGCGTGTAACTTGAAGATAAGCCACGGACGCGGAGTAACAATGCCCCCGCAACGCTCTACGATCCTATTAGGACCGGGACTTACGGTTTAAAGTGGATTCCGGAACCACTACAAACATCCATGGCACCGCCGGGACTCGAATCCGAAACCTCTAGTACCTAGCACCAGAGCGCTATCCACTAGACCATTCAGGCCCATTTCTCTCGATGTTGTGTTAGGTAAAATATTAGATCTGAAAGTCGAAACCCATCCTGAATAACACCAATTGCAAATGGATTCAGAAAAAAAAACATAAATGCAGATTTGATACATGTTTCTGTGTGAAAGCAGTATAAATAAGTGTCCTCACAACACACTATTCTTCATTATAAAGTAAAACACCAAACTCGTGTAACTGGACTCAAATTATAAATTTCACAGAAAGATACATTTGTCACGTTCTTAGCTGGTCAATCATGCAGTTATTTCCAGAAGTTCCCTTTAAGTGATTGATGCAAATTGCTTTTATTTACTTCGCAGTTCACATAATACACATAAGCTGATGATTACAATAAAACACTGTCAATTACCAGAACGAGACTTTTTTTTTCATTTCAAGGCCTGAAATATTCTCCAAATAAATCAACAAAACGTCTCAGTTCTTCAAATCTAGTTTCAAAATTCGTTACAGCTCTTCAATCTTTTCTTGATATTCATTCATTTTATCTTCCACCATATTGACATTATACATTAAACGACATAAATTTTTAATAGATATAAAAAATGGACATAAATTATTAATGGATATTGACATTTGACATCAAACGACATAAATTTTTAGATGTTTTTGACTTCAAATCATTTTCGTTTTGGAATTCAATATAAGAATACTCTGTCCTTCGGAATAGCATTTAAAGAAAAAGCCGCATTTGCTCCTATTGCTGTGTAAGGTATGCAGGTGAAACATTCGTACATTTTTATCAGTAGGTTTCTACTTACAGTATGAAGGGTATAAATAATAGCTAAATTCTAAACTTTCTAGAAATGGTACAAAGTTAATATAATTTAAGAACCGACACAGAATTCCAAAAAGGAATGATGGATTTACCTTCGCTTAGAGATTGGATTTATTTGAATCGGGGAAAAAAATTTAATGTTTACGACGCGCGAAGGAATGGACTTCTTAACACTTTCGGTGTCAAATTCATGCCGGAGCGTGATCTGGTGTCAACGCTCAAGAGCCGATTACGCGTCAGCGCGTGGGGTGAAGCGATGTCTCAGTGAACAGTCACTCGTTTGCATGAGAAGAGTGGCATTAATTTGAAATGTACAGCTTTATTAATTAAAAAAAAAACTCTTGTAGCACAGATTGTAGAGACGATAGCTGTGCAGGGCCTTCACATCCAAAAAAAAAGAAAGAAAGAAAGAAAGAAAAAGAAAACTTCAATCTATAAGACTCTAACAGGCAGTGAAATTGTACATCTTTATGTAATTTTCGAACGAGCACATGAGTGATGTTAGTTATGAAGAATTCCTTCCTCCCCTAGGTGTGCATTAATATCATTGTAATCGACTTACAATAATTCCTTTATGTTAAATGTTTAATAGCGATAAAGTATCACACAAAAAATATATTTTGCCACTTATTTTCATTATTTTGTTTGATTTTTACACATCATGAGCTAACGCGTAATGTGGGGCTTAGGAAAGGTTTTTACGTTTAATGCCTACCACGCGCTGAAGCATAGTCAAAATATTCTGTCAGAAAAGGCCTAAAATATCAGTTAGTAATTAATATATACACATAATCATGATTCATTTTTATTTTTTAATCCTATTCGTTATAGAAAGTAAGTTGCTTTTCAATTTATTCGTAAGTAATAAAAACCCTTTTCTACTGCGGTCATTAAGGGGCCTGAATGGCCGAGTGGCTAGCACTCTGGCGCTCGGTACCACAGGTTTCGGGTTCGAGTCCCGGCGGGGCCATGGATGTTTGTAGTGGTTCGGAATCCACTTTAAACCGTAGCTCCCGGTCCTAATAAAGTCGTAGAGCGTTGCGGGGGCATTGTTACTCCGTGGCTTATCTTCAAGTTACACGCGCCCCCTGGGTAATGCAAAGTGAGTAACATCTGTGCAGAGCTTGCCTTAAGGCATCCAAGACCGAGCTGTCTAAGTGTTTACCAGCTGCATTGGAACAAAAAAAAAACTGCGGTCATTAACTATCAACATGTTCTCACATGACCTGCAGTGAAAGTGTTAAAATCCGGGCATAAAATACAACCCAATGACACACACAGTCGAGTGACAACCGCAGCAAGGATGGATGCTTAATAAGCATTCTTTGCTTTTCAGCAAATTATAAAAAGAATGCATCCTTAGCAAACCGTTTATAAAACTCGGTGTCATTTACACATAATTATTTGAATTATATTGCGAAAAGAACAATTCTCGCACTCGTGTCGCCCTCTATGGAGCGTTTGAGTTAATAATCTGAAGTAATCCACCTTTAAATTGTGTAAATTTTTAAAGTTTAGCATCCGACAATCCATAGTTTTGAGAAATCAGCAGCCCTTTTAGGCCCTTCAGCGTTGAAATAATGTCTAAGTAGTAACTTTTATGTACATAATTTTACACAATAACGTTCGTGTAAAAATGGAATTATTAATAACACCACTACTGTATTAATATTAATAACACAACTATACATTATCTATATTAATATTATTAAATATCGGACTCGTTTTCCAATAATAATGTGTACACCTAGCTTTCAAACGGGCTGAAGTTTAAATCTTCTCTCAGCTTCCAGTGAATGCGGTTTTTTTTTAATACGCTTTTATTAGCTTCACCTGTATGTTTGTATGTATGTATGTAACTGGCTTTTTCCCCTGGATATCTGTTTCTCCTCATATACACTATTTAAGCTGAAAAGAAACATTTACAGGCATATTTCACAAAGAAAACAGTTGTTTCACCTGAATGTTTGTTTGTCTGTTAAACTAAAAAGTAAAAAATAAATTAATAGTTTAAAAAAACTAAAAAACACGCTTTTAGAGTTTAAAAAAAAAAATCACGCTTTTAGAGTTTATCAAACTAAAAAGTAAAAAATTAATTAATAGTTTAAAAAACTAAAAAAACACGCTTTTAGAGTTAATCAAATTAAAAAGTAAAAAATAATTGTTAACATAAGAATAAAATGACTGACGAGAAAATGAATGTCACTGTTCTAAAAGCGTGGGGTGCTTTGTATGACATTTAAAACTAACTCTGCATTTCGGAATGAAACTAGTGAAAAATTATAACGATTGATATTGAGCATCCCACGATTTTAGAACAGTGACATTCATTTTCTCGTCAGTAATTTTATTCTTATGTTAACAATTATTTTTTACTTTTTAATTTGATTAACTCTAAAAGCGTGTTTTTTAGTTTTTTTAAACTATTAATTTTTTTTTTTTTTTTTTTTTCAGAAAATGGAGACTCGGTCGCCATTTTGGCAGCATCTAAAGTATAGGCATCAGGCCAATACTGGAAAATTTCAGTGATTTTATATTATATGGCATGCATATATGTAACAATTACGTACAACTAAAAAGTTCTCCCGGAATACAAAGTGCACCTTTCACGGGCCATTCGTGAGCAGTTCGTGGTATTATGTAAGTGAAGCACAAACAAACTCCTTACCCCCACATATATTTAAAAAGAAAATTGAATATATACCATTTAGGTTAAAAGCATTATTGACGAATTTAAAGGCATTAATAATAATTTATAAGCTGTGCTCTGTCAAAATAGTCATACAACATACAGTTTCACTCCCATATTGCAGAAATCTGGCTTGATTTCTTTCTAGTGATGATGGCGGTTTTAAGTTTAAAAAAAAAAAAAAAAAAAAAAAACATTTATTTTTAAATAGATTATCAAGATTCATATTTCTTTAACATGCAGACCATAAATAGGTTTAGAAACACTGTAGATAGTTTTATTTCTAGCTCAAATTCCAATTAAAAATGCTTAGTTTAAAATGTTTTCTTTTTCTTTGAAGAAATTTAAAAAACTTTGAAAAATAATAATAATAATAAAAATAATAAATATATAAATGATAATTCACACTTTTTATCAAAAATATTTAACGATTTTAATATTCAGTGACTTTTTCACTGTGACACGTAAAAATAAATATTTTTATTTACTTAAATGTTGATAAAACAAAATATACAAAAATATCTTTTTTCTTTGTTGCCTATTTTCATTGTATAACTCTTATAGTTAAATGAAGATGGCGCCACAAACTGCGACTGATCTAAGTAAGTTGTGACGTAAAAATGTTAACATTTCAAAAATATGGAATAGTGACTTGCAATGCATTGCATTTGGTAAAAATGTGACATAAATTTAAAAAATTTTGCATTTTGATAGTCAGAATTGTGATGGAGAACTCTTATAAAGAATGACTTTCAAAAGGAAGATGAATAAAAAATAAGGGAAAGCTAAAGTGACTGAAGCAGATAAAAGAGACAAAATGAATGGATGAAAAATTCAGTAAACTGAAAATTACGTTGCCGATGATTTAGCAGCTAAATCAGAAGTTCATTGTGGTACCGAGCGCTAGCCACTCGGCCATTCAGGCCCTATTTTTAATGTTAAACAATGTAAAGTCATTGTTGGAACTTGCATAGAATTCAAAAATTCGGTGGGAAAATGAACATTTTGATTTTCATCAACCATTGAATTGATTGATTTATATATTATTTCCTAGTCAAGAATGTTGTTGTGAATTTTTTTTTTTTCTCATTTCTAAAATGGCTCTTTCGAATAATCAAATTGAATTTGAGTAATTTTTTTCAATTATCAACTATTAATGTTGACGATATTACATAAATTATGGGGCATGAATGGCCGAGTGTCTAGCGCTCGATGCAACAGGTTTCGGGTTCGACTCCCGGCGCTGCCATGGATGTTTGTAATGGTTCGGAATCCACTTAAAGCCGCAGGTCCATGTCTCATAGGACTGTAACAGGGTCACAGAGTCAAATCAGACTTCTACCTACGGGTGCTCCATCACAACAGAAGGTCCCCCTCCCTTTCCCTTGAACCATGAGTCCATACGTATTTGTTGGCTTGGTCTAGATGACTACCAAGTGGATAAGTAACATCAATTTCTTGACTTCTGACAGTAGTACTTTCTTCACTCGAGGTTAAAGAGATGATTACTTCAAACATGCATCGATTTCTTCAACTGGAGTTATTTTTGAAATAAATTGCAGCGCTTGCTGAAACTTTCCGTAAAACCTCCTATTTATTGTGAATTACCTCGTAGATGTTCTAGTGATCTATGTAATGCATCGAACTACTTTTTATGTGCCATTGCACATTCTTCCCAAATGATTACTTCAACCTATTTTAAATGTTTAGTCCACATGGTCTTGAGCAACGGGCGTACCGATTACGGAGTTCCTATGGGGGTTTAAGAACCACGAAAACCTCCGCGTCTTAAAGTTAGTTTAAAAAAATCTGCACTATTGAAGTTGCTTAAATTAAAAGAGTAACAATATTAAAGAAAAACAAAAGAATTTAAAACAAGTAATATGAAAAAAAAAATGTCAATTCTTACTTTTTTCATACTATATTGCAGAAAGTTCTTTATAAATAATTTTCATTCATTTCTTTAAGTTTATCTGGCGCCATCTATTGGTAGATATAAGCAACTTAAATCTAAAAGAAACTAAAATTAATTAATTAAATTTAATTATTGAATTAATATTGGAAAAAACTG
Source organism: Caerostris darwini (assembly GCA_021605075.1). Classification (NCBI taxonomy): domain Eukaryota; kingdom Metazoa; phylum Arthropoda; class Arachnida; order Araneae; family Araneidae; genus Caerostris; species Caerostris darwini. The sequence continues at coordinate 96,627 of BPLQ01014196.1, forward strand.
CATTAACATCCAGTGTCATCCCCTACAAGATTAAAAAAAATGTATTTGAACTGGAGTGGATGAATAAGAAGTATTTTATGAACGATTGAAAATTTGAACAAGATATATATAGGGAGAGTGTCAGCTAATAGAAGGAATTGAAAAAACATCTCCTGCTTGAGAACAATTAAAGCAGGAGATCGATAAAGCTGTAGCTATCAGTACAATTATGTGTCCGTTCCCCAATGTCCCCCTCCCAAAAAAAAAATTTAGAATTAAAATTTCAAATTTTAAATAAATTAAAAATAATATAAAATACATAAAAATAAAACAATAACAAATCAAAATACAAAATTGCAAAGCATAACGAATTGAGGAATTCTCGTTCAGCAACATTTAATGGCTGTTTTCTCGTATTGATGTTGCAGCAATTACAAATGATGCCAATGCAAGCCCAATCTCTTTTTCTGGCGCCTATTTTGGCCAACATTACGCTTATCGAAAACAGTCTTGTACTTCCTGCTCCATCCAAATTGATTACTACACTAAATCCTCTGTAGATATGATCTATGATGAAATCATAAGATCGTTGACTTTCTGTTAACAATGTTTGTTTTGAGCGATTCACTGCAATAATTCATCAACATTGTAATGGAAATCAACGCATCGTTTCCATTCCGAATTCAACTTAACTTCCGTTGCTCATTGATATGCATTCAATGATATACATATATATTGTCTTCCAATAGAATGTGCTTGATTAAATATCTCTCCATTGAACTCGATATTAAATTCCGAATGAACTTATATTATAATTTCTTTTTTCTTTCTAATGCAGCTGGCAAACAGACACCTTGGTGTTGGATGCCTTAAGGCAAGTGCTACACAGACGTACTCACTTTGCGTTACCTAGGGGGCGCGTGTAACTTGAAGATAAGCCAAGGACGCGGAGTAACAATGCCCTCGCAAGCTCTACGATCCTATTAGACCGGTGCCTACTTTTTAAAGTGGATTTCGAACCACTACAAACAACCCTGGCACCGCCGGGACTCGAACCCGAAACCTGTGGTACCGAGCGCCAGAGCGCTAGCCACTCGGCTATTCAGGTCCCACTTATATTATAATAAATTATAATATAAATTATATTGTTATAAAATATTTAATTTAACAAATATTACTTTGTTGTTGTTGTTTATTCCATTTGACCGTCAGCAACCTCTAGACCAACTCCATGAGCTTGTTTATTCTCATGGAAGGAGTGAAGAGGGGGGGGCAGCTTATGCAGTGATGAAGCACCCGTAGGTAGAAGTCTGACTGAAGAAGCATGGAAGTGTTTCCCAGGAGAGCGTTTTAGGGTGAAATACCCTATATTTGAGTATCGTATGGGAGAAAACCTGGAAACTCCCACCAGGTAGTATGATTCATGAGGCAAGAGGCTAAATATCACAAACGCCATCGAGTCTCCTCGTTTTTTGAAACAGGGTTTAGTACAAAAAAGCCGACAGCGGATTGAACCTCAATCCTAATGCTCACCATCGGCGCACGTTCCCACTGAACCACGAGTCAGGCTAAAAATAACATTAAATATTGTCACAAAAACCACGCTAAATGTAAGTTTGTTGTTGTTGTTTCTTATCCGTACTTGGTAGACATCTAGACCCCGTGTGGTCTCATAGTTGAAGGAAAAGGGGGCGGTTTGTGTTTGGGAGGGAGCGCGCATGGGTAGAAGTCTAACTTGGCTCCATGAAGTTGACTTTTGTACGGTGTAGAGTTGTCAGCCCTACACCCAGTGCTCTGCTGTCATATTAGACCGGGACCTACGGATTAAAGTGGATTCCGAACCACTACAAACATCCATGGCACCGTCGGAATTCGAACCCGAAACTTGTGGCACCGAGCAGTAGTCACTCGGCCACTCAGGCCTAATTGCAAGCTTGGTTTGTCCGTATGAGCCGCTGTATCTCCGAAAACAACCTGTGCAGTTCCAAATACTATTCTTTTTTATTGATAGGGGTGGAGAAATACCATATCCTATAACCCCTTTGGTGTTAGAGAATTATAGTTTAAAGGCAGGGACTAATCACCCTTGCGTTTGTTAAATGCACAGTCCAGTCACATTAATGTGACCACCTGTCAAAAGCCAGAATAACCACTTTTGGCAGGGCAGACCGCTGCGAGACGTGCAGGAAGAGAATCAAATAGGTTTCTGAAGATGTTCACTGGGATGTTGAGCCATGCCGACTCCAGTGCCGTGGCCAGCTGCACTAGATTACGCGGTTGAGGATCCATGGCTCGAACAACCCGATCGAGGTGGTCCCACAGATTCTCGATTGGGTTTAAATCCGGTGAGTTTGCTGGCCAGGGCAGTACGGTAAACTCATCCTGGTGCTCTTCGAACCACGCACATACACTGCGAGCTGTATGATACCTCGCATTGTCCTGCTAGTAGATGCCATCATTCTGTAGGTGTGGATATGGTCCGCAAGGACAGGTGCGCAGTGGTGCTGATCCATCGTGCCTTTCACAATGATGAGTGCACCCAGTGAATGCCAGGAAAACATTCCCCAAACCATAATGTTCCCTCCTCCAGCTTGGATCCTTCCGGCAATTGTTGCAGGGTGTTTGCTTTCAGACGTTTCACGCCATATACGCCAACGTCCATCTGTCCGATGGAGCATAAAACGTGATTCATCGGAAAAAGGCACCTATCGCCACTCTGTGGACGTCCAATTTTGGTACTGGTGTGCAAATTCCAGCCTTCGTCGCCGATGAACAGCAGTCAGCATAGGTGCATTAACCAGGCGTCTGCTGCGGAGACCCATACGCAGCAACCTTCGCTGAACCGTTGTTGAGGATACACTCTTGGAAGCCCCTTCGTTCATCTGGCCGGTGAGTTGCTCAACAGTTACACGTCTATTCGCCCGAACGCATCTCCGTAGCCTTCGTTCGCCTCTGTCATCTATAGCCCGTGGTGCACCACATGTGCCACACCGCTGAGTTTGGATAGTGCCATTTTGTCATGCACGGTATACTTTTACCACGGCGGCACGCGAACAGGTCACAAAATTAGCCGTTTCCGAAATGCTTCCACCCTTGGCCCGAAAGCCAATAATCATGGCCTTTTGGACGTCGGATAAATCGCTACGTTTCTGCATTACGTCAACGATTGAAATGCTTTCCAGTGCCCTTGGATATCCTTTATATACACTCCACTGCAATGTGCTGCCACCTGCCTTTTGTGATTGGTTATTTCACGTTGATGTCGAAAGTAGGTGGCGGTCACATTAATGTGACTGGACTGTGTATATTGATATGTATTTTGCTCCTGTATTGTGTTTTATTACATAGATTTTATTAATAACTTTCCAATTATGTTTATAATATGATTAAAGAGAAGGTAATAACGTCTTTTGTAATGCGTAAATTTCCTATTTATCTGTTTTCCTCTTGCATTTAGAGTATTATCAATTTTATCACAAAACCGATATTTTCACTGTAGTTGAAATCTGCTATTTATTGGATGGATCGACACAATAAAGATTATCACGCTGCGAAGTACTTGAAATGTCCCACTAACTATCATGAAGTCCACACATAAAAACAATTCCAGCAAGAACGCTGTTTGGAATCATTTTTATTTGACGTGTGGATCTTATTCAATTTCAGCAAAATACGGAAGAAGTTATTTGCCGTTTAGTTATTTTGAATGACATAACTAAAATTTACATTTTGCTTTCTTCACAAGGTTTGCAACAAAGTGTTCGATTTATCAAGTTTTTGTCTTTACTATTCTTGTACACCGGATCAATAAATGATATGTGAGTGTTCATTGCAATAGATGGGATATCTTTTTTTTTTTTTGTCGATGGATTTATGTGTCTTTCAAAATCGAATTGGGATATTACTACTATTGGGATACTACCCTATACTAAGTTTAAAGTATAATAAACATACTTTGAATCAATATGTAACACTATTCTAATCAGGAATAATGAGGGACAATAATAAGTGTAAATTAAGATAATTTGTCTTTTAAGAATAAGTTATTTCTTTATAAACTTCTGCGTTTTCTCTCATATTCTATGTCTGCATAAAATTTTCTCACTTCGTCTTCCAACATAAAGTAATTTAGCTTTTCTTGAATATGAATATATTATTACTTTTAATATTACTATTGACTTTAAATTTTCATACTTTGAAATGTTTTGTTTTTTTAATGAATAAGAATCATGGAATTATTAATAAAATTATTTCGCATATTTTGATATTCAATGAACAAAATGTATAAACTAAAGAGTAAGGTATAATTATGATAAATATACTAATGTTCTTCTTCTTCTTCATTGGCGCAACAGCCCCATGGTGGGACAAGGCCGACTACCTACTGGCAGCTTTCGGGAAAAGAGATGTCTTTTTACGGGGTAGGGTTATCAGCCCTGAGCCCAACGCTCCACAGTCACATTAGAACGGACTTTGAATCAGAATTAAAATTATTCGAAGCAGACATAATGAGGGACAATAATAAATGTAAATTGAGATAATTTGTCTTTTAAGAATAAGTTATTTCTTTATAAACTTCTGTGTTTTCTGTCATCTTTTTTTTTTCCATGTATAAACTTCTGTGATTACGTTTCCTGTTACATTACGTTAACGAATTCCTAAACCGAAAGAAGAAGATGTTTGTCAAATTTAGGACAATATTAAATTAACAAATATTAACCAGTAATATTATCAAATTAACCAGTGTAATAGATTCAATAATGCAATCTCAGCGCTTTCATGTGGAATTATCTGAAACAATCAAAGGAAAAGTTTTGAGCAGGATTTTTGTTTTAAAAATTTACAAAATACTACTAAAAATAATAATGTGAGCGAACTCACACGAACTTCGGGTGAGTTCTTAGGAGCACTGACAGGAGAAAAATAATTCCTATTTTTATAATTTTTTATAGATAACAAGATGTTTACTACAAAATTTATCTGTAAAAGTTATCTTACAAGTTTTATCTTTAAAAATTGATATGATTTCACCAGAATAATCATCAGCGCGGAGGTTTAAGATGTCTCTGGTTTTTAAAAAAAACTATGATGATTTGACTGAATCTATATGCCTTCCTCGAAATTATCCAATAGGTTTATGGTAGTCAAATTGTATTTAAACAAGTTTTAAAGCCTGGTTCAAATCCGCTTGTTGGTAAGTTAAAATATCCCTGTTTTCAAAAATGAGAAGATTCAATGGCGATTGCAACAAAGGGCGCAAAAATGTCTGGCATCGACTCAGGCTGCCTGATGGGAGTTTTGATGGTTTCCTACCTTAAGACAGGCAGATATGGGACAGTTGCCCTTAAATATCTTCTCGTTAGGCAAATACCTTGTCATTATTGTCTATTATTGATCTATTCGAGGCATATTTCGATCCGGGGTCTCCAAACTTTTTAATCTAAGAGCCATATTGACTCCTCCACCAATTGTTAAGGGCCGAGCCGAACTAGCTCCTTATACCAAGATAATGTAGTTTTCAATTACACGCAAATTTTCGCTTTAGGACTATCAGACGTGTGATGTATTTAAAACGCGGGGGTGGATCGTTTTTTTTTTTCCTCCTTCAGAACAAATCTACGTGTACTTACTTATCTGTGGAACTTCTTCATTGTCTCAACAACCCCATGGTGGGCCAAAGCCGTCTGCTTACCAGCAGATTTCGAGACAGATGTTTTCTTTTTACGGCAAAGAGGTTAAAGTGGATTCCGAACCACCTCAAACATCCATGAAACCTCTAGGACTCCAATCCGAAACTTGTGGCACCGAGCGCTAGAGCGCTAGATCACAAGATCGGTAGAAATATCCATCTCCAAATTGAAATATACAAAAACTATTAAAAGTTCCCATGTAAAGATGAACATTTGAAGTCGTTGCAAGTTTACTAGTCGTTCCAATAGTAAAGTTGCGCAAACATTGGTCTCTGTGAAAGGTACAGCTATATAAATCTCATGAATCCTGATTATAATGGCGGCCTGATGGCCAATTGGCAAGCGCTCTGGCCTTTGATACCACAGGCTTCAGATTGGAATCTTGGTCGTGGCATGGATGCTTGTTAGTGATTTAACGTTGATCACGTTAAACTGTAGGTCTCGGTCTAATTAGCCCAAAGTGTACTCAAAATGATCATAGAGTGACGAACCAAACCAAACCTAATTGTAATGTTTCATTTTATTACTTGAATTAACTGTGCACTCCATTTGTTGTATGTGTTTAAACACATGCCCCTATCATTAATTACCGTGTTCAGTTTCCTTATGCCAGTTACTGTTTTTTAATTGATCGTTACATAAAAACATCTGATAATTATCTCGTATGATTTGCTTACATTGTAAATTTTACAATGTAAGCAAATCATATGAGATAATATATACGAATCATACGAGATAATCAATATAATAAGTCGAATAATATAATAAATCACAATATAATTGAGATCCATCAATAGTGTCTCACAGAACTGATGGATCTCACTGTTCTATGTTGGCACGCGGACCGTAATTTGGAGATCTGGGCTTTAGGGGAACATGACGCCCACTCATGTGCAACAACAATTAAAAAGTTCTGAGAAAAATCGCATGCTTATTTATAAACGTCATGATTGAAAAACTTACGAGTGATTTAGTGACACGTAAAATTTCGTATAAGGGCCATCACATTCCACCTAGCCGTTCCCAATTGGATTGCAATGGGCTTTAAATCTTTCCTGGGGAGTCTGCCCATTAGAATGAAGAAACTTGCGCAAACCAAGAGATAACTATATCATGAATAGCCTATATATTTCAGTGTTGTAAGATAGAGTTGGAAAACATCAAATTTCTTTACTGCTATTGATGGATTAGCATAAATCTTCTGTGACTGTAATAAGGTTTCTTCATAGAAGCTTTTTAATTTGCAAAAAAAACATCTATTTCGAAAAAGAATGGATTCCCAACTGTAACATCATTTGCATCAGCGCAACTGGTGTCCTTCTACCACACTTTTTCTCCTTTTATTTCTCTGTAATAAGCAGTTCATCTTAAGCTTTTTGACGCATACCTGTTTTATTTAAAGAAAAAGAACGAAATGAAAAGAAAAGAAATCACAATAGGAACAGTAACAGTGATGCAATCACAATCCTGATACGAGTGCTACGAGATGCATTGCGTGATTGGAACTTATTATCTATGAAATTATGGGCATTGTTTTGGGTAGCAGGGTTTTTCGTATGTTTGATCAGTTTTTTGGTAAATTAAAATTAAAATTAAAAATATTAAAAATTAATTAAAGTTAAATACAAATTAAAATTATAAAAAAATATAAAAATTAAAATTAAAAATATATAACAATATAAAAAATTCAATAAAAATTAAAATTAAAAATATATAATAATATAAAAATTAATTAAAGTTAAATACAAATTAAAATTATAAAAAACTATAAAAATTAATTAAAAATTAAAATTAAAAATATATAACAATATAAAAAATTCAATAAAAATTAAAATTAAAAATATATAATAATATAAAAAATTCAATAAACATAAAAATTAAAAATATATAAAAATATAAAAAATTCAGTAAAAATTAAAATTAATAATCTATAAAAGTATAAAAAAATTCAATAAAAATTAAAAGTGACAATATATATACTCATGTCCATAAATTAAGGATAATTCAGAATCACACAGAAATTGAACTCTAAAATAAAAATTTCACCTGTAGAATTATCACACACATCTTGAAGAAGAATATGCAAATTACAGGAAACCACCAGATGGCGCGGATAGTACGTTACAATGACGAGAGTGTAAGAGAGGGATATATAAGGAATGGTGGCAAAGAAGTAAAATTGTTCACAAGCGCTTTAAAAGCCTTTCATTGCAATAACCGCATAGTTATGGCACAAAGGAAGCATTTGGATGATTTTTTACGTGGTAGAATTATCGGACGACTGGAATGGGGACGTACCCAGCTGGAAGTATCCGAGGAACTTGGAATCGCCCAGAGTGTCCTCTACAGGCTTTGGCAACGATTCCAAGATTATGGTAATGTGAGTAGATGTTACAGCACAGGTCGCCCTCGAGTTACAACGCTAAATGAGGACCGGTATTTAGCAGTTACTGCCAAAAGAAACAGACGGAGCACAGCATCAGACCTGTCTCGTCAGCTCTCTTCAGTTACCGGTACGACAATTTCAAGGCAGACCGTGTACAGACGCTTAGGGCACATTGGTCTATATGCTTGTAGGCCTGTCAGATGTGTTCCACTTACCGCAACTCACTGTCGCCTGCGATTAACCTGGAGTAGAGAGCATGCATTGTGTACACCGCAACAGTGGTCTTGTGTGATGTTTTCTGACGAGTCCAGGTTTAGTTTGCAGTCTGATTCTCGCCGGACTTTCATATGGAGAGCGCCAGGTACCCGTTACCACCAAGAGAACACCATTGAACGACACCGTTACGGTGGTACAGGATGGCTCGTTTGGGGAGGAATTATTCTTGGTTCCAGAACTGGCCTGCATGTTCAGAGTGTAACGATGACAGGCCACATCTATCGGGATGTCATTCTGGAACAACATGTACGTTTGTTTCGGGGCGCCATGGGTGCTGAATTTCTGTTTATGGATGACAACGCCCGTCCTCACCGTGCAAACATTGTAGATGAATGCCTTCAATTGGAGGATATCACCCGTATGGATTGGCCAGCATACTCACCGGACTTGAATCCAATAGAGCATGTGTGGGATATGCTTGGCCGACGAATTGCAGCCCGTCAACCCCGTCCCATTTGCCAACCGGAACTTCGGAGGGCATTGCTTGATGAGTGGTGTAATATTCCCCAAGATCAGATTGATAATTTGATACTCAGCATGCCTAGGCGTTGTAAGGCCTGTATTGCATCGTCCGGGAGACATACTCCATATTAACCATCATACTAACCATGTTATACTGTTTTTTGTAAATAGGTTCTTTTTTGAAATTTGCCCCAGGGAGTAAAAATCGCAATTTTTATTAATTATGTCAAACATATAGCATCGTTTTTTGCTCTTTACCTTTTGTTTAATAAATAGACTTTACAAATAAGTCAAATTTGTTTTGCTTCTGTCTCTTTCTTTGCCTGAACTTCATTATCCTTAATTTATGGACATGAGTGTATATATCAATATAAAAATTCAATAAATATTTAAATTTAAAAAATATAAAAAAAAAATATTAACTAAATTTAATTATTAAAATAACTTTTTTAATTTCTTTAGTTTTATTTATAACAAAAAAAAGTTCTTGATCTAAAAATTTAGTGCAAATTCATGATAAAGGAACAGTTTGTCGATTTTTAGTATCATGAAATGGACGTTGGATATCATAGATTGCAAATTAAGTTCACACATTGAAAAATTCCAAATACTTTGACCTACTTTTTAATCTGTTTGAATAGAATTTGCTCTGAAAAATGAGTAACAAACTGATAAGCATCTATACACAAAGAAACTGCAAATATTGCATTATTTTCCGGAAATAAACGAACGGTTCGACAGCGATTCGATCGAATCAGTGAATGAGTCCTAAAACACGGTGAACCCGTTCATCAACCCGTTTCTCCATCTAACCGCATCTAGTTGATCCTTTTCAAATTTAGAAAAAAAGAAAAAATTTTATTTATTAAAAACATATTTTTATAACCTGTAAAAAATTATATTTATTTTTATCTTTATAATAATTTACGATGAAAAAATGTTTTCCAGATTCTTTTAAGTCACAATCGATTTTGTTTACTTTATTTCATACGAGTTGATAGGCGTCTATAAACAGAGAAACTGCAAATATTGCATTATTTTCCGGAAATGAATGAACGGTTCGATGGCCATTCGATCGAATCAGTGAATGAGTCCTAGAATGCTGTGAATGATTTATTCTTCAACCTGTTGCTCCACCTAGCCGCATCTAATTTATCCTTTTCACATTAAAAAAAATTATTTATTAAAAAAAAATTTGTTCCCAAATTCATATATATATATATATGGATGTTTGTAGTGGTTCGGAATCCACTTTAAACCGTAGGTCCCGGTCTAATAGGATCGTAGAGCGTTGCGGGGGCATTGTTACTCCGCGTCCGTGGCTAATGTTCAAGTTACACGCGTAATGCAAAGTGAGTAATGTCTGTGCAGCGCTTGCCTTAAGGCATCCAAGACCAAGCTGTCTAAGTGTTTGCCAGCTGCATTAGAAAGAAAATATATATATAATATTTTACGATGAAAAAATATTTTCCAGAATGATTTTAAATCATATATTGTGTTTACATTATTTCATATAGTTTGCGTTATTTTTTTATCGCACCTCTAACTGTAATAGTTCGTTTATAAAAGCACACCTGTACAAATAAACAGAAAGAAAGAAAATCACCTGCCGTGTACTAGAATGAACGATATTTTTTCTGCGCAACATGTACTACAGTTGCGCCGTTGAATCATTAAAAAAAAAAAAAAAAAGAAGAAAAATGAAATGGTTGAACCCATTCGCTTTTCCGCTATGCACGACAAATGGATGACCTTGAACGCCAAACAATAATAGAAAAATAAGAGAGAGAAAGAGGGATGGTTGGGGTGGGGAAAAATGAGGAACTGGTTCTTTTTTTTTTTTGCCAGTCATTCTCCTGTGATAGTGGAGCCTCCGAGTATTATCAACCCGAAGCGAGCAGCGTGGAACAGAACGCGAGATGTCGGTGCAACGTGCTGTGATACTCCTATCGGCCCAGCGTCGCATGCTGGCCTCCGTGTATGTGCACTCGTACAGGACCTACGCGCCCGGGCCCTACAAGCCGAAGCCTTTCAGCCTCGATCGCCAGTCAGTGCTCCTGCCGGTGAGTTTCTCTTGCAGGGCTTTTTTTTTTACCGGTGTTGCAGTGTGGGCGGACTTACCTTCCGCCAACAAACCGATCGTTATTTGACAGGCGGGGGAGTTGTAATCGATCTATCTTTAATTCTTATTTCTTTCGTTAGGTTGTTTTTATATCAATAAGATTTTTTTTTTTACCTGTAAAATTATGAGTATTATTTTTGAGATAAATATTTTTTTGACAACTTTCTACGTTTCTTATTGGTTATTTTTTTTATTTTTTTTTCACGAGCTATTCTTATTTATTTATTTATTTATATTTCTTTCACGAACTTTTTTTTACACATATTTTTAATTTCTTTCACGAACTTTTTTTATACCTAATATTTTTAATTTCTTTCACGAACTTTTTTTATACATAGTATTTTTAATTTCTTTCACGAACTTTTTTTATACGTAATATTTTAAATTTTTTTCATGAACTTTTTTTATGCATAGTATTTTAAATTTCTTTCACGAGCTAAAAATTATATAATTAATAAAATTGTTCTAAAAGATAGTCTGGTGAAAATAAAGACATTGTTATTTCAAAGTGAAAATGCGACTTTTTTAAAAAAGACAATCATTTGGAATTCTATAGTTTATATTTATTTATTATTTAAAAAAAATATTGTGACAGATATCAGATATTAAATAAACAATCAGATATTTAATAGATAATAAACATCTGATTGTTTTGTTCTGATATTAAATTCTAAATTTTATTTATAACCTGTACATTCGCCCAGCCGATCGCAATTATTTATTTAGTTTATTTTATTTATTTATTATTTTTATTTTATTTAATATTTTAAAATGTTTTTAAATCTTATTATAATATTTTATTTTCCAAGATTTTATTTCCGTATTTCGACTTTCTTGTTTTTAATTTTTTTAAAAATAATAATTTTTTTTCGACTTTTTTTATTTTTTTTTATTTTTTCTTTCTTGTTTTAACTTTTTCAATTTTTATTATCTTGTTTTAATTTTAAATTTTTTTTTTCTGAATATACCGGTTCTCGTTAGATCACCGAAGTTAAGCATCATTGGGCGCGGTCAGTACTTGGGTGGGTGACCACCTGGGAACACCGCGTGCCGTTGGCAAATTTGGGACCTGAATGGCCGAGTGTCTAGCGCTCTGGCGCTCGGTGCCACAGGTTTCGGGTTCGAGTCCCGGCGGTGCCATGGATGTTTGTAGTGGTTCGGAATCCACTTTAAGCCGTAGGTCCCGGTCTTCTATGACTGTAAGAGCGTCACGGAGCAAAGTCAGGCTTCTACCTACGGGGTGCTCCATCACAACAGAAGCTGCTTCCTTCCCCTTCAATCATGAGTCCATATGGGCTCGTGGGCTTGGCCAGCCAAGTGGGATAAGAAACAACAACAACAAGTTTTTTTTTTAACTTTATCTTAGTTTATTTTTTATCTTCTTTTAACATTTGTTTGTTTTTTCAGTTTTTTCAACTGAAAAATTTCTTTTATTTTTAACTATTTCTTTCTTTTTCATTACGTCCTTTTAACATTTTTTTTTTTCACTTCTTTTAATTTAATTCTTTTTTTTTTTTATTTATTCTTGCTTTAACTTTCCTTTCTAAATCTTATCTCTTAAAACTTTAATTCAATTTTAAAATGCGGAAGTATTTGTAACATATTTTATCGCTTGGGTGCGCTTATTGTCAATTTGCACTGATCGTATTATTCAGCTATTTTTTAAATTAATGTCGTTTTATCAATTATTATTCTTTTCCTGACACATAAGGCATGCTTTACTAAATATCGTGATGTATTCTCTTTAAATGCATTTGCTTACGGAAATCTATCCATAGAATTAAATTACGTAAGACAGCAATATATTTAACACTTAATCTTTTTATATCTGCAAATGTGTAATATAGGTCGAAAGTGGCTATGAAAATGTTTATTATAATTTCTAAGCATCACTTCCTAAGGAAGGCAATAAAGAACTCCTTTAAATTGATATCTTTTAAATATTTTGCACTTTTTCGCAAACTCTATTTTGGCAGCTAATCGTATATTGCTCCATTCTTTCTGTAAAATTCATTTTTATTTTTACTCTCTTTTACTCTACCAATAATTAAGTATACATTTCATATATTATTGACATGATAAAATCTATAATATTGCTTACTAATGTATGCATACATTATAGTTGTGACAAACCTGATAATGTGCTTGAATTATATTCCCGTTGAAATAATAATAAGGATATTTTTTTTTCCAATGACAGATTATGAACAGTTACAGCAAAAAAAGAACAACCAAAAAAAAAAATAATAACGTACAACATACAACAAAAACAAAATAATACAACAAAACATGCTGAAATAGAGTTCATTAATCTAACAATAATGCCAAGTTGCAGATCTTTTAGCCACTAAAAAGTGTTACCAGGTGCACCACGGGGAGGTAGATCTTCTGTGCACCCATGATAAGGATATATATATCCTTAATTTTAGGCGGTATGATGGCCAATTGGCTAGCACTCTGGCCTTAATTTAATCTTCAAATATCATCTAAAGTTACTTTTTTAATTTAAAAAAAATTTAAATTTCTTTCATAACTATTGAAACGGTGTTTATATATTTTGATAAATAATTAATTTTTCAATGTCTAATCATTCAGGGATATATATATATATATTATTTTAAAAATGTGTAGTTTTACATAGAAGTTTGAATTGGTGGCCGAGTGACTAGCACTCTGGTGCTCGGCACCACAGCGTTTGGGTTAGGCGGAGTATGAATCCCGGCGGTGCCAAGGATATTTGTAGTGGTTCGGAATCCCCTTTTAAGGTAAGTCGTAGGTCACGGTCTCATAGGAACGTTGTGGGGACAGAGTTACTCGCGTCTATAGCATATCTTCAATCTACACATTTCCCCTGGATAGTGCTAAATTTGTAACATCGGTGCAGCCCTTGCTTATTGCATAAAGACTAACTGTCTCTGTATTGCCAGCTGCATTAGAACGACAACATAGAAATTTGTAAAAAAAAAACTGCAGAATTTTTAAAGTTCTTTTAGGTAAAATTCCATAGAAAAAAGGAATTTTGTTCTTAAATTTTGTAACGGTATAATTTTTGAAATAAGAAATATATTATCATAATAATTAAATATACGCATGAAATATGAGGAGAAATAGAAACCTAAATGCATCTATTTATATCCTAAACTAATTTTGATTTTTTATTATTATTATTATTATTATTATTACTATTATTAAATAAGAATAAATAGAATGTTTTTTTCCCCTGCGGTAATCGAAAATATCGATGCATTACAAAAAGAACGCTGAATCTCAAAAATAATTTGCCAGCTTATATAAGGTCATAATACTTGACAAATAAATGCATAAAATGACACAGAATAAAATAAATCACATGAAATCCGACGTGCGGATATGAATTATAAAAACGACTGCAGAGCTTCCCCGCTGGTTCCCCAAATAATCTCTTCCAGGTGTTATTTAGAATATCATACTATCTTTAATTTACAACTTTTTGCAATTATAGTAGATAATGTAGTCTCGACATAAAATTGCACGAAACTCAATTGAACTCAACTGACCTCATATACACTCAAGAGCCAAAATATTATGGCCACCCCTACATTTTGCAATGAACTCTCCTGGATGACGTGAAAGGCACGTGATCAGGTGGAAGTGGTATTTAACTGGTATTAATCCATGCCAAGGTGGGGTGAAGCTGTGTGGCGCGCCAAAGGTGGGCCAACTCGTTATTGACAGGTGGTCATAATGTTTTGGCTCTTGAGTGTATATATATAATTGTTCTGTACACGTGTTTGTCATTGAACGGCTGAACCGATTTTGATGAACTTTTTTGTGTGTGTTTGACAAAACATGGAGAATGCTCTCCCCTTTGTCGTAAGTCGCAACAAGATGGTGCTGCAGTAGATCAACTTCTGAACCGTTCAACCAGTCGCAATGAAAATTTGTAATAATATGTATTCGAGTATGGAAAATAGGTTCGCGCTATCCACTTTATAGTTATTAGTGGTGGACTTACCACTTTATGGTTACTTACTTTTTACTTACTTTATAGTACTTGCCACCAAATGGTGCCGCAGCATTTCCTCTTATATGCCGTTCATACGATATCCGCGAAAATTAGTATGCATATATATTGCAACATGGAGAATATATTCGCGATGTGTAATTTTCTAGATTGCAGGTTTTTTTTCAGGACAGCCCATGCCTTTATATATATATATTACATTTAGCATCCATATATATGTTTGGATTTTTGTTACTATTTTACGTAAATTATTAAGAATTTTCTTTCCTTATACATTGTTTTATCATGTGAAGGTCTACTTTTCTTTTAAAACGTAGATTTTTACTGTCGTCATACGTTTAATTTGTCGATACATGTCAGGAAAAATTGCAATTAAATAAACTAGATTGGGTTTAACGACAATGTTATGTTTCCCTGCTCTAGTTTCACAAACAATTACTTCCATTTTTTTTTTTTTTTTTGTAGAATATATACACTTTATTTACAACTTTTTATACAATCGACGCACTTCCGATTCACATTGATCGTATCTCACAATATTTAATAAAGCAATTAAATGAAGTAACATTTTTTTTCTTTCTAATGCAGCTGTCAAACACTTAGACAGCTTGGTCTTGGATGCCTTAAGGCAAGCGCTGCACAGACGCGTTTTCTTTGTAAGGGGGCCGCGTGTCACTTGATAAGCCA